>OZ026614.1:84655590-84750590 GCA_964020975.1 Hermodice carunculata | reverse complement strand
CTCGGGAGCCACTAAAGGTTGATAATGATGGTAATTTGGATCTGACCACGTCCTTCAAGTTATAGACTGTAGGTTTGGATTGATGAATATAACCTTACTTTTTTTTAAAAAATCATGTGTTATATATAGAGCTCGCTCCACTCGCTCTAATTCAAGCCTAGTTCTGTTTGCATCCTACCTTCGGTCAACGTTGGCTAAAGATCCAGGTCCACGCAGCCATCAATCATCAATGGGCTAGTGTGTGTATAGATGTGCGGGGTAATAGCCTCAACAGATTGAGATAAATGTGGCAGTCCTGCAGCTATGTACGTTTGATAATATGTAAAAGTATACATACCCATGGCAAGAAGCAGTATACAGCTCCACACTACCCGTCGTGCCCCACTTCGTGCTGTTTTTAGATGAACAACACCATGCATGGAAGTGGTGGCAGAGAGAGAACTGAAGAGATCTCTAAACCGTCTGTTTGCGGCCTCATCACTCCCTTTAGTTTCCATGTCAAAGGGAAAGGTTGTCTCGGTCTGGTGTGGTCCTGTAACAATTTATTTAAAATTTGTCTGCGAAGGGTAAACTGAAATGAAACGATGAAGCTCTTGATACTTTTTTTTACTGGACAGAAGAATTTTTTTCAGCACTCGCTATCGGTTCCTAATAATTACAAAGCTAATGACAATGGCCCGTCTTATTAGCTTTCTAAGTTGCATCTCTGACTGTCACATTTACACTTGTATAAATATATATATATATATATATATATATATATATATATATATATATATATATATATATATATATATATATATGTATTATTTAATCCCCATATTGGGTGAAATTAAAATATACATCGAGAGGGTTAGATACATAGTACAGAAAACCAGGAAAATATACACTGGACATGTATATGTGTATATATATATATATATATATATATATATATATATATATATATATATATATATATATATATATATATATATATATATATATATATATATATATATATATATATATATATAGTGTATGTGTGTGTGTGTGTGTGGTTGCAGAGCTGCGTAGAATGGCGGTCTACCTGTGTGTTTTTGGAATTAAGTATGGCGTGGCATTCATTGTTGCCAATATATCAAGGAGGCGGTGAGATTGAATTCAGACCTCTCACTTATCGGCAAGCGATCTGACGGAGTCTCACCGCCTCCTGAGTGATATATTGGCAGCAATGAATGCCACGCCATACTTCATATTGATATTGAAATATGGTTTCAAGTTGCCCCCCCCCCCCAGCAAATTTGACGCTAAACGAGATTAACGGGCCTATTTTCACCCGTTATCATCGCTTTTGTTCATGCCATTCCCGTTTGCTTGCATACCATACTACCTCCACTGCAAGATTGCACCACTGTAAGTTACAACCTTCCAAAGAGGCATAGGTTCTAAATAATGATCATAAAAAACAGAGACCGAAGTATATCATAGTTGTGTCTTAGGCCTACATTTAGCTAGATCATGCAGATATAGTTTTTGGAAGCTTTTGGAACGTAAAAAACCTCATTGGGCACCCCTAGACGAACGATATCCATCAAATGTGACTGGTTGAATCAGGTCGTGTGACAAATCGATATATCACGGTAGACAGTGAACGACGATAGCAAGCAGGCAAATTCGCCGTGTACTGGGCGATTTTCGAAGTAGTTCGTGTTTTGTTTGGATTATTTTTACGGGACACAGTTTTTTTTTTAAGTGTAAGGTCTGTACAAAAAGTGACAGTGCTTAGCAGAGTTCATTTTGGGTGTGGAGCCGGAAGAATTGGATGCTATGGCATGGGTAGGGTAGGCCTACCAGCATCCAAAATAATAATTATCATAGTAATTCTCAAATTTACACTAGGTGCTGATACAACGTGATTTGGTAGACTATTCCACATGCAGATGACTCTGTTGCTGAAGAATATTTACGCACATTGTAATCACACCTGTTAACTTCAAGCATATAGGAATGACCCCTCAGTCCTTGGTACTCCCTTCTGGTGAAAAAAGTTTCGAAATTCAAAGAATCCAGGCCTTTCAAAATTTTATAAACTTCAATTAAGTCGCCTCTCAATCTACGATCTTCTAGGGTGGTTAACTGTAGTATTCTTAACCTTTCTTCATAACTTAAGTATGTTAATACTGCAAGCAGCTTTGAAGCTCTTCTCTGGACTTTCTCTAGAATAAGTATATCTTTCTTCAAGAATGGACACCAGGCCTGAACACAAAATTCTAAGTGTGGCCTAATATACGTTTTATACAAGGTAAGAAGAGATTATTTTGAAATAATATGAATAAAGTTTGCTTGATCATACCTAATATACTATTTGCTTTGCTGCAACTTTTCCAATGTGTCTGGAGAAAGTCAAGGAATCAGTTCCTATTACTCCCAAATCTTTCTCCTCTGTGACTTTAGCGAGGGACTTGATGTTCATAGTATAATTATAATTAAAATTTTTCTTTAAAACATGTAGTACCTTGCACTTATCTTCATTAAATCCAAGTAACCATTCCTTGGACCACTTAGCTAACTTGCCTAAATCTCCTTGGAATATATCATGGTCAACCAATGAGAATACTTGGCGGTATATAATGGTGTCGTCAGCAAAAATCTTGCAGGGAGATGAAATTACGGTAGGTAAGTCATTTATAAATAGTAAAAATAACACAGGTCCGAGGACTGAACCTTGAGGAACACCACTTGACACCTTCAACCATGTTGACTTACTCCTATTTACTGATACACACTGTTCCCGGTCTCTCAGAAAATCTTCAATCCAAGCACTTATACCATATTTGTGCAACGTATAAATAAGTCTGCCATGTGGGACAGTATCAAATGCCTTTCTAAAATCTAAATAAATTGCATCATAAGCCTTGCCCTCATCGTACATGAGTGTCCAATCCTCTAATGCATTTAACAAGTTTGTTAGACATGATCTTGCTTTACGGAACCCATGTTGTTCATCACATAATAAGTCATGATCCTCGAGATGTTAAACTAGTCCTTGTCTAATAATTTTCTCAAAAGGTTTACACACCTGAGAAGTTACGCTTACAGGTCTGTAATTCCCAATCACAGATTAACCTCCCTTTTTCAAAATTGGCTTTCTTCCATATGTCTGGCAATCTGCCTTGATCTACTGATTGCCTCATCACACAGTATAAAGGAAAATACAGATTGTCAGCACATTCTTTCAGAACCCTAGGATGAATTTTATCTGGGCCCATGGCCTTGTTTGGGTTAATTTTGTATAATAAGTCTCTCACTTTTAAAGGTGTAAAATAAATGTTATCCGACACCTAGTTTCCTTTTTTTCAAGAAAAAAAATATGAACTATTGATTAAATCATAACTACACGCATTAAAAAAAAACATCCACAGAGGAAGGAAAAGATTTGAGAATTGTGAACTATTAAGGGATCATGTACAAAAAAAAACTTTTCAAAATTCCGAAAAACCATCGGAAGTGGGGGAGGGGGTAAAGATCAAAATCGAATCTTCACCTTTTTTTTGGAAACACCCCTTTCTTAATTTCCACGGATACAGAAAAAAGAAAAAAAATGGGCAAATATGTTCGTTTTCATTTTAACATGTGTTCTTCCTACCTTTCATTTTTAGCTTCCGTGATAGTAGTGCTAAATACAGGGCTCCTGATAGAGTTAAACATAAAACAAAATTCCAAGAAAAAGGTGATTTTGGAATGGGGAGGGGGGAGGGGGTCAATACTAATCCAAAGGTTTTTTGGAATTTTGGAAAGGTTTTTTTTGTACATGATCCCTAAACATAGCTTTACAAACGCCTAGTGCCATCTTTCGGCCGTTTTGCGAGTGACAAGTGCAGGACACGGCCAAGTCCTGAACAAGCAGAGTCCCATTGCATTACGAACGCTACAGTGATCCGCATTGCGTGTTTCTTCGATTATGATCAATATTTCATTTACTTTTTCTTTCTTTTTCCTGGATATGTTAAATAGCATGTTAGTGTTTGCTTAGTGGGTGCCTTGTGGAGATATCATCAGCTGATTGTTAATCTGGGGAGACCTGTTACGCTGTATTTCAATTGTTACACAAAATAGCTGATCGTGGCGGACCCGTCCAAGTGCTATTCCGCTTGTGATGAACGTGAAAAATACAACAGTTTCACTCGCTATTTAACTCAAAACATAAAATCCCTTCACTAATACCATATTAAATGAAATTTGATTATTTCAAATTGGTATAAACTGGAGTCCATCAAAACGAAATACCCGTTCCCACCCTTAATGCCAAATTACTGAACACTCGCAATTACACTGTCAATGAAGCGGTTTTGTATAAAATCCTGTTGCCTAGCGCAAGAAAACATCTTTATCTACTTTATAATATAACTTAACATAATTTCGAAGTCTTAGGCACTAAACCGGTGCTGTTTTTATATGTACGCACATTGAAAATCGCGACGTGTATCCTCCACTTTAATTCATTTCTCACTTCCACCGCTAGGAACCGCCACTTTAAAATTATGTAAAGCGCGGTGACTTTGCAGTTCACTTCACGATAGTTCCTTGTAAACTTTTTTATTGCCAATTTCCTCAAAAGCCGATCTGCAAAACTGCCATAACAATATTAGATTCTAATCCTCCTTAAAACTAACTAAAATAGCAACATTCTTTCAGTTGCAAAAACAATAAGATCATGAGGTAACAGCTTTCCTCGGTGCCCTTCGGGCGCACGCACCTAGAGAAGCTGTTAACTTGGTCAAAAACTGGGCACGGAAAGAGTCAATGCAATACCCCCCGTGCTTTCACTTTCACTCCATTCAACTGTTTTTGTACGCACAGACTGAAGCCCTTTGTGATGTTTTCACCGGCTTGTGCAGTTGCAGCGCACACAATTTAATCGCCAGGGCTTACAATGGATAAATATTAGAGACAGAAATCTAGATTGCCGTTTACTGGTGATTATAGTCTATCAACCACGAATCACGGAAACGAATTTTGGCGATATTGTGAGATAGACGCAACAGACCCATAAAAAATGTATGTACTTAGCAACTTAAGTCATATACCCTTGTTCCTTTTTACCTGTATTGTCTTTTCATCGCAAATACCCTATCATTTGGCCAAAAATGTTATTTAAGCGGCAGCGGTTGGGTCGAAACCGCCATTTTTGTTCGACTTGTGCGCATGCGGACTAACGCTAAAACTGGGCGAGTTGAAGTGCGGGGGTGAGAACTGTCAATTTTGTAAACATTGGGTTCACAGCGACGTGCACTTGTGAAAGCGTGCCTTCAAGGTTCTAGATATTGTTGGTTCTTCGTATTAAATGTCTGTAACTCCTGGGAATCCATTTTCAAACATAATGTACCGTTGGTTGCCAGTTAACATGACGAAAGAGAAACTTAAAAGCAATGCATCGACAGGGGAGATACTGATGGCATTGATGGGCCTATCGCCTATCGGCGAGTCTGTCGCTCAGTCTCACTCTCAGTGCGGCCACATATGTGGCATGCGTGAACGAAGTAACCCTCTTTCTTTCTTTCTTTCTTTCTTTCTTTCTTTTTTTCTTTCTTTCTTTCTTTCTTTCTTTCTTTCTTTCTTTCTCATTCTTTAGTACAAATGCAGGGTTTTACGCAGGAAAAATAATTAAAGCTTGGAATTTTTGGTGATGATCCAATGTCGATTTGTATTTGTCTGCTCAGTTAGTTAAGTCAATTTTGTCCTAAACAGTGCCATTTTGCCCTAAGAAGCTGTAAATTTGGCAAGAATTACAGCTTTATGGGAAGCATTTAAAGCTTTATGGTCAAGTTGAAGCTTAACATTTTTTTCTAAAGCTTTATGGCACCGTTAAGCTTTAAAGCTTCATGGAAAACCCTGCAAATGGATAAGATTCCTTGCATCACTGTGGTTTGGTGAAGTGATTCAGAAGGAAAGGATAATATCCAGGCTCGCTGAGAACGTTTTTAAATGTACATGTACATTTATGTGTGTGTGTGTGTGTGTTTGTGTGTGTGTGTGTGTGTGTGTGTGTGTGTGTGTGTGTGTGTGTGTACATCAGTTTCCACTTTCCCATTTAGCCCATAGCCTTTGTTAAATTTAAATGTCTATGTAAGTGCTACCAGCAGCTAAAATAACCAAATGCTGCTAAAACTTAGAATGGTTTGTAAAAGTAGTAAATGCGAACCAAAATTCTCCCAAATTTCGTATTTTTTGTGCAGAAAAGGTGGAATTTTTGCTACTAATTTAAAAATGCTAGCGCTAGTCTAGCATTCACACTGCTTCATTAAAGAAGTATACTGAGGGCTGTTAAATTCAATTTTTCACCAGCATAAGATTAAGCTATGATGGAATAATTACAGTGTGTGTGTAAGAGAGAGAGAGAGAGAGAGAGAGAGAGAGAGAGAGAGAAAATTAATATTTTGAGAAGGAATTGCTTTAATATATGTTGCCTAATGTCATATACTGTTTTTTTTTTATTTGCTTTAGATAAAAGGTGACCTTACAATTGTATCTGCAGGTTCACAGGAGAGAATATAAGTAGATCTCAGAAGCCGTACATGTTTACAAAACAGTATGCAGGCAAACAAGTCCAAGCTTTTTGAATTTGTGAAAACTTGTTACATAACAGGTAAGTGATCAGGACTGCAGAAGCAAGGAAAAACATTAGCAGCTGGAAGCCTATCACAACGCCTTGGTGGCTTTATAAATATATCCAATATATGGCCTTTCATTTCCACGTTTTGCTTTACAGGTTATTTTCATGTGATGTTTGCTCAAATATATTAACCCATTACCACTTGAGGACACATGCCTTTTCATATAACCAGTCATGCTAATGATGGTACTTCTAAAAGCAATAGCACAAAGCATTAAAAAAAATGAGAGAGTTTTGTTTGTAAATATAGCCTAATTTTAGTTTCCATGAAATATACATATTTTAAAATAATCAATCCCATCATTTTGTAATAGAAAATGATATCCAATATTCACATTATGTCAGTAATGAATGACCATATATTTCTCAGCATGAGTTTTGTGTGTGCAGAAATTATAAGAGAGTAAAAGGGTTTACCTTTGGAAATCTGAAAGGTTATTGTTCTGTTTGGCAGGTACATGGGGGACAAATCCACACACCAGTCTGAATCAACAGTTTTCGCTTGTCTGATGAAATGCATTGAGTATGTGCACATGCAAAACACTTGTCACCCGAGCAGAGAACAATTGAAGGATTTGAAACTCTTGCAGTGGCGAAACACACACAACAGATACATCTTCTGTCAGCGTTGCATACAGGGCAGCTCCAGGATGTTTGTGTGACCAAACTGTTTTTGGCTTGGACCTGTTCAAAAGGGTCTTAACAGGACATATGATACCATTTTGGACAGTCATCACATCCAAACCATTCAACAGCTTCGATGTCCTGGTCACTACCACAAATCCAGCATGGTGCCATTGCAAACGATGATGAGTGTGAGTGCTGACTGAAGGGAGGAGCAGATGACGATGATAAAGATACCTGTGATGATGACGGTGTATCATTACCAATATTTATGATAAATGGTTCAACTGCAGGCTGATTGCCCAGACCATCCAATGTCCAGTACCTTTCTTCTTCCTTCAGGACATGCTGTACTGCATCACACCAAGCATTTGACTCTTGCACTTTATTGTGACCCTCTTCAAACAGTTCTTTGACACTAGTCATTGTGAACCTGGTGTTGTGTTTGGCAACATGACCCTTAATGTTGGCCCAAATAAGTTCAATAGGGTTTAAGTCAGAATGATATGGGGGCAATCGAATAACTTTGTGTCCATGCTGCTGGGCAAGACTGTCAATGATATAGCTTTTGTTGGTTGGTTTGTTCTGTTGGACAAGCTTCAGGAGATTGCTCTTGAGCATGTTTTCAGTGAAATGGATGCCTTTGATTGCAAGTAAAGAAAACATGAATCAAATTGTTAGTTTGTTTGTACAAATCACAAATCATGCAAGGTTTGTATTTAAAATATGTGGCAACATTATCTCAAAGTAAACCAAATACTATGTTTAAGCCAGGTTCAATTCATGGGTGGGTGGGGGTAGATAAAACAATTAATTACCCCCACATCTGCCAAATTTTAGTGAAAATACTAATTTTTTCAGTGCGGTGCAAAACATATAACAAGAGGGCTGTGTGAACAGTCCATGCTCAGCTGATCTTGACATTCATCACACTTGCAGATCTATGAACTTGGGAAAGGATCAAGGTCACCACTGTTGGACTAAGTCTGACCATTATAAAAGAACACTAACATGTATAACATCAAGGTTCAAGTAGTTCTCAAGTTATAATGAAGAGTAAAATTCATGTATGTTGCACTGTGACCCCAGAAATGAGGTCAAAGTCATTCATATACTGTCTGAGCATGACCTTCATACAAAAACATTAACATGTGCCGCATCACAGTACTAACTCAAAACAGATCTCAAGTTATCAAGTAAACAGTAAATTTTGTGTCAGTTGTCCTGTGAATTAGCACTAGAATACCCATTGACTTACGTAGTAATCAATAGGAAAGCTGCATTGATCGATAAGTACCCGAGTTGAAAATACTTTAAAATCAGGAATCTAAAGCAGTGCCACCTAGTAAACAACTTTGTTTGACCCTTCCACAAGAACATATCCATCACATTTCACTTTAATCTGAGTGACAGTTCTGAGAACAAGTGAAAAATAACAAAACCAAATAAAAAATTCATAAAAAAAAAAGATTAGAAAAAATTGCAGTGCCACCTGGTAAACAAATTGGGAACTAGGTGTCCCTGGGAGTGTCTATGAACGATATCGAAGCAACTGGATGAGCAGTTTCAGAGGGGAAGAGTTTTTAAGGTTTGCCCCCCAAAAACGGAAAAAATTCATAAAAATTCCAAAAAACAATAGAGCGTGCCCATTTGAACAAAATTGGTAGAGATCCACCCAAGGCACATCCCCACCAAGTTTGAAGTTAATCTGGATGACGGTGTTGGAGAAGAAGTTGAAAATGTGAATTAGCATTAGAATGGTCTTTGACTTCCATAGTAATCAATATGAAAGCTGCATTGACCGATAAGTACCCGAATTGAAAAAATCGTTAAAAATCAGGAATCTGCAGCATTCTCACATAGTGAACAACTTTGTTTGACCCTTCTACAAGGAACATATATATCCACCATGTTTCAGCTTAATCTTAGTGACGGTTCTGGAGAAGAAGTCGAAAATAGCTATAAAACACAAAAATTCATAAAAAAATAGAAAAAAATGCAGATAAATGATGGTAGTTACAATTTGACCATTTAGTGTGCAATTCTTTTTTGTGACTACTTCTTCAACATAACATGTTATTATTACTGGACAGGGCAGATATAGAAAAAGCAAAAAATGAAACTACACAAAGAAGTTTTCCTTCACAGCAAATCTGTCTCTGTGCCTTCAAAATTAGAACAATTTTAAATGCTATACTTTGCCATTGCTCAACATAATCTACATTTTGTGTGTTAGCCGTATGAATTTAAATGCTACAACTGTGGTTCTTGGTTCATTGGATGTGACCATGTCACAAACTTATAAACTTACGTTTGAATGCCGCCACTATCTACAGAAGTTTTGAAGCTATTCAAAATTGTAATTTTGTTTATCAGCCTAATTTGCATAAATTAAAATAATACATGATTAAATCCCACATTTAGTTTCCAAAGCACAGGATCATCATGATCCTCTGTGTGTGTTTTTATTTTATTTTATTTTTTTAACCATGGAACAACAGGGTCTTGAACCACAGTGAATAACCTTTGGCACCAACCACTTAGCTGAAAATGGGAAACCCACATAGCTACTGCTCCAAATCCCCATCCTTAAAAAAATGAATGGTTCAATGAAGGTAGATATGTGTTTTAACATATACTATGTATTGAAGACAATGTTTCATACTCCCCTATTAAGATCTGTGTTTGCCGGACAATCTAATGGCAGGCCTTAAGATTGCATGACCTTTCATTCAGGTGGTCTCTCAAAACATGATTACCGCATAGCAAAAGACCTGGCGAAATCTTTTTTTATATTGCTTTCAATGATTTATGCATTATAACTTGTCTTTCACTTTTTCAGAACATCAACAATATCTCACCATCTTGTTTGTTTTCATTACCTTATGACCCAAAATTTTGGTTACATATGATTTTCAAGTATGTTGTAATGTAAGTATATAGATATAGAACAAAGTAGTAGTCTTTGTTTTTGGCAACTCAAAAGAATATTTGACAGCACTTTTGTTTGCTCACTTATTTGTGCTGATTTCAACATTTGAAACTCAGTGGAAGTGTGTTTTGTTCTTTTCTTTTAAATTAAATTTTGTTTTGTTTGACTCCTGTTTTATGGAAAATTTAATGTGTGGCAATGCACAGCCGTGAATCAGTAATTTGTTATGAATATTACTTTTAATTGATCAGCGTTTACAGAACAACATAGCGATATTTCATTTGTTTGAACTTTCATTGCCACAGCAATGATAATGTGATTGGAATGGGGGGGGGGGGTGGGGGGTGGGGGGAACAATTATACTATGGGTCTATGATCATACCTTTGCTTTGTAACCAGGTTTTTATATCATCCTTTTTGGTTGATGTTGTGGGTACTTTTATTGCCTGTGACGAATGGTATGATGCATTGTCCATTACTATTGTGCTATTGTGTTGAATGTTTGGGAGAAGTTGGTTATTGAACCACTCCTTGAAGTTGTCGCTGTCCATCTCCTCGTGATAGTCTTTTGTTGACTTAGATTGAAATATGTGGCTTGCACCCTTCACAAATCCACCTTCATGTCCAGCGTCAATCACTATCCACCTAGATCCTTTCCCAATTGCAGTACCCTTGTTCCTGCCATGCCCTACTGAATCCTGCCATTCCCTGCCATGTGCATGTCCAGCATTTATCCAAGTTTCATCTATGTAGATAATAGGCCTGCCTTCTTCCCGGTCTTCCCTTACACCACGCAAATATCTGTGCCTTGCACTTACAATATCTGGCCTTTGAAACAATTCAAAATTTTTCCCCCTTCTTTTGTATTTTGACCAAGTTCTTTCATTTTCTTCCAGATGGCTGTGTGGGAAACTCTGATGTCCATGTCTGTTGCTAAACTATTTTGGAGGTCTTTGATGGTCACCACTTGCTTTGCTTTGAACATATCTTGTATTTTTCTTTGCAAAAAATTAACAGTAAAATCATCCAGCTTTTTAGTTGTAGGCCTACTATTTGCCACAGTGAGCTTTGACCTGGGTTTTGACATTTGCCTGATCAGCTGCAAAGTTGTATCATTTTTTTCCATGCAATATCGTACTTGCCTTGTTGTCAAACTAAGGGCTTGTGCGGCCCTTTCTATTGGTCTTTGGAGAGATTTAAAGAGCCTACCTCGTTCCTTTTCCAGCTCGAAAGATCTTACCACGTTCAAAATAAGTTTTTCTGCATTTGGGATTTTCATTTTGCTGTATCTATAAAACTCTGGAGCGACTGGGCGCACGGTCAACAGCGGATTTCCAACAAGGCGGCAAAATCAAAAGAATCGTCTGCTCTTAACGTGTATGGTGAACATTTCACCCTGGATTACCCCTAAAAAAATGGACTTGCCTTTCCGCACATGCGCTCAAAACGTTTAACAATGGCGGCTCATTGGAAACGCTGAAAAATCGATCGATTCAAAGCAAAAATCGTCGAAAACTAATTCAAACCAAGAAGTAAGAGGCATGAAGTGGATATAGGTAGCAGGGTATTTGGAAGAAACGTTGAAAGAAAACATGCTTTATTTGGGTTGATTTCGTAAGTTACACAATATCGCCGATTTTCGTTTCCGTATTTCAAGGTTGATAGACTATAGTTTGTCACAACAACCATCTGTTGTCTGAGGTTTCATAGTTGCAATCTTGGCAATTACGGCAATAGACCTTTTCAATACGTTAGAGGGCGTTGCGAACGTTAAGTACATTTTGTCACCGGTGGTGGCTCTGCCTGTAGTCGGGGTGTTCTGGTCGCCATTCAGCACTGGTTTAGAAATGGAGGCAAATGCAAGAGAAAGCGGGGAAGTTAAAGGGAGAATTAAGATTATATGTGTCTGCATCATACATGCATAATTACTTTTAAATCCCAGCAAAAGACATTTTTGCGTCGACTACAATGCGTTTAGTGCTATATTCAAATATCACGCCAGCCTAGCTGTCAAGAAGCAGCCACACACAAACATGTTTTTTTTGAGCAAGTACTTATAGAGCACAGAACTGTGCCGATTGAGGCCACTGTTGCATTGAAAATAAACTAAACAGGAGGTCACTTCCTATCTTCCTATAACTCTGCTTGTAAATACTTTTGATAAAATGAGTACACGAAGGGTTTTGTCCCGAAAATACACAGGAGACAATCTTCGATGAGCAAGCCGTTCAAGTTTTCAAAATGCCAGCCGAAGCCACGCGATTGAACATCCCACCAAGAACTCCACAAAATTGCTCTCAATTACACATGTGGTTTTACGTTATTAGTGCGGCAATACATATTTGAGACGTCACTCGACTGAATATGGGCGAAATATATCTATCATTCTTTTAAATGCAACATTAATCGGCGTCAACATGCACAGCTAGCGAAGCTGATTCAGGGTACAGCAAAGCCGCGAGCCTGGCCAAAATACCACCGAGAATCACCTATAAAAACACAAATAAAACTGATCCATGCTAAGGATAATAAAAGTGGTGCAAAAAATCTTAGGTCTGGTTGTTTACTATGATTATTCTGGCAATTTGGCACACAGCAGTGGTCTCGCTTCCCCATGTAGGCGTATGGCACTGACCGTCTGATGCAGAGGTGTTACACCCCGATTTTCCCAATCCGCGAAGCTCTGTTGAAAACGACGCCAGCGCCATCTATCGTACTGCAAAGGTCTATTAATTGCGTGCTCAAATTTGGACGTCAAGGTTCTCTCCTGTAAGTATAAGCTCAGAGCTCATGCGTATAAGCAAGGGTTCTGTTACTCTGCATTCATCAGAGTGAGTACTATCTCTAATGTCACTGCAGAAATAAAATAAATAAAATGAAATTAAATGAAGTAAAACAGTGAGGTAGGGCTTCCCTACAGCTTTATGGTAAAAAAACACATCACGAACACCAAAAGTTAGATAAATAAGGTTAAACAGCCGGTGTTCTTAATGTTGCCAGTTAGCAATAGAGTTAGACGGAAAAATATCAAGTGACTTTCCTCATTCGTCCATTTTCATTTTCGTAAGACACACATTTAAGTTCAACTGGACATTTTTCAATCTAATAGGATTGCATATCTGCAACAGGGTCTAAGAATGTGAGAAAATGTCCCATTTACAGTCTACAACATGTGATGTTGAGATAATGCATTCCATAACTTATGTCATTATTCAACAAATGAATGGGAGATATGCATATTAAGTTCCCGCCCCAACTGCAGACCTAATTGCCTAATCTCGCTCGGTGAGATATGGCGAGATACGGGTCCGTACCTGTTGGCACAAGCGGGATGTCACTTACATTCTCGTAGTACAGAATACTTATTAAAGGAATGTGAAGTTTTTTCTTAGATACGGCGGGAAGTATTAAAATAAATACCAGTTTGGCATTTGTAAACCTAGATTACTCTTTTTTTTTTTTTTTTTTTTTTTTTTTTTTTAAGAAATGGGCATATGGCTGTGTGTGACAGTGATGCGACCCGCACGTCCCCCGTGATTTGCCAGGCGTCGAACCCGTGCTTTGTGGCGGGAAATTAATATGCATACTGCGTTTTGCTTTAAATAATGAACACATGCTTGGCTGAACTGTTAAAGTTGACTTATATTTGAATATTTAATGTATTTTTTTTCTGAATAACACATCTAAACTATATATTGCCTGTTTGGATGTATGAACGCTGAAGCGGAATGGTTACTACGACCGAAAACAGAGAAATGTGTAACCTTGAGCTCACAAATTGTGTATTGAGTGTTTTTTTCGGAGCAGGCATGCCCTTTTCAACTGTGAAATAATATGTTTAAAATACCTGGGACACCATGCAGGACTGAGGTCTGTTGTCTTGTAATGTATATTGAATTTCTTTTCACAGGAAAAGGTAAAATTGTTATTTTTATCTGTCTATTTATTTATCTATCTGTCTATCTACCTTTTTATTTATTCATTCATTTGGTCGTTGCCATTACGTTTTCTGTAAACAGTTGTTTACGTAATATTGTGCAGAATCATTACATACGAATAGACCTCACGGATATTGCTTATTTCGTGAAGAGAGTATCATGATGAAATACTAAAATCACTTGACAGTAGCCAACACTCTCTAGGGGGCTATGCTATTGCGTTGCTGCCAGGAGACAGAATGATACTGTCTATAAACTCACTCGAGTTCAAAAAATGCAATTGTGACACTAACTTGCCCTACATAAGGTTTATCTTCCTATCTTGCTTCACCTACATATCTGCCTCCTTGTCACGTTTATTGCCGACAATTTGTTTCAATTTTCGGATTCCACATTTCGGCATTGGCGCCATCATCCCCCAATCATCGCCCACCCATTCCGCTAAACCAGGGAAACCAGAGACCACCAATTCTTTCATCGTTGTTATCCCGTGCTGTCTACCCGTAAAGTATGTTTTAGTAAATGTGTGTATAAGTAAACATTTCTTTCTCCTTTTATATACATGTTTACTTGCTTTTTTACCATTTACCTAAAGTGCTATGTCCATTGTCACCCATTGCATGGTTCGACATTGTCGTCTACACTTAGAAAACAATTAATTCACTGGTTTCTTTTGCAAAATGTAGGTAAATGTGCTCCACACGTTTTAATGTACATTCATTCAGACCTTTCTTCAAGACACTTCATTTTCAATTCATATTTATTGCGATTGATTTTTTACTATTAGAAGTCTCGCAACGTTACATTTGAAAATATTGACATCGTTTGCGCAGGCGCTGAAACCGCTAGTGTGGTTTCCATCACCACGATGCTTCCAGGGCTCATATATGTTTTTCGCTCTAGACAGCACTATTATTCATGATGTATGGCTTGGCCTTGGTCCCTTGCGGACTTGGATGCAATGAAGCATTACCCTGGCAGTTTCCCGGGTATATCATCCGTTGCTCCTGTCACAGCATGGTTTCACGTTACAAATACAATATTCCAGCACACATGTATTATATTGCCTTTTCCTTTGCAGTATACCATGAAATAAATCTGGTAAACTTACAATGGGATATAAATCCTGTAGGCGGCCCCATGCATTTTGTGATTCAATTTTAATAGGTTTACTTTTTTAGTCTCTAAAACGAGAGAACTGCATCGTAATCCTATTAGGAGTAGGAAAAATATGCAATACTGATGCACATGTAGATGTCAGGTTCGCATATGCACATAAAGCTCTCACCAGTGCAAGTAAAACTTATCAGGGCAAGCGACAATAAACATATTCCAACCAGGGTTCATGTAAATAGGGCTAAACTAGAGCATCCCTGAGACACCAAAACCACCAGACACCTTAGAAATAGAACAGATACCTGTTACTGAAACTGACAACCTTCTTGGTGAAGATGATTCTCCTCATGATAGTTTAGAAATATTAGGTTCTGTAGATAGAGGTTGTGAACCACAGAACTTTCAAGATGCTCAGGTTGATAGTGATCAATCAGCTGGTTCGGAAAGTGCTGAGGATAAAACTTCTGAGTCTGAGTCTGAAACAGCTAGCAGTGAGGAAAGTGAAACAGAAAAATATTATGAAGTTGAGAAAATACTGAAAGCTAGAAAAAGTAGGGGGAAATGAGAATATTTGATAAAGTGGAAAGGGTACCCTGACAGTGAAAACACATGGGAACCTGCGTCAAATTTGAATGAATATACCAAACAGTACTTGAAAGCCAATCCAGGTAAATTTGCAAGGTTGTGGACCAAGTACAAATAAAATGCAATTTTGGGAATTAAAGCTCACGAGACAGGGCGAAACAGAAAGAAAAAACGACAAGCTTCTACTCTTTTGTTTCCAGCAGTGAGGATACTCATTGTGTTAAACTGCCGTGCACCATGGGTCCAGTTCTGGTTGAAAAATAAGGCAGGCGGCAGCAGCAAGAACAGAGAGAGACTCTTCTACCGATAGTGGTACGAAATAATTACAGAATTATGTTTGAAAGATATAACACAATTGAAAATTCTGCCACATGGTCACACACATTTGCTATGCCATCTCCAAAGCAAATACACATAAATAAATCTGGCAGGTTATGTAATGGTGTGAAACAATAAGATTAAATCTTGCCTGAAAACCTAAGAATGATGTGTCCCATATACAAACCATGTTTTCAAACTTATAATGCTTACCCGAAGGAAATTTTAAGTGAACTTATTGAGAACCACAAGCAAATTCAGGCTTTGATCCCACTATTCACAATCAGCCACTACAAGAACAAAACGTGGTGCAGTCAATCTTATTGGGAGTTTATCTAAGTCACTCTTTGGCACTGCAACAATGTCTGATATTGAAATGTTGCAAAGACAAATTGAGGAAATTGAATCAACAAAAAATGATGAAGTTGAATATCGTAAAATCACCTTGCAGAAAATGCAATCATAGGAACAAACACCAAATCAGAGAATTGAAAATTTTAGACGTGCAGCAGAACTCAACAGAAACCTGTTAAACAGTGTAATTAATACTTTAAGTCAATTGCAACAAATAGTGCAACAGCTTTCTGTTGCAGTTAGACATCAAGCACTTGAAATACAAAGGACTAAAATAACTATCAATCTTTTGAATGCTTAAAGTGTACAAGGAGTTTATGTAGTAGAGGGATTCCTACGAGATTCTGAAATGAGAGTGCAAGCCATTCAAACTTTGTTGGAAGGATATTTACCAATATATTATGTACCCCCACATAAATTGAAAACATTTCTGAGTGAATTACGCTCAACACTCATAAACAGTAATCCAACTTTCTGTATTGCACAAATAGATGTCAACTTCTATTATACTGTTCCGAATGCAATGTATACCAGGACAAGAAATAAATTGTACATTAAAATAAAAATGCCTATTGCAACAACAGACACATTAATTCACTTTTCTCATGTTACTGTTTTGCTGGTTCCAACTGTATCAAACCACACAACACAGGTGACCAAAGTTACTGGCTTTTCAGAATATATAGGAACAACCAGCAATAAATTGTTTTAAGTAGAAACAAATGGAAAATAATTGGAACTGTTCTATGGAAATCAAGTTCAAATATATCCTAAAGTCTTTGCCATGAATGGCCGTATAAAAGTTTCCATTGCTTCAGCTTTATTTTTTGATGAACAGGAAAATACAAAAACAAAGTGCCAAACCCATTTGTTGCCAGCCAGAGAAATACAGACTGATACATTTTTTTATTTAGGACAAGGTCGGGTGCTTGTAAACAGCAGAGATCCGTTTTTGATAAAGAAATGTGCATTTAAACCTCCTCTAAAATTAACATCATGTCATTTTTTAAATTTAAAGTTGCCTTGTGCTTGCAATGTTCGATCAGCAGTTTCATTTTATCCAGCAACTTTAAATGAATATCAAACGTCTTGGCAAAAATAAACATGGGTGCTTATGTGTCAGCTGCGGATGAAATTTCCTATAGCTTACATTATGTGAGGGGGTCTTACTCAGCTCCTGTGTTGCTCAGTTTACCCAGTTTTAACATGTTCTTCACAATGGTGATTTTGGCACTTGCAGTATTTAATTTCTATAAATAATACAGTTAAGCGAGACTTACCAGTAAGTTGAAGCTGCACTAGAATTCTGCACTTTTACTGTGGACGTCACGGAGGATACACATGAGATACCACAAGCTTGCTTACCCAGTATTGAAAACAAACAGACTCAATGAACACATAAAAAACTAGAAAGAAGATTTGCTTCAAAGCAAATCAACGTGCCTTCAAAAGTTGTAAATATTAAATGCTACAACTTTTGCCTTTTGGTACTTCACATTCCATTAAGCTTATGGTTGGATTAATATTTCAAAGTCCAAATGACCTTAACCTTTGACCTTTACAGGTATTATACACATTGCAAAAATAGACCAGTTCATAGGACTCTGGTTTGTTCGGTTCACGTCGGGAAGCGCACCGTACTTTGTTTACATTTTGTGCTCGACCACGCTGGCCGGATCACACGTGGAAGGATAAAAAAGTAAAACACAGGATATGCTTGGATTTAACGAAGAATCAAACTGGCAGCAAACTATGCGTGACATTTTAGGTAAAAGATTTGCACTGTTGAGTACAATCCATGCTGTAATCACTGGCGTTAGCAGTGGCATCCGTTGTAAACATATGACGGCCTGGGCCCGACTCGGCTACTTGCTGATTGGACAACCAAGCCAACAATGGAATGTATAATTAATTACGATCACGAAAAGTTCTGTACAACTCGGTATGGACAGGTCTATTTAAGCCCAACATGAACCAAATCAGATGAAAATTGACCAAGATGAAAGTTATGGCAAGATGGAACTTTCAAAGGGACAAACAACATTAACATTTTCCCTTTAGAGGTTACATATTCTGACAAAAATGTGCAGTGTTGCAGTACCTACAATTTGAGTCCAACATGATTAGAATTGGATGCAAATTGGCCCAGTTATGGCTGGATGAAACTTTCAAAGGTCCAAATGACCTTGACCTTTAGAGGACACATGTAAGTTTCAAAATTGTACAGTGTTAGGATAGCTATAATTTTAACCCAACATGATCAAAATTAAACACAAAATGAAACAAAAATTGACCAAGTAATGGCGAAAAGAAAGCCACCATCGACAGTGGCCTTTGACCTTGGAATGACCTTTGACCTTGAGATGACCTCTACCTGAAGAGAACCTTGACCTTTAAAATGATATTTTGATCCAAAATTGACATTTGACCTTGACATTTGAGATGACCTTAGCTTTGCCATGTTTGAACTCCTATACACTCGGAACCACAATTACTATACCACATAAGATATTGAAGAAAGAAAGAAAGAAAGAAAGAAAGAAAGAAAGAAAGAAAGAAAGAAAGAAAGAAAGAAAGAAAGAAAGAAAGAAAGAAAGAAATATGTCTGTGTTGGCACACAGATATAACCAGAAAGCGCCGATTTAGAAAAAACTATCGCGCCCACACTTGCATACAGGCCAATCACAAAAGCCCCTTTTATACAATTCTAACATATGTAAAAGTAAAATCAACACATCCAGTAGTCCGTGAATTTATTATGTTGTCTGCCCCTATGAGGTTACAGGTCAGTGCAAGTGCTATTAGTGTTGACCAACTGTGTGACCAATTTCCAAAGCAAACACACAAGTACCAGTGGTCCATGACTGGTTTATCAAAGGCCATGGTATGTGTTGACCTGTCTGTGGGAAATGCATATACAAAAGACCCCTTGCTGTTTATCTAGAAGAGTAGCTGCGTTAGCGGCGGCAGCAGGTTTCTGTCTGCAGAGAGGACCCCACTGGAAATAAGTCAAATCTACTTTCGTGGGTTATCCCTGCACCCTAGGTGCTAAATGACACACATAAGTACAATTACTCTTACATTAGACCTTGCTACGAAAGGCTATCTCCCATACGCAGCATACAAAAGTGGCCTTATATTACTATCAAACCATGTTGGATATAAAAGTGTTAAATTATTCTAACCTACTACAAATTGAAATGAGATGTGCAGGCAGGAACCTTGTGTGTCATGTTTATATATATATATATATATATATATATATATATATATATATATATATATATATATATATATATGTGTGTGTGTGTGTGTGTGTGTGTGTGTGTGTGTGTGTGTGTGTGTGTGTGTGTGTGTGTGTGTGTGAGGCTGTCAGCTAGCCTGTCTGCAGCAAGATATGGTGCTGATGTTTAACAATATTTTGAAACTACGTTACAACTGGTCATAGTACATTAAACTATAAAAGGTCAGAACTACAACTGCATAACAATACCCGAAAGCCACTATCCAAATTTGTATGCTGTTCATGCTTGTTTTTCGCCGAATTCTGTTTATTGCGTCAGGTCACATGATTCTGACGAAGTATTGTTTTTGGTTCACCATTTTGCCTTGAAATTTTTCAAGAAAAATCAGATAATTGCAGTTTCCCTCAGACTGGTAATATCTATGGACCCGACACATAAATTTTCAGACGTCCGCCGCTTCCCTACATCTTATGAATTTAATCAATGCACTTAACTGGGAATCATTATGTATTTATCACTTTAGACCAGACCATGTCTTGCCTAAACCATTTCCTTCCTCCGACCTTTAATATGGCGAACATGGCAGCCCGTGCCTCGTGCCAAAATCATAAAGCGAGGAAATTTAGGATTACCGGCTGTAATAAATTTGAATAGATATCACTGAGCCGATGCTTGAGAACTGTCGGCTAAATAGAATGTATTTTGCATAAAAGCATGTGTCACTATGAAAGCACATAAGCCAATTGCGACATATTTTCATGTACAACTGCGATTAAAGACGTTCGGTACACTGGTCAAAAGAATTTAGAAATCTCTGGTTTTTGGTGTGAACCAAGATATTGGCATTTGAAACAAAATGCAAGCAAAAAAATGGCATGTCACGGTGCTACTTTTGTCGCTTGGTGGCGATACATGTAAGGACTACAGAAATTTTATAGCAAACATTATATATGTGGGTAAAAGCAAAAAAAAAGAAAAATTAAATTGAGGATGCAAAAATATGCATAAAATAACTCAATATGAGTGTATGCAATGTATTTCAAGCCTTTTAATAACAAATATGTAGACAAAACATGCTGGAATGTGACTACAAATTCATCTCCTCTTGCAAAAATGTATAAGTGCTCACATTATTTTTAAAGTTTGAAATAGAAAAAAAAATTGCAAATCCCTGAAAAATTGTAGGGGGTTTCCAAAATATGCACTGATTTCATTGATTAACAAAAAAAGATATCATACGGTGCTATTTTTTCCGCAATTGTACAAAGAATTCATGCATGTTGACTTAATTTGTTCTAAGTTCATAGGTACAAGGTATCCATTCATTGTCTAACTTCGATACCATATCAATATACATGTATGTAGGTTAAATAAACGGCAGTACGTCGCTAATTTTATATTCCAGTCATGATATATACTTTCATAGTATTACTGAGAAGAGGCAAACATTTTAAGATTCTCTCCATAGTGCAATACAGCAATGTGGAAAAAGAGGTAAAAATGAGAATATCAAAATTATAGTTGCCTTAATACATTGTCGAATGGTAACACAGGCAGCACATTATCAAATATGCCTGTGCCACCTTTTGACGCTGGGGTATTACTGTGGTCTCCCCCCCCCCCCCCCCCCCCCCCAGTTGGGACAGCGTTTATCGTACCACATTCACAAGAAATGTAATGTACACTGGCCAAGCCATATCGTTTTTCTGATTCTGTATTTTTTAGGGACAATGTTTTTTTTTTTTTTTTTACATTCCTCGCATACAAGATTATCGGCTAGTACACTTGGTTCCACTATTCTACGACCTTCGTCCCAGTTATAACTGTCAGTGTTTACATGTGCATGTGGCATTTGGGGGTGGGCGTGGCACTTTCGACGGTGGCTTGGTCAGAGTTCACTGATTGTGTACATGCGTTTTGGTCTACCACTGCCGTGTTTCGACGTATTCTGCCTTGTTTTAAAGCATTTAGTCCTTTGTTTTGGCATTTGTTAACAAACCGCCCATTCTTTTTCCTTTTCACTCTTCGTAAACAATCCATATTTCTCAAACGGAACTGTGCAAAATAGGAAAAGCGAACAGCAACTAGTGCAGGTATCGACAAATACCAGCTCTAACTGTATAGAGGCATTGGACCATAAATGGTTGCGCATATCCCGGTGTACCGAGCGTCTTTAATTGGTTTCATTTATCGCCCATCGATATCAGATTCAAATGAATTTCAGCTGTTATGCGCACATTATGTTACCCCTACATAGTATGGTTTTAATTGCATGCTTCTACATTTCTTTTTACCAGACTGCTTTGTGTTTATGATCACTGTACCGTATGGGGCTACAAATGCAGCAGAGGCAGCATCTCTGATTCATTACAGTAATTAACTATGATAGAAAATATCATTATTTTTCGATTTATTACATCAGTTATCAATAAAGACGTACATGCACTGTGTGCTTTCATTAAGGATTTGCTTATTTTACTGTATTGAAATGATCTTTGTAAACATAAACATAGGGTATAGTGTCTTCCCATAACTGTTACCAGTCTTCCAGTTTTGTTTACATTTTGAAGTATGCGCATGTGCATTCATCATGCCAGTACTACGGGATTTGCCAAGCAGATACCCTTGACATCATTATGTAATACGTACGTGGCTTCTGTCCTTGTTGGTTAGTACTGGCACTGACGAGTCGAGATGACGAAGTGATATCCCGGAGCCAGTGATGATGACTTACCTTTGATTAAAGGTAGTCTGGCTACACTGTCACTATCTGTGTCAAGTAGTCTAACTCATGCCTCGGCACACTGACATTGGCCCGGAACCGGTTGTCACTCACTGCAGTTTGCTGACAATACATTTGATTCCCAATCAGGCCACAGGCCACCACACAGTATATGTTCTCTTTTTTAGAAGTTTTGAAAAGAAAATATCTCCCTTTCCATATGTCTGGCTGAAGTATAATCAATGTTCAGAAACATCTAGCGCATCGAAAAAAAATTGCTGTGGCCCGGCAGTGTCCCGATTCAGAAGCTAAAGGCTCTAGGTTTGCTATACAGGCAGACAAGATGCCAGTACTGTTACAGTAGCTCTTATTTCTCTTCTTCTTTTTTCTTCAATTGTGTACGGTGGTGGTGGTGGGGGGGGTCTATCTAAAGTTTGCTTCAACATGGGAAAGTAGCTTTAGTTCCGATTTTATTGCATGGGCAAACCTATACAGGCAAACAAGATGCCAGTACTGTAACTCTTATTTTTCTTCTACATTTTTCTTCAATGGTGTATGGTGGGGGGGGGGGGGGGGCGGGGGGTCTGTCTAAAGTTTTCTTCAACATGGGGATGTAGCTCTAGTTCCGATTTCATTGCTTAACACATTTCACGGGTTAACTGTCAACTGCTTCTACTATCGCCAACCTCATATAAATATCCTGATTATTTATATATTTTGTTTCAATATTAAAATGTTTAATTGCCCTGGCGATATTGGAGGTTTTGTCAGTTCCACCTTGGATTCCCACAGTCCCTTTGCCTTAAATTTACTTCCATCTGGTGCCAGCCTCGCTTTTACTTGTTTTTCACACTTTTTTTCGACAGTACTTGCTTTGTGTTTCAAAAAATCAGTTACGATCTATATGTCATGGTGGTTAGACGTGTTGAACCTTGGTCAAAAAGCAGAGCCGCTACCCTGTTAACAATGGCTTAAATATAATTGAGTGTGTTGCCTTTACAGGTAGCCACCCACATTGCCCTGGAAAAAAGTACTCTTTTGACAGTATCTCCTCGGTGGGATTTACAGATATGAGTAGTACACGTAATAGTCAGCACACTGCCGACACTGCCCCCGACCCTGGCTGGCTCTCAAAATTCAAGCCAGATTGTAGCACCCTTCCGTCAGCAAGAAACAAAGAGCATTTCAGTTGGTCAGAAACAGCCAGTGTTGGGGGAACAGTGCCGTACGGTGGAGCAATCATGAACCCCAGTTCAGTTTCACATCATAATTGTGATGAAGTCAATCGGACGGAAGAGGGTTTGCAAAATTCTAGTTCTAAATTGATACATCATGGAAATGAGGTTGCAACGAGTTTAAAAGAAGAACAAGGAAAGTGGCTGGAAAGTTTTAAGGGTGTAGAGAGTGGTACCTCTCAAATCCATGAATTAATTTCATTTTGTAAGGAAAAAGAGAATAACATTACTCAGAATGACTGGATCCCATTTAAGTTAATGTTTCCTTCCATCGACATGCTCACAAAAACGTATAGTCGCATAAGATCCCAGTTGTAATTTGTACAAACGCGACCCTGCCTGAGCCTATAGGCATATCCCGGTCGACCCAGGTGACATTCACCTTTTGTGATTTTCCTGGAGGGGAAAGATGTACGTGGACTGCGTCTTGACCTTTGGCCTTCGTTCGGCGGCTATGTGCTGTCAGCGCACAACGAACGCGGTCGCCTTCCTCCACAGACAGGCAGGATATTTTATTGCCAACTACTTGGATGACTTTGGAGGTGGGGAGGAAGAAAATACTACTTGGCAAGTCCTCCAGCACCTAAAAACGATCTTACAGCAGTTAGGCCTAGAGGAGTTGGGAAGTAAGGCATTTATACCCAGTTCCCAGATGGTTTTCCAGGGAATACACCTAGATGCCGAGAATATCCTCATGTCCGTCCTGAGGATAAGTTACAGGAGATTCGCCAGGCCTTGGGCACTTGGTCCAAAAAGACCACGGCCTCAAAGCCAGAGATCCAATCTATCATTGGCAAACTTCAGGTTGCGGCCAAGTGTGTGAAGCCTGGCAGAATTTTAATATTGCAAATGTTGGAGCACCTGAGAACTCTCACGCAGGCTCCCCCAGATAAGCAGGTACATCTAACCCCCTCCTTTTTGCAGGACGTGGCCTGGTGGGCAAGATTCATGGACAAGTATAACGGGGTGTTGGTGATACCGCAAGAGGGTTGATCAGAACTTGATACACTGCTTTTGACTGACGCCTGCCTAACAGCTTGTAGAGGTCACACTCAGGAAGCCTTCTTCCACCATGAGTTTCCAAGCAGCATTATAGAAATGGACCTTCATATTAATGCCCTTGAATTGCTAACAGTATTGGTTGCTTTGTGACTCTGGGCCCACGCCTTCTTAGGAAAAAAGGTCCAAATCTTCTGCGATAATGAAGCGTCGGTCACGGTGCCTAACTCAGGGCGCACCAGAGACCCCTTTTTAGGAGCCTGCATGAGGGAGATTGCCTTTGTGGCAGCTCAAAACCAACTGGAGCTGCGAGCACAGCATTTAGGTTCACAGGATATTACTAAGAGAAGCGGACTTGCTGTTGAGGTGGGCCATGGACTGCAGGCACAGAGTACAGTTTTTTGAAGTGTCTGGTTTAAAACCAGATCAAGGACAGAAAGTACCAGATGAGTTCTTTCAGCTGACTAGTAGCTGGTAACCTTGTTCTCATTTGCTTGCAGAGTCACAGACCCTGCAGTTAAAAGCAGAAGTCAAACACTCACAGAGGCATGCATTTGCTCAAGGTACCACCAGGAATCTGTTTGCACAATGGGAAGCTTATTTTCTGTTCTGTTAATACTTCAAGTTGACTCCCTTACCTGCCTCTTTGTTGAAAATTTGCTCATTTACCCAGTTCCT
Source organism: Hermodice carunculata (assembly GCA_964020975.1). NCBI lineage: Eukaryota > Metazoa > Annelida > Polychaeta > Eunicida > Amphinomidae > Hermodice > Hermodice carunculata. The sequence goes on along the minus strand of OZ026614.1, from coordinate 84,725,189 downwards.
GAGCAGGTCCTTTCAAAGCATATCATCCATTAACAATTACATTAATGGAGTTAAGGTCCTACATTTAATTTTGGATTTAGAATTTAATTTTATAGCTGAATTTCAGTATAGGCTACTGATAAAAGGCCTAGCCAGGTTGAACCCTCACTGCTCAAAACAGGCTTCCCCCATCACTCCAGATTTGCTTATTAAAATACACAGTGTCTTAGATTTCTCCAGGGCAGAACACGTGGTTGCCTGGGCAGTCTTTCTGTTAGCCTTTTACTTGATGGCAAGAAAGGCTAATATAGTGCCGCCCAGCCTCTCCTCCTTTGAGCCAGGTGAGCACCTCACAAGAGGTGACCTCTTCATTGGGGACGCTGGGCTCCTAATTTTCATTAAATGGTCGAAGACCATTCAGTTTGGGGAACACAAGCTAATTCTACCAATCCTCAGGATACCTTGCTCGGTCCTTTGCCCTCACGCAGCCTATCTGCAGTTATTGAGAATCGCTGGAGCGGCGTCGGACGCCCCCGACTTCCTTTTCAGTGTTGCCACTGACCGTAAATGCCTTACATAACAATCATTTGTTAGCATTCTCCGCTGGGCCATCAGCAGACTGGGGCTAGCTGGAGAACTTTTCACTGGTCACAGCTTTCGCAGGGGGGGGGGGGGTTGCGCCACTCCAACCCTTCTTGGCCAAGGTACCAGGCGAACATATCAATCTTTATGGAGACTGGGCGTCCGACGCCTATCTAAGATATCTAGATGTAGATATGAGTTCCAAACTGCAAGTCGGTGTCAGAATGAGACAATACATTCGCACAAATTTTGTCTAGTGTAGCCAAGTTAGCGAAGTGAGACAGTATACTTGCGCAAGTTTGCATAAGTTGGCCAAGTTGGCTCATTTATATCTAAATAATTGTTCTTAACAGATTTTGCAACAGGTATTTTGCCTCCTGGCACCCCTTTTACACACACACACACACATATATATATATATATATATATATATATATATATATATATATATATATATATATATATATCTTCTTTTCCTTTTGTTTTCCTTGGTAGTTTGGCCTTCAATTGTCCTCAAGAGGTTGTTTACTTTTACACTGTTTATCATATTCATGGTTCATTTTGTTTGAGTTACACTTACAATTGTGAACCTTGAGGCTTTTGACCATTTACTGCCAAAAATTTCTGAGCTGTTCAATAAAACACTTAAAACATGTTTTTTCTCCTTATGATTACCAGAAAGGTACCTTAGTTTTAAAGGTACCGTGATGTATAAAAATAAGTATTGACGCAAATACCTTTACGATTACTCCGCCTGAAGTTAAAACCACAACCATGGACCAACATTAACGATCATCAACCTAGGATATAGCCAGCATGTCAGCGGTGCCTGCATGTGTTCCCTATCGACATCACTCATCTGTTTCTGTAAAATGTTCAACACACATTTATTTTATGTTCACGTTTAAATTTCTTCAGGCCAGCTAACTGATTTACAGTTCATATTCATCGCCATTTCTTGATGTTATTGAATTTGGAACTTAAAATTTCAACATCTAAATAGTTTAAAATGCGCATGCGTAGAACAACTTAATTCATTATCGGTGATTCTCTTTATCCCATTAAGGTCATACCAAGGCCAAGGGCTGCGCGCAGCAGTTCTTGCATCTTGAAAGCGACCTCCACAATCGTATAATCTAACAGATACACTTAGTTCCGTATTTATTAACATTTACAACCCAATTAGGCCTAGCTCCTATTCCTGATCCTATCCTGCGACCCACGCGGCGCTAGGCCCAGGTAACCGTATTTGAACAAATAATAAAGGACAGTGGGTAACCTCCACGGAACATTCTAGTGTCTAAGAAGAGACAAAAGGAAGGGAAAATGACAACATGACACATAAATATTGACACTCGGACCCCCTATTGTCTCTGATGGTGTTATACAAGTGGTTCCCGAAAGGTACCTATTTCGAGTTGACCAATGCGGTGTTACCACAAATGGAAAAGTGTAAAAGACACTTGACTTATATAATACGAGCATCACCGTGGTGTGTCTGTGTGTGCACGCGCTGATGCGTGTATAAAGGGATCATTTTCTTCAAGTGTGACACGCAATTTTTATTCCCTGTGGTGATGTGAGTGAAAAATTATTTCGTGTGATTCATGATGGTGATCAAAATCATTTAGTGTGAATTATGTGAGGCAGGCAAAATCATTTTAAGTGAAACCTGATGAAACCTCCCCCCTATGCTAAGACAAGGGTAAACTGAAAACACAGTTCTCTCAGGTAAAGACTTAATCATCTTGGACTTTAAATCATTGGCCCGTTTATCTCCTTAAAAAGTGTTGTGAGTATGTTCCCCAGACACGCTACTTTTTATCATTAGTGATGAAGCAGCACATAAAAATCACTCTGGTTATGATTATGATAAGAAGTGTAGTTTAAATCACTTCCAAATGGTCTCAAAATACACATTTTAATGACATTTTTTTATGTCGGGGGAAGGGGAGCTCTACATTTTTGCTCTTATGGATGGATAAAAGTCCGTTGAAATAAGGGGCAAAGAGAATGCCTTGGTAGCAGACCCTTCCTGACGAAATTATGTACTTTTGCTCTCGCGAATATATTTCGAGTTTATTTTCACATGTGCCAAATACGTTCAACAGGTCATTTATGAAAAAGACTAAACCAGCCTAAAAGATGATGACGAGTCTTCGAATAACTACCAGAGCACGTTTCAGATCCTCCAATACCCCGACGCGTATCTCTGACAGCTACTCCTTGTCTCTGCTTAACATGTCATCAAGCCAACTCTCATGGAAATTAGAGCTAATATAAACGTGAAGAAGTCATATCCAGTTACGCCCGGCTAAAAGTTAACAGCCAAACGCTTTTTTCGCGTTTTGCTGGTGTTTGGCCTGGGTTCCGAAACGTTTGAAAAGTTTGGAATGTGTTTGGAAAGTGTTTGGAATGTGTTTGGAAAGCGTTTGGGAAAAATCTCAAACACTTTTACAAAACGTTCGAACACTTTCACAAAGCTGCCGAACACTTCTCCAAACGCGTTCAAACGCTCTCCAAACGCGTTGAAGAATTACCCGAACGATTTCAAACACTTTCACAAACGCATTCAAACACTTTGCATTTCAAACACTTCCTTTTAAATGATGAAGAATCTCCAAACGTATTTTCAACAGGTCCAGCAATATATGATGTACCTACATGTAAATGTGCACCTTTCCTGCATTATAGGTTGTATATATTTATATAAAACACGCTCCAAATACGTTTACCCAATTGTCTAATTCAACTAAAATTAATTAAAGACTTAATTCTTCATGTAAGATATCATGAATACTTCATCTTTCAAAAACTGTTTCGGAGTAAATCCATAGGCAATATCATGGTCAGATCATGATTCATGATCTGATCATGATATTGCCTATAAATTTACTCCGAAATAGTTCCTAATTTCCATTAAAATATATATAATTACCCCAAGGACCAATGGAGTATCGCCTGGCTTACTCCACTGGAGCTAATTGTTTTGCTTGGCGTAGTAAGCCAAACAATACTTAAATTGAGCTGCTTTTGTATTTCCATTCGAAATTTTAAAAGTGACCTTTTTTTCAAGAACTTCACTTTCAGAAAAAGTATGATAGCGATTTGGTATACTTGCTACTGAAAGATCTGTAACTTTATAATAAATGAAGTGCTAAACCTTTTAATGTAGGCATATTATTTGTTTTCTTCTACCTATACTTATTTTCTTCCTTAATTAGCTATGACCATGTCATAATATTGTTGATAACCAGTAACAATATAAATATTAGCAGGTAAAGGTGACAAATACATATTTCCAGGTATTATCTGTCACTGACTCATTTTTTTTTTCTTTTCTTCATTTCATGTTAATTTGAATCAGATATAAAGCGGAATTTCACTAATGGCAGATATGACATTTTGGTATTCGTTGGAAAAGTCTTTTGATGAGGAATTCAAATATGAAATCTATTGATAATATAGCATCTGTGCGAGTCCGCATATATGTGGACTCAGACTGCAAAACGTTAATTTTATGTCCCCATCAAATAACTTATGGGCTGCTCATACCTAAATTCAAATCGAATTCACTGAAATTGCGACATTTTAAAAACAACACAAACTGGTTATTGCGCATGTATGTGTATTTTTACCTGGTGAAAAAAAATCAGATTGACTGGCTGAATTTAGTTTACGTCCACTGAAGCAAATTCAGTGGGTAGTGTCATGTACATCTTAGAAGGTAGCTTTCGTTGCGTTTTCCACTGTATCACAGGCATAAACCAGTTGCAATTTGTCACGCAGACAAGAAAACAACGATATAGCCTACAATATATACACATGCACTGTAAGTGATACATGTACAAACTGTTAGATAGAACTGATTTTTTTGAAAAAGCATAATTTCAACTTTATTGTGAAATATACATAGTAGAGCTTTTTGGCTTATCCATGAATGAAGGCATGCACATGTTGTTGGGATTTTTAGGTGCTGATAAGCTTTTTAGACACTTTTTAAAAATATTCCTGTCATTAGAATTAGATTACCAAGTGTACATGTACATGTATCATATACGTTTGGCGCAAAGTGTAAAATGTTTGAAAGCGTTTGGAAAAGTGTTTGAAAGCGTTTGGAAAAGTGTTTGAAAGCGTTTGGCAAAGTGTTTGTAAAGCGTTTGGAAAGTGTTTGCAAAGTGTTTGCTATGCGTTTGCAAAAACGTTTGACTTTCACTGAAAGTGTTTGGGAAACGTTTGGGAAACGTTGGTGCGTTTGGCGTTTGTTAACTTGAACGCGAGCGTAACTGTATATATATAAATATAAATATATATATATATATATATATATATATATATAGATAGATAGATAGATAGATAGATAGATAGATAGATAGATAGATAGATAGATAGATAGATAGATAGATAGATAGATAGATAGATAGATAGATAGATAGATAGATAGATAGATAGATAGATATTGATGTGCGTGTGAATGGGGGCAAACATTTCATGGTAGAATGGAAAACAACTACAATTGGAGTTACGTTTACCCTGTAAAATTAAAATTTCGTCAAGATGGCGCGCTTTGAGGTTCTGCAGACAAGACTGTCTGACTGACTACGTAATGTTATCTTAAAAATGGAGGAATAACCATTTGTGTGTGTGTGTGTGTGTGTGCTTCGTAACCCCGCTGTTCCTTTTCTGTCAGTGGATAAGAAATTAAACGTAATACGAAATATAAAACCTTACCCTACATACATGGCACATAATTTCTAATAGAATGTCACAAAAACCATCGAACAATATATAACCAAAACCTTTTACAGAGAAATTGGTTAAAAGGGGGTACATGGTAGTGTTCATGACCATTATTTTTTCAATTTGTCCGTATACGGTTGTTTGCGTTTCCTTTAATTTCTGCAATTTGTTAATAAGCCAAATTATTTCAAGCAAATAGCAAACCTTTTTTAAAAATTTTCAAATGCCAAAAGCCTGCGTCAATTAAATACTCAGAGCGGAATGAGACAAAGAGAGAGATGGAAGGAAGGAAAGTTGGAGGATAAGCTCATTTGCTCCTGCGAGTTGGTGCAGGGACCTGTCTGCAGCGCGTCCTTGATTGAGTGCAAGCTGTTTTACAGGGATGGCTGGCCCTTTACTTTAGTGAATAGGCTTATGTACGGCTATGTCAGTTTCAATCCTGTTACAATATGTTGCACATTATGCAGCTTTCCAATCTTGAAAAAGAGACGTTTAAATTTGTAACTTTTGGCTGAATAGTTGAGTCCCTGGGGCATCATGAGGTTTTCCTTGAGATTTTTTTTTATAATTCCGGTGACCTTATAAGACAGGGGGCATGGGTATTTATGGGAACTGGGGGCTGGGAATTCATTGTATTATTTCCTGGCAATTGGGAAACGCCGCTTTTATTTCCTTAGAATTGGGAAAGGGCTTATTTATTTCCTTTGATTTGGGAAAGCGAAACATTATTTACTGGGAAATGGGACATTAAAATTGCTGGGAACTGGGAATTCAAGAATTATTTCCTGGGAATTTGGATCTGGACCCCTATGCACCCCCTGTTTTAAAGAGGCAACAGTTCTACAAAATCTGTCATCATCTCGATTGTCCAGAAAATATATATGGTCTTGGCGGGGGGGGGGGGGGGTTAACCAGATTTCTTTCATGGTATACTGTAAAGAGAAAGGAGATATAATACATGTATGCTGGAATATCGTATTTGTAACGTGAAACCATGCTACAACAGAGCCAACGTATGATAAACCCCGGAAATTGCATGGGCAATACTTCATTGTATCCAAGTCTGCAAGGACCAATGTCGAGCCATTTATCATCAATAATAGCGCCATCTAAGGCGAGAAAGTGAAGGAGCCCTGAAAGCATCGTTGTGATGGAAATCAAACTATCAAAGAAGATTTGCTTTAAAAAAAATCTGTCCGTGTGCCTTCAAAAGTTGTAGATATCAAATGCTGCAACTTTTGTGCTTGGGTACTTCACATTCCATTAAACTTATGGCTGGACGAAAATTTAAAAATCCAAAAGACATTGACCTTTGACCTTAAGAGGTTATATATAAATTACAATAATGCACAGTGTTATAAGACCTACAATTTAAGCCCAACATGAACCAAATCAGATGAAAATTACCCAAGTTTTGGCTGAATAAAATTTAAAAAGGGCCAAATGATACTGATCTCTGACCTTTAGAGGTTACAAGTTAATTCCAAAATTGTGCAGTGTTACAATGGCTACAATTTCAACCCATTGTTACTTAAAATCGAAGAAAAATTGACCGATTTATGGCTTGATGAAACTTTTGAAGGTCCGAATGACTTTGAGCTTAAGAGGTCACATGTAAATTACCAAAATGTGCAGTGTTACACCATCTACAATGCGAGCCCAACATGATCAAACTGGATGAAAATTGGCGGAGTAATGGCTAGAAGAAAATTTCAAAGGTCCAATTGATGACCTTGACCTTTCACCTTTTCAAGTCACAAGTAATCTACACAAAATGCAGTGTTACAATAGCTACAATTTGAGTCCAAATGATCAAAAGTAGATCAAAATTGACCAACCTATAGCTTGATAAATATTTGAAAGGTCCCAATGACATTGACCTTTGGCTTTTAGAGGTCACATGTAAATAACAAAAATATACAGTGTTATACATGCTATAATTTGAGCCGAACATGATCAAAATTTGGTAAAGATTGGCCGATTTATGGCTGGATGAACATTTTAAAGGCCAAAATGACCTTGACCTTTGAGCTTGAGAGGACACATTTAAATTACAAAAATGTGCAGTGTTACAATAGCAACAATTTGAGCCCAACATGATCAAACTTTGATAAAAATTGACAGAGGTATGACTAGATGAAAATTTCAAAGGTCCAAATGACCTTGACCTTTGACCTTTAGATGTCACATGTAAATTACAAAAATGTGTAACGTTACAAACACATTCATTGACGTTGGGTTGGTTACCTCTACCTATAATACTTTTGGAGATATTCAAGATTTAAATTTTCAAACGGCCCCAATTTGATTAATTTTTAAAACCGTTGAACCTCTTTACAAAAGCTCAAGACTTCATGTATGGAAGTATAATCATGCTAAGTTTTGAGTTTCTACGTATAATATTTTATAAATGAAATGTCGGACAAACTTGTCTGTAAAGAAAGAAAGAATGATTCCGTAAAAAACAATATGTCTGTGTTGGCACAAAGACATAACTAGCGTTTTCAGCGCACGCGAATACGATGTCAATATTTTCAAACGTTGCGAGATGTTCAATAGTAAAAACACAATCTTAACTAGAAAATATTAACGAAATAGCTGTACAATAGTTTATTTCAAACTGCTTATTATTCTATTCATTATTATGTGGGTTGCTGAATATTTAGTTTAGACACGGAGCCGCTACTCAGAGAGACATAAACGGGTACAGGCTCCAAAACATGTTCTGAGTAGTTACTCGCTGAAGACCATTAAATTTACTTGGGTTAATGCAGCCTATGTCACAATTCTACAGAAGAACGTGTGCAGTATGTGCAATAATACCTCCATATGTATATAGGTTAGGCAGTGACATGTTAGCCTATGGAGAGTTTCGACTGCGGAATCGGATAATGACTACTAGGACGTTGTTCAGGACACACACACACACACACACACACATACACACATACACACACACATATATATATATAGAGAGAGAGAGAGAAAGAGAGAGAGGGAGAGAGAGAGAGAGGGAGAGAGAGAGAGAGAGAGAGAGAGAGAGAGAGAGAGTCGCACCAAAAATATAATAATAAAAATAAAAAATAAAAAATAAAATAAAATAAATACATTTGATTTAGATATCAAAGTGAGTTGCGGCCACAGCATATGTTATACATTATTGGTGCTCAGAAACATTTGCAAAATATAAACTTTTGGTTTATATTTTACACGCCTCCGCCCTGCCAGATCGTCCCAAATACTATCCTCATTGACAAACCATTGGCTTCGAATTCCACAAGTTTCAAAATGGCAGCCAAGGCTGGTGAGTTCTGACTGGATATTTTGAAGAAGTTGTATCCAAAATATAAGTGTAATTACTGTTCAGGTGAGGTTAATTTGTCTAACGAATGCAATGTACACTATAAAATGGAAGAGTACAATGAATATAACGTTGCGAATTGGCCCGCAACAGACTATATGCACCTTGATTACAGCCCTGTATACAGGACATGCGAGTTATGTACATTAGAATCTCGATTAAGACGACCTTTATAAAGAGACCATTTCGATATTAAGATCACAAATTTATATACAGACCCGTTTTTGTTTATCCAGGCAAAACGTTTTAGTTATAGTTACTTTAATTGGGTACTGTTTACTTCTGTGGTGTTGGTACGAATTAAAATACATATCGTTTTTCTTTCAGATAACATCGCAACCCAATTGAAAAAGAGGCTGTATGTGTATGTAGAACGGGGGGGGGGGGGGGGGGCGGTAAGTATGTACAGACAAATTTCCACATCACCATCAAACCAAATTTCCAAAAAGGGCATGCAGGCTATGCATGCATTTGTATAATGTGCATGGCCAAAATATACCAAATATTGATAAGTTGGATCTCTCCATCTCCCTTCCGCAAAGACATCGCACTGATGGTGAGATAACTGAACTTCTCGAAGCGGATCCTGTCTTTGGCGTGAGTCCAAGAACAGTGCACACCCGTTGTCTAGGTCTTGCATGTATTAATGAAAGTATAGGGTGAATATGACTTGGTACATGGTGCATTGGTTTCTAAAGCTTTTTCAGAAAATGTATGTGATTTTATTTAATTTTATACTGCTAGCTGGGCATTTAAATGAGAATATTATCTGTTCAGACCATTGTAATGTGATCTACAAGTCCTGTGAAATGTTGATAATTTTATTATTCCTGATTTTTTTTTTAAAACGTCACTCGAAATGCCAAGCATGCCGAACCTTTGACTGTGGAATTATGTAAATTAAGAACCTGCATTGCTCTTATCACGTATGGTGATTCTAAATATATATATGAGGTAAATTGGCAGCTTAATTGGTGGGCCACTTCGGGCTGAACCACTATCATTCTGTAATTAACGGCAGTATTGGCAACTGTAGCCATTTTTTTAAAGCTTGCATGTAATCATGATGTATAGGATGTATCATTGTCCAGATCCAATACAAGATGACATTGCGAGACTGTAATTTAATAGTCACAGATCTTATTTATCAGATTCTCCTTTAAAGCTTGATTTAAATGAGAAAGGCTATTATACTACAATAAAACCTTGTTGTAATGTCATCCACATATATGGGATACATTCAGTGACACAACGTTTCAGAAAAACTGTCATTGTTTTATGTAACAATGTATTTGAAAATTAAGATATCAAACACATTTATAACTGCAAGGCAAAAGGTTGGGTGTTCGTGGTATTGTAGATGTACACTTTGTATGGTACCTTGCACATCATTATTCGGGTATCCTTGAAAATAAAATCTGTAAGGGGTGGTTGAGCATTTTTATTATTTTCAAAGCAACTACTGAATATTGTTATTGACTTGAATTCCTGTCAACTAGGAAAATGATTGTTGTAAAATAATTTCTACTATTTACAAGCTGTGCTTGCACGGACTTCTTGGCCATGATTTGAGCTTAAAGTGAAACAGTAAAAACAAAATCATGAGAACATTTCTTGTGTGTTTTTTGTCATAATTGAGTCTTACGATTTATATTGGAAATTGGTTTAAATCATCGTTTTCAAAAAGTTAATCTGACTCCATTTTCAGTCTACTACTAAAAAGCAGTCAAGTTAATGGGTACAAGACTGATTCAGTTTCAACATAGTGGAGGTACAGTGGCTCCCTCTAAATAAAAGCACCCCTTTTCCTGCCAAGCCTTCCTCTATGCGGCAAGCGAGGTATTTTCATTATATTGTTCTCCCCAAATAAGGTCACACTCTGGTGCATTCCGGGGGCCTTATCCACTGTATTTTAACGAGGTCAAAGTGTAATCGGCTCAGGGTCTCGGTGCATGATCATTTTATGATCACTTTTGTCACATGTTGAAGTTTTGAAGTGACCTCACCTGTTGACCTGTAAATTATCAAGTTTCTCAAGTTTGAAAGTTTCAACAAATTCATGAAAACAAAACGTCAAGGTACGATGCAAACAAGACATTATCAACACTTTAATAATCCTGGAAACTGTCCGTGTCATTCCCGATAATGGGAACAGCTTTTGCGACGCGGAGAAAGACACGGGGTTTGCATGAGGACCCGGGAAATAGTTCGGAACAGGGCGCGGTCCGATTGGTTCGTTTAACAATGAACCAACCACGTGGGTTGGGGGTAAAAACACTTTTGGGATTTTCTTTTGGGATTCTCGAATTGTATATATATATATATATATATATATATATATATATATATATATATATATATATATATATATATATATATATATATATATATCAAAATTCACATTATGTAGATAAGTTTATTACGGAAGGATTTATCTGAGGTAAAATTAAGAGGTTATGAATTAATTCTGTAATGAACGCGAAGTAAGAGTCAACTAAAGCAGGATGTTGAGAATCTGCACGATAATTTCTGCACTGACATTACTTTTACCAATACGGTGGACTTTTGATGATATGAGTGAAGCCACATCCCTCAACAAAGGTGACAAATTTTCCCGCGAAACACTACGTCTGTTGTCTGAAATGACAATTTCTAGGCAGTCCACCAAGTGAAAGTACACTTTATCGTTTCTATTATATGGACAACGCCAAGTTTGCTGAGTTTTGTAACAGCTGCGTACGTTGAAAAGTTAACTTATTCAGTACAATGTACGTAGCATTTTGGAAACTCAAAATTGATCCGGTGGTACATTTTGCTCAGGCCTGTCTGCGAGAGTACAACTCAATACAGGTTTGGCGTAATTTCTCTTTTGTGTGCACAAATGTTTTTTTTTTTAATCATAGCTTCTATAGTTGCTTCAGGCTTTCAGATCATACTGATTCACATACCATTGTTCTAGTCCCAGTGATGACATGGTACCCAACATGTACCTTTTGAGTGATTTCTTTTAAGAAACATTGAGGTAGCCCTATTTTCTAGCCACAAGTACTTCTTGTTGAACAGTCAAATCTTTTGTGAAACACCAGGGTGTTTTTACTGTACTTAAAAGTCTGTGTTCTTTTGGCCAGCCAATACGGGAATGAAATATAGTTAATTCGAGGTTTTTTCAGGTTGATAAAAGGCTGTGTCAGATTTGTTATCATGGAATGAGACCAAGTTCATACAGCGTTGTCATAGGAATTGCTTTAAAGTGAGATCTCAAAAAATAAAACCGCTGTCAGACGACTCAACATATTTTGTCCATAAAAATGAATCGGTATATTTGAGAGTGTCAGTGAATATATTTCATTTTTCATCAACTTCGTACACACCAGATCACACTTTTTGTTGTTGTTTTCTTTTGATGTATTCGTAAATGGTGCCTTTTAAACACGCGTTTCAAGTAAAAAAACATTGTCACACATGAATAGACTTTGTCGTCGAATTTTTTGACACGTTTCCACATTATGAAGTGTGTTTTGCGTAGTCATGTTGATTGGACTCTATTATGTTTTTGGTTCAAATATCCTGTTTCTCGTGAGCAGCCCTTAGTTGGTGCTTTACAGCCAAACTAACATTCTGTTGCTGTAAGACGTTGCAGAGAATTCATTTTAACGACTCCTTTTTTCTGTGGAGATTTACGATGCCCGGCCCTGTCTAGATGGCAGCAGTGCGAGTCCTCACACTCCACCAGAATAAAACCTTTTGCCAGGATTTCATCAAAGGCCGCCTTGGATCAAAATGTTACCGAGGTCAATTTCTTTGATGCTTTTTTCCAAGATAAGGGATTTCAATCAACCAATCTCCATGAGGGAGGCCTGTTACATTCGGCATACTTAATCAATACGTGAGAAATGCAACTCATTTTCATCGCTCCATTGAATTCGATAATTTTCATTAAATGCCAGTCTAATTTCATTATTTACAGATTTGAAAGTCAGGTAGGGAATATGTTTAAGAGACAAACTTGTTTTTTATATTCAAGGAGATATGACAAGCATGCGTAGCATGTGTGTCTAGACAAACACAGATGATTGTAGGGTATACTTTATATTTCCCATGATACTTTTTACAGCGTGCAGAATAAACGCTTGCCAATTCCATTGAGCCGTAATCCAAACCTTTCGCTTGCAGTCTACAAGCAGTGAAATGAGAAGTGTCGGGAAGTTTCCGTACGTTGCTTGCACACATTGTTTGTATCCCACATGCGTATAAAAACACAAAATGATATCATGTCAGTTCGTATTCTAGTTTTCTGAAACGACCATCGTTGACACTGCATGGCTTGAGTCACAAAGTTGTCATTCGACAGCGTCTCTAATATCTTTCATATTCATTTCAGTTTTTTCTGTGCCACGGCTCTTCATCATACCCGTATTTCTGCATTTTGAACACAGCAAACGCAAGGCATCCACTAAAACTTCCAGCAATTCTACCATGGTCAGCATGGAAAGACCTACCCACAGTCCCATCTGACCGCCAAGATCAGATATAAAGTCCATCGCCTAAAGTAAAACAAAATCCTGAAAAACACTTATATCGTGACAAATATAATTTTTTGTAAATGTCAGGGCACTGATCCTTCTTGGTATCGCAATTTTAACCGGCAACACTTCAGGTCAACGTCTTTTCTTCATGTAATTCTCTACTGTTAAAACAAGGGATACTTAAAAAAGGGGAGGAGGGGGTTTACAGGGCATGTACATAACCGATGTGCCCAATACACAGCTTCAGAACAGTCATGGGAGGTGTTTGATTGAAGTCGATTTACTTATTTGCTTTGCAGACTTTTTTGTTTTTGTTTTTGTTTTTGTTTTTGTTTTTGTTTTTGTTTTTTGTTTTTGTTTTTTTTTTGGTTTTTTTTTTGTTTTTTGTTTTTTGTTTTTTTGTTTGTTTTTTGTTTTTATTGTTTTTTTGTTCCTTTTTTTCTTTTATTGCACTACATTGTGTTCTGTATTGTTATATTTACGATATTCTATTCATATCTATTTTGAAGGTTAGAAAGCGGTTTATAATTCACAGATAAGTTACTTATATTATATTAAAATTTCAATCACTTTATCCCATGATTCTATACTTACTTCATATGATGGTATTGTTGATACGACTTCGTACTTTTTCTGACCATAGTAAATTTTGAGTTTCAGCATGTTTTGTCTGGGCATCATCGATAAAATGAAAGTAATCATGAATTAGATAAATAATGTAACACTAACATACGTGTCCCCATAATTAAATGGATAGAACTAAAATGCTACAGCCAGGAAATAAATAAATTTCCATAGAGGAAGCACCCAGCACTAAATATATTTATTTGATACATAAAAACTGGGTGTCTCGATAGCAAAGACTTTGCTTTTAGCCTGCCTTACAAAAAATAATGTGTAGACCAGAAAAAATATAGCACTGACATTAGTGCGGGCGAATACAGAAAACATATCACGCACGATAAATATTTGCCTGTGAAATAGTGTTATGCTTCCTTATTGATGTATCACTGAACCAAAGGGAAGTACAGCTACATGGTAGATTAATGAAAAACCACAAGTCAATACAACCTCTAGATTGAGGAGATCACTTCTACCGATCAATATAATTTCAACTGGATAATCTAAATATATTTTTACCATTTATATAGTACAGAGACATGATGGGGTACGCACAAAGTTGTTTCAACAAACTGTTAATGTACCTGTTTGCCGCTATGTTTTTAACAGTCATCAGAACCTTTCTCCGTGGCCTACTTACGTTACAAAATCAAGGTTTGCTTTTTCTGACATATTTTTCATCGTTTCCCACAAATGTAGATTCCTGTTCATCAGTTTTGTGATCACGGCGCCCTGCAAGTAAATATCCAATGACACTGAACGTCTCTGTTGCTATTGGTTGAATACCGCTGTGTAAGACATTTCATAGTGATAAATTATGACAGTAGCACGCTTAAAAATAGAGGAAGTACACAGCCTTTGATATTGGGCATTCACTGAAACAGCTTAAAACTTCATATAAACATGCAGGAACAAAGCGCTCACATGACAAATTCATAACAATTTTTTTGTCTGTCTTTGTGTGCTGTTGCTTCACATTTAAAACATGTACCATAAACGTTACAATGAATAAATGTATCAATGAACAAAATAAATGCACGTTTGCCTTCCGTGGTCGAAACAAGGAATTGCTCGACCTGAATAACGATCTGCTGCAACACTCTCCTACAAACTAACGGAAAGGGTTTAACTACGGCAAACTTAAGCCTAGAGAAAACTGGTCATCGTCTTTTGACTATGATTATATATAAAATGTAGAAATATAATAAAGTGTTTTGCAGTATGTTGCATAATTTGCACGCGAGGGTGGCGGTGGTTTTTTCCTTTTGCAGCAAAAAGTGCGTTCATCAGTATGGTATGAATCAATATAGGTTACGATTCACATTGCATAATCTTCAGCGTAAGATTTCATACATCGGCAAATATATGAACAATTGCACACCGTATTTTCAATAAGATAGACAAAAAGCAACAGGTTCGTCGTATTATAATATGTGCGAGCATGTTCGTGTATGGGATTAAAATTCAAAACGTTTCCAACTGCAAACAACACAATTTTCAGTAATCGCAGTGGAACACTGGCTTGCTGAGACACGAGACCTAAAAACAAACAATACAAATAAAGTCAGTAGATAAAGATTATTTAAAACCAGTTGTTTTTCTCCAATAATAATAATAATAATAATAATAATAATAATAATAATAATAATAATAATAATAATAATAATAATAATAATAATAATAATAATAATAATAATAATAATAATAATAATAATAATAATGGCTTAAGCAAAACAATCAATTTTACTGATATATTTATTCTGTTTCTCTTCTTTTTCAACCTTTTTTTAACGACAATACATTCAAATACAAATTGCCATGTAAAGGGATAATATAACGTGCATGAATAACAGTGTAATATAGGACCGGGAAGGCTATGCAGGCGGAAAAGTAAAACTTTTGGCACCATGCAGAAAAGCAGACTATAACATGTTCTTGCGCCTTACTTTGTCGATGTTAACATGTGCCTCTGTTTAGCACCATGCTATCATTTAAAAACCCACTTAGTTAGATGCTCGGGTAAAATAACGAAATTTGATTTGCTTCAATTTGCAAGCTACAAATTGGATAAAAACACACGACCGACACAAAACTGATGACACACTTTTCCACGTACTGTTACAAAAGACATAAAGTTGAGATATAAGTGAAATAACGGAAATAAAAGCTCCATAAATAACAGGAGTGCAAACGGGTATGGGAGGGTATATGTACGACAGAACAAATGTGTTCCCTCACATGATTTTTAAAAAGGACCAATTGCTTCAGTGAAAATAATAATCATCCACGAACTAGGCTGACTCCCAAATAATCCCCCGTTCTGTATACGGACCATTTTGTACCAGTGTGATGGACTAGCTGGTCTTGAAACTGAGCTGAATTGATGCACCTTGTGTACACGGCCCTGGAGGAAAACCGTTGATCACAGCGTTTGGTACAATTTGGAATCATCTAGAACAAATCCGGTCAGAGATGTGTGAAGGTTTAAAAATGGTTACAAGAGGCAATTTAACGGGGCGTTACGAAGAGCTACAATCGGCTCCATGTTTTGACTTTTTTATGACATGCATGTGCACATTGCTGGATATTGTAATATATGGCAATTATACTATTATTCTATCATTTTGTTTTAAACACCAGAATATGATCCAAATAATACAAGAAAAAACACAAAAAACTTTATTTCTAATTAGTGGTGGTACTTCATATAGAGATTCAATATATTTTTCCCTCTGTGTTGTACAGCTAAAGCGGCATGCATCTATAACTAAGCACCATCCATATTATGGGAAAAAGTAGAAGAAAGGAATTGAAAGTGGAAGGGTAGAGAAGGAAGAAGGAAAGCAGAGGACAGGAGAATCCATAACACCCACTCTTTGTGCGACAGGTGGAAATCCGGACACAGATGTGCTGGTTATAAAATCGACCTCCCTGTAAAGAGAAGACAAAATACAGTACAAGCGTTGAAACGTTGAGCTGGAAATGTGCGCCTACAGAACGGGATGGGACTTTATCCCGCAAAAGATCATTATTCAGTTTATATATTGGTTTAATAAACATTTCCCGGTATTTTATTCCCAGTAGCCTTTTTGGTCCATGGGAGAAAATCCGTGCGCTGTGATTAATATGTTACAAGCCTACATGACGGCAGCTACAAGACCTGAGGGATGATTCCTTATGGCACGCGACATACGGAAGAAACTAGGACCGAAACGCATCGGGTGTCCCGTCTTGCATCCGTACTCCTCACCGCTGGCCGATATCAAGACGCCAACAGTAACATGCACTTGCACATAAATTATATTCCAATTGAAACGAGTTAATAAAAAAATTTGATCTCCTTTGTTCGCCTTTAACTTTTCGTTAAAAAAAAAAAATACAGGGAGAGGCGAGGGTGTCGTGAATCTTGGTCATAGAATACCGAGATATTCTGGATCCGTGCCCATTTTCGGAATGCAAGCTTCTCGGACTGGGCAGTCTGCAAGAATGGACGGAATACAGAATAAGATAACTTTTTTTGAACGTATACCTGTGTCATTGGTAAACGCTTTCTTAATTGATCGCTACACTGAACATTACTCAGGAAATGTAATTTAGCCTCGTTTTGAATTCAGATTGGTGATGTACACAAGTGGTACACATTAAAAAGGCGGGCAAATGGTTTGCTCATTCATCAGAGTAAGACATAAATATTTTCACCAACGGGCCGATATGTGCTTTATGTAAAGTGAAAACTACAGAGAACGCGAAAAACTAAATGGGTTCATTTCAAAACAGGTTTATGAACGTACATTTTTTTATACCATTACTTACTACATAGTTTTTTCACGAAAGAACAACACAATCTGAACGTGAGCAAAGCGATAGATACAGATGAAATGAGACCCAGGATTCTGAAACTGTTAGCAGAGATAATAGCTCAACCACTCTCCTAGATATAAAATATGTTTCCAGAGGTATAGAAACAAGCCAAGGTTAAAACCTGTCCACAAATCTAAGAAGCTAAACAATGAAAATAACTACATGCCCATACCTATTCTGAATGTGCACTCAAAATCAAACAGCGACATGTTAATCGACATTTCTAAGGGGGGGGGGATTGTCGGATACTAATTATTGTTTACGTAAAGCCAAATTTGTTAAACCAAGATAGTTATGTTAACACAAGAAAATGATTACAAATGGAGGATTCTTGGATCAAAACACTTAATTCAGCTTTCCCCTTTGGACTCAACGACAGAATTTTAGGCTTCGGTGATGTTAGGAATTTAGACTTTGCAATTCTTGATAGCAGTCACACACCTTTTCATAATACTCAGGCCGGTATTCAAAAAAGAAGAAGAGGTCATGCACAAAGAAAATTACAGAAAAAAAAACAGGAAACTTAGGAATGCAGATACAAAAGAACTTGTTCACAATTTACTACAGGCTTTCTCTAATAGCATTGATCAGTTACATATAGCTCTGAAAGCACTATCATTTCGAGATATAACCAGAACCAATGAATATTTGGGTCTTACTTATCCTGAACACACATTTCCGCAATTTTTTTGCGAAATTGTGTTTGCTTACACAGCAACTATTCGGAAACCCGATTCTATAAGAAAAAATTGGATCAAATGTTTTGCAGCTTTCTTTTAAAACACAAAATTATTGATTCACAGAGCATAGTCCCTTTTTCAAATTGAAACTTTTTCGTTACATGATTCCCGAGGAAAACTAAATAAGAAATCCCCGCATTATTTCCTATAAATATAACAATAATATTGGACAAAGTATCATGACTGCAAGAATTTTCTGCCTTCACAATTAGTCTTGAGGACATGGCAGTGAATCAAAATTGTGACTGTATGTCTAACAGTTAATATTCTAATTCTGTCGAAACATACCACAAACATGCATTTACTGGTAATTTGGGTATAATACAAAGTTCAGTTTCAAGGAATTGATGAAAAAAAAATACAAAATTTCGGGTATGACCAAAATTGAACATTGACAGTATTTTTTTAGTTCTTACTGTATGAAATGGGCAAAGAAAAAAAAAATCAGAAATTTGAGGGATGGTTATCAAACTTGAAAAGAGTCTTTAGAAATAAAATTTATCTTAAAAAATCCAACATAAAGAATTCAAATGTGATATGTTTATAAAACAGCTGGTGCTTCAAAATATATAATAAACAATTAACAAAGGAAGAGAAATTGTTATATACTGCAATTGGGAATCATTTTCGTAAATGCTGTAATGCAATTTGTATAAACTCTGAAATAAATTGCTTTTGGAGTATTAGCAATTCTTCCGAGTTTGTATCTGAAATCAAAGATTTAAAACAAAAAAAAATCAAACGTCTTGATTTTTCTGCACTGTACACAAATCTACCAATAGGTGAAATCAAAAGCTCTTTGTTATAATTAATAAGCAAAATGTTTAAACATAATGGTAAACCATACATAAATATTAATTCATGCAAAGAAAGCATTTTGGTCACACAATAAATATTTACAAAGTAACATTAAATCTGACATGTTGACACTTTGATAGATGCTACAAAAATTATTTTGGACATTACTTTTGTTCAATGCGGACCATTGTTTTTTCAACAAAAAATAGGCATTCCAATGGGTAGCATCTGCTCCCCGTCACTTGCAGATTTATATTTAACCTGGCTTGAAATTAACTATATCAATAAATTGATGAAAAGGGACTTTCAAATGGCTACAGAAAAAAACAAACAACGCAAGATATATTGATGACATTGCTTGTGTAAATGTTCAAAATTTCAGAAAAATTGCCAAAGAAATTTACCCAAACGATATACATTTTTATTATTTTTTTGTTCAGATGGTTGCAGATATGTGTTTCTGGACTTGAATATTTAGGTCACAAATGACATGTTTTGTATTGAACTCTATCACAAAATAGATGAGTTTAACTTTGAAGTACTTAACTATCCTTTCTCTTTCCTGGACAGTAACATTTCGGAAGCTATTTGATATAATATGTTTTTGTTACAAATTTTGAGATTTGGTCGTATTTGTTCTAAATTTCAGGACTTTGCATCTAGAACCAAATTTATTTACAATAAACTTGAGTCAAGAGGATTCGAAGTCGCAGTTTTGATCAAATATTTCTAAAATTTTGCTGTAAATATCCAGAGATGGTTAGAAGGTTAGCTTCAATAATTGTACAGATTATACACATGCTTGATTTGCTACTTAATTTTACCTTTTGCCAGCATCTTTAATATTCACCTTTCAGACATTATAGGCAAGCATTTTTTTTTTCTGTTAGGTTGAAACCTCGAGGGCTATCGGTAGCAGGCAGCGTCCTACGACACTTACAAGCTTGCCTGATTGCACTTTATATCTGGTTTAGAAAAAAAAAGTATTTTGATTGCATTCTCTTGACGTAAATATTGATGACTTTCATTCTTTTCTGACTTGCCCCACAAATTTTGCTGCTAATATCCGAAGATTAATACAAAGTTTGGCTACGATAATATCACAGATTTCAGACTTGCCTGTTTTCCTACTTAATTTTATCTTTTGGCATCATTCTGTTGTAATATTTACTTTCAGGCTTTCTAGGCTTACATGTTTTTGTCAGGTTAAAACCCCGGGGGGCTATCGGTAGCAAGCAGGTGGTCTAGCTGCAACTGTTTATTTTTCAATCACTGGGTCCGAATATAATGCCCCAGTTTGTTTCTACTTTAGATATACACTGACAGGTTTTCAAATTAGATACGCTATCCAGCTAGAAAGGGTACATACTGGTTCAGGGGTAAGTCAAATGTTTCTTATCTGAACTTGTACCATACAAAATTAGTCATTGTGTTTCGTTTGACAGATATTCTTCTTTCATATTAAAGCTCAGCATTTATAAGCAAGACTTCCCGTAATTAGCTAATTCATTATTTGCCACGTTGATATTTATTCATTATTTTACGGGTTGTTTTTTCTTCTGAATATTTAGCTTAGACAAATAGCCACTACTCGGAGAGACATGTATGGGTGCAGGCTTCGAAACATGTTCTGAGTAGTTACCCGCTGAATATCCTTAATATGGGCTAATACAACCCATGTCAAAATTCTACAGAAGAACGTGTGCAATTTGGCCAATAGTACTTCTATGTGTATATAGGTTATAATATAGATAGTGAAAGGTTAGCTTATGCAGAGAAAAGAGTTCGAACTGCGAAATAGGGTAATGACTACTAGGAAGTGGTTCTCGACAAAAAAATGTAAATGCAATGGGCATCTTTATTTGTTCTAAATGTCTGTCAGATTGGGGGGGGTACATTTCATGTGAAACAGCTCTATTCAAAATGGTTCGTTGATTGGGCTTCTACAATAGACTCAAATAAACTAAACGGTGTAATATTACTGGATATAAGAAAAACCTGAATCACCATATTCTATTGCAAAAATTGAAAACCTACAAGTGCTCGGAAATGACAATAGGTCGACTTAGCTCATGCCTGGAACATGGCCAACAACAAGTGAATGTTGATCGTATAATTTCAGATTAGATACCTGCGGAACAGGTGTTCCGCAAGGACTTATTTTAGGTCTGCTGCTATTTGTAACGTTTGATAATGACCAGTACCTTTATATTCAAAACGGAACCTGCGAAATGTTGCCAACGATTTAACAATCACGGCAACTCGACGAACGGAGGCCAATATTGAACATAATCAAAATTAAAACATGCAAGATGTTTCCAGTATGGTGAACAAACAAAAAAATGATAATAAATAAAACCAAACCATGCTGATTCTTTGCATCACGAAAATGGAAAGCACATTGTAACAGAAATTACAAAGGCAAGCAGCTCGCTTTATCATGGACGCAGATTTTGAAGTCCAGGTGGAGACCCGGTTTAAAATACGTAGGTTGATGTCCATGAGAGGCTGCATCAATTTTTGAACGGCACAGCTCATGTATAAATCGCAAAATGAGCTGGCTTCCAGCTACGTGATTCAAATGTTGGTGTAAATTACATATATCCACTTCAGACAAACTATGTCAGCCACACAAGGAGACATACCTGAAGCTTGGGAAGCATAAAAATAGTTACATGTATACCCTAGCACATTCAGGTGTCCAATTACCAAAGAGTATTTCTACATACATGGGAACTACTGAAACCTTTGGTAGTTTCAAAACCAAGTACTTAAATTGGAATTGGTGCCAAATGTGTACTGGTTTTAAATACCTCGAAATCATTATCAGCTAGTTCCTCTTAATGCTAAATATCTATCTTTGTATGAAAGTTTATTCCAATGTATATTTGTTATTTTTTTAATTGTATAGTGGACATGTATATATGTTTTTAACAGCGGTCTTTGTGGAAGATACGCGTCAGCTAACCAGGTTACCGGCCCTCTTGAAATAAAATCTATCTAAATAAACGGTAAAAGATTTATATAGTTTTTTGGCACTTGTTCCAAAATTATAAAATATAATAGTCACCATCGGTCTGCTCATGTAACACACAAATGTCTCCATCTGAAAAGATTTGTATCCCCTTCAGTCTTTGGATTTATGCGATGCAAATCCGGTCTGGATGCTCTTTCCTTGTATTCCGTGACCATACTGTTGACGACTAATATTTTACACGCTAACCGAAAAACACATCTATCGTGTCAAATGACGATGGCAAGGCGAGAAGCGGAGGCATTATTATTTTACTCAAATGGTATGACATGGCGAAACATGGTAAGTCTATGGTTTACATTCACAAAGTAAGATATTTTGATGAGCATTGAATAAAAGCCAAGAGTTTCGGTTGACACAAATTATAGTAGTACAACGGCAGGTGATAACTGGTCGAGAATGTTGAATTATATGGTAGCTATATCAAGGAATTGTAACCCAAATGGTTGGTTTCACAAATAAATAGCAAGGATCATCGGTATTCGTGTTTCAGAATGCAATTGATCTTCAAATCCTCTTGGAAATATAAAAAGCCATGGAATAGGTTGCCACAAGCCAATAAAATAACGTTAATACTATTCTTTTGATAATAGAGCTGTATACGTAAATACAGGCACTCATGCAGGCTTGCATATCTACCATGCAAACATAACTTACTTCAAAAGCAATCGGGGAGCAGGCAAGGCCCATATTAACCCTCTCAGAAAAAAGACCAAAGTTCAATAATAATGTAAATAAACAGGTATCACACGAGTACGGAAGTGAACACATACATAGAGATGATGAGCGTCACATGTATTTCCACGGTTTTTATTGCCAACTGAAGATAGATATTTAATGAATATAATTATATCACATATACATTTAATCAGGCCGTTTCTATTTGCCCAGCTGTTGTGCAGAGCGGGTTCGGCCATGCTTATTTACCCAGAGGTTGACCAAATAAGGTTTGGCACCGATTGATTTGCGCAGCTGTTGTAGTAATTGGATTCGGCCGTGCTTATCTGCCTAGCTCTTGTACCGGTGAGGTCCACCCGTGCTTAATTTCCCCAATAAGGTTGCGGCAATAGGATTTGAATGTGCTTAATATGTCAAGATGTTGTGCCAAAAGGATTTTGCCCGCAGCATCTATCTTCCCAACTGTTGTAGCAATTGGGTTCAGTGCCATGCATATTTGCCCAGCTCGTATGCAAACAGGGTTCAACCATGTTTAACTTTGGCCCGCTGCTGTGTCGATAAAGCTCTGCTTTGCTTACTCAGCCCTCGTCTGTGCCAATATAATTTGACCATGCTTACTATACCCAGATGTTGTGCCACTAAGATTTTGCATCAACATCTATCCAGCCGGCTGTTGTGCCAATAGGGTTTTGCACCCATGCATATTCGCTCAGTTGGTTTGCCATATGGCCAGTCCCATTTTATAATTGTATAATTATTTTTATTTCTTAATTGCATTTTGCCCATTGTCGGTTCATGGAGTAGGTCCTTTACAATAAAACGGGCATGCGCACGTATAACAACTACATTTTGTAAAGAATTTCATTGATGTCATATAGTGGACACTGTAAAATGTAATCAAGAACATCTTCGCAACCACAAGCACAAGCACAAGCACATGACGGTGCTACGATCACATCAATTTTGGAACAGATCTTTACCCCGAACATCATTGAGGGAGTACCATGTACTCTTTCAGAATGTCATTATAGAATGAGGTGTTGCCTTTTGGTTTCTCACCATTTAGTTTCAAGCTATGTTACTGAAGAGATTCGCTTCATCTCGATGTGTATGTGGCAACAAACCTTGTAATTTAGGGCAATTGTGTTGGCTATCTTGTGCATAACAACTAATTTTTGTTCATCTCTGCATGCAGACTATGTCTCCTGTTCACTTTTGTTAAAAATACAAAGCTTAAGGCGAGGACCGAAAGCTGGTCCCTTGGGCTTATTGAAGGGCCACTATGTGATCAACCATATCATAACTTCTACATTATGCTTACCGGCAAGGTGGAGGACAGTCTTTGTCACAGCCCAACAAAATCATACTGAAGTTCTCCCTTACTGACCGTAGACACATTTCCTCTAAAAGTATATTTATCAATTATATTATTTACTGAACATAGATCTCCAGGCTTTATTGCTCTGTACAGCAAGGGTAATATGTCTCTGTAAACGTAATTGATATTGAAAATAATTGACATTGCACCCACTTTGCTGGAACCACGCTCGACTAAGAGGACATTAACCATGTTTATCATGAAAGGACCACTGAGGTGTCTGTATTGGGGTCCAACAGGGCCACTTTAACTGTCTGGAAAGGTTGAACAAGATTTACATAAACTGAATTACTACATACTTTACAGCATGACCATGGAAAAGCTCTTGTTTGCGTATCATTCAGAAAAGGTGGCATACATTTGATTATAATAAATTAAGTTTGGTATACTTGTGAGCATACTTCAACAAGAACAGAGTTAATCAATAATTAAAATACATGCTGCAACAGTAATAGTTCATGCACAAGTTTTTTGACCAATTTTTCCTTTCTTAACCATCTCCTTTCATTTCTAGCAATGGTGTTTATCATTGCACTTTCTATAATTCATTCGACTATGTATTGTGTTTTTGCAAAACAATTTCTTTTGTAAGATGTTGCTTGTACAAAAGCCCAATTTTGTATGCATATGTAAAAGATAATCATTCAGCTGTAGCCGTTAAATGTGTTATATCTTCTATCAGGTCGTGGTAAATCGGACATTCAGTTCCCTCGTGCACGTGGATTATATTATTGAGGCCATGGATAATCCGTGCATCAGTGGTGTTAGATTACTCAAGGAGCTCGATGACGACGAGAAGCCTCTAGCTATTTATATAATCCTCATTTACGAAATGAACGCATCGCCGAAGGAACAACAATGAGAAGCCTAACTGAGCATGAACCAAATTTTAATGTAAAATTGCATCAAATTAACATTTTGCCTATGTTGACAGGTCAACCATAAGAACAGGTATAAACCCTTCAAAACACATGGGACCTCTTGAGAGGACTTTTTGTATGAAAAGAAAAAACAGTAGTGCATCTGCAACATAGGTCGGTAAAAATTTGGACAACCGTACTACAAAATGAAGTACGGTGACTGTCAAGTTCCACAACAAAGTGGCTTAGTGCACAGATGAAATTGCTACTGCTTAAAATAACGTCAGCCACTACTGATTTACTTGACTTGGAAAACTAAGTAGTAAACTGATGGACTGAATCATTGCATGGTCTCTGAGTTACTCCACAAATATTATTTATTATTGTTGGACCATTTCATCATTTAAGTTTGTAAATTTGCATAATAAACCAGATATATTGAGCTATATCATTCACGTGTACGCCACGTTCTATCAATACAACTTGAATGAGATTGTTCCTGTAAATATATTTTTAATGTTTTAAGCACGGGCTCTGAAAAGTATAAGCAAGTCAGTAAACAGACACGCAAACAGTTACATTAATGAGTGAGTTAAAGAGCGTTTGAAACCAACTTTTCTCTTTGCTTTTTATATGATGGGCAGACAATGTATCCCAGATATATTCACACGTAGTGGCACAGCTGAAAAAATGCAGAAAAACTGTGGCCAGCGGGTGTTGCGTGGTGCAGATCTAAGAACATGCATGTCTCATTGGACCATGGATCCTGATCTTGTACTCAAAACAACTAACGTACTGTCTTAAAAACATATTTTTCTCATCATTGAAAATCACTCATGTTAAACATGACAGATTCACAGTCATAATACAGCTTCTGGTATTTTGAAGAAAAAATTTAAATGGTCAGAGAAACATAATTTAGTTGGTCAAGTGACAAACATAATGCTACAACAAATGTACGATGAGATTATACTGTGAAAGTACATCAGGCTATGCATTACCTTTCTTTACACTGTAATCACAGGCCCTTATCTTGTCTGTGTCCACATTCAGATGCCTGAAGGGAGGTCCTTTCATCGGAATTGACGAATCCCCACAATGACAGCGCTGTACCACCTGTTGCTGATAACATGTCTTTTGGCAGGCCTCAAAAGAAACAAAAATAGCATTTTCCTAATCCACTATATTTGCCCAATACACGAAGAAACTGCATCAATTTAACCTTTTTTTGCACACTAAGAGATACATAGTAATATGACACAGACACTTGAGTGCATTTAACAGGAATTGATTAGTTCTTGAGAAAAAAATCTACCTACAACATTAAATAAGTCTGATCACCTATTGTATACATATATGTCACACTGAGGTCAGTTCCCAACAATGAATAACAAGAGGCCAATAATATTACAGTGTAGAGGTTCAGACATGTTGATCTTTAAGCCGATTTTTGCAGTGCATATAACAGAATGCTCCTGTCTAGGGTGCTTAAATCTCCATTGTATTTGTTTCATTAGAGAATATCCCGGAAGTAGAAAGGGTATTTACAGTACAAATGTCTTAGTGGATGAAGACCTAGTCAGTCTAAACCTACTGCTCTACTGTAGCCAGTATCCTGCAAGATTGGCAAAAATGCATTTTGTTGAATATTTTCCGTGGTGCTCCTTGTTACACATGAGCTGTATGGCCAAGGGGTACGTGTAATCTCCCTCTGAAAATCAATAATATCACATACATTTATGAGGTAATTTCTCTTCTATAATCTACTTCTAAAACGAAACATATTTTTTATACATGTTTGCATTCATGTACCAAGAAAAAGGTCAGCAACGTTAATTTCACTTTTTTTTTCGATTTACTGATTGAACATTGTGGAATGCTCAGTTATGCATCTTAAAATGTGAAACATGAAATTTTTCATAATTTTGGTATTAGAAAGTATACTTACCTCTCAGCCAACATTGCTTAGACCTCGGTGCCTGGCCAAATAGCCAGACACAATTGAGTTTGCTGACTCACTCAATTGTGTCCAAAAACCTGAAGGTCCCAGTGGCACCATGTTTTGGTTCATCTTTGTGGTGACTGTTGGTGTGCATGCTCACTTATACTTCCTTCCTCCTTGATGAATGGTCAGTTGACCTAACCTGTGTGAAGGAAGTGGGATGGTTGAGTAAGCTTCTCTAATGGTCGAGCAGTCAGTATATCTACTAATACCTAAATTACTCAATCCGATAAAATTGTGTAACATTAACCCTCGACCCCCATTGCCAATATACAAACGCATTGGAGGAGGGTGCAACATTTACTGACATTGTGACCATAATAAGACTTCCTGGGGGGAACTGTTGGTTCAGATGAGGAGGCATTATCTGAAGGGAAAACCTCAGGGGTATGTGGACTTAAGGCCAGCAGCAGAATCCCAATCGAAGCCAGAAAACCCTCCGAACTGACCAGCATAGGACCACACTGGGCCACCCAGGAAATCCCCCACCATCCTGACTGTCTAACAGGTGGCTGGGTGTTGTCGATTTCTACTCCTTTTGACCTGGAGATCTAGCAAGTCCATGAGTCATGAAAACTGACAGGCACCGGGGGAGGGGGCAGTATAGTATATGGTTCTGTGCGGCAGTGTCCAAGACTGGGTCTGACCGATCTGGCCAGAGGCACCAAGGATGACTGCCAGGTGCAAGTCCAAAAGAAGGTCTGGTTATACTCTTGGTATGCTGACCTAAAGGCTTCCACCTGGTCAAAACACTGAGGGTGACATAAGCTGGAGCACAGTGATGCATAGAGGAGACAAGGGAAGTCTAAGGACAAGTATCATGAAGCATGCAAAGGAGCCTGCTATGCTGGCAAGGGCATAACGCCCTCCTCAAGCACTATGAAATCACAGAAGTACTCCTTGGGGAAAGTCACGGTTGATCACCAGCAGCAGGCCCATAGGATAGCATTATTCCTTAGGGCACACCAAGAGACATTAAAGGCTCACACCTCACGAGCTCCAGCCAAGACTGTCTTTAAGACTGCAGGCATGTCCAAAACATTCTCTTAGGACCTCAGGATGAACTTGCTCCTTCTGAGGGTTGCCCAGGGGCAAAAAGAGGATGGAACTCTGACCCCTGGAACCGCTGAGTGTTACAGATACCAGCATACCACTCTCAATGAGCAAAGGGCTCTTTCCTCTGCAGGGACACCATATCCAAAGCACAGACTGTGAAACCCTAATAGGCTGTAGAAGTTTATCAAGCCACTTGGTTCTTTGCAAAGAAGCACAGGTGACCATTGGATTTGGTCTTGTGCCAATATGTGGATCTCGCTTCTTCTTCCTCTAGACACAGTTGCACTTGAACTTTCAGACATGCTGGAAAACATAGCAGAGGCTCAACTGATATGAAGTTCTCCCAAATGGTCTACTAAAAGAGCTGCCAGTCGTCCTCTGGGAGGACCGTCACTTGGGCTTTTCACTCTTGGTCCCTCAGCATCTGTGCCACTGGGCGTGCTGCATGGGACAATTCTTCAGGTGACCCAAGGGGGCCCTGGGAATCCATCAAAGACAGGGAGTATAACAGACCTTTTTCAAAGCCAAGCATCAGCAGAAGTCTCTCTCATGTACAAAGGGCAACAGATATAGGCAACCAAGTTGGATGCTGACAAAGACAAAGATTTGCTCCTGTGTTAAGCCGGACTGGGAGAGATTCACAATCAAGCCTAAACATTTGCAAAGCTCCAGGGCAGTCCATGTGTGTTGCTGTGAATCTATGTATCATGGCGCCCAGATCACCCAGTAATCCAGTTACCCATAAATCTGTGTGACATTCTGCTGAATGTGCATGGCAACTGCCTATTCCAACAGGGTGAACACCAGAGGGGCCGTGGCAAGGCCCAACAGGAGTGCCTTGAAGTGATAGACCTGGCTCTAAAAGGTGAACTGCAGATACTTCCGTGATGTCTCTGCAATTGGCACCTGGAGGACCTCATCCTTGAGATCAAGGACATCACACTTTCCTGGATCTGCAGGGCTGCCACCACTGACTGAGGGGTTTCTGTCCTGAAGTACAGGAAACCAAGTACATGTTCAGTGTCCACAGGTGTATGACCCAGGGCCAAACTGCATCCTGCTCAGGAGCACAGAAAAGTAGGCTGTAGAACCTGGGAATCAGAAATCCTGCACCCACTCCATGACACCCTTGCTCTGAAGTTTGTCCAGTACCTCAAGGAATGCTGAAGCTTTGAATGCAAGCTTGGGAGGTGCACAATAGATGCCTGTCTGTGCTCAAAGCCAAAAAATAGCTGTGTGTTGGGGCTTTCAAGATGGCTGAACATCCGTAATGGACTCCTATTTGGCACACAAGGCAGAGAGACAACTACCATCAGGCTTCTCTGAGACGTCTGGAGCAGTGGTGGAGGGCAGCCCTGAGAGTGGGTTGTCCACAAGGCAAGAGCCAGAGGCATACCTGAGTTCTTTGCTTTGGTGAACCGCCTCCTTACTTGGGTCCCTTCCCTTTCTTCCTGGGACCTCAAGATGCCAGAGGAGTAGCACAAATTGCAGGCTGAGTGAGCATGGTCTAAGAGCCATAAGCAACAGCCAAGAGGGTGATTCAACAGAATTGATCAAAACCTTGGTCTAGGATTGCTCTGTGGAGCAGTCCAAAGTTCATGCCTCCAGCAAACAACTTCCAACATTTCTCTTCTAAACCAGTTGCTGGAGAAGAGGGGCCCCATTTGCACACTATGAATGATGAGAACCAGCAGCCACTGACTCTAGACGTAGGTGTCCTTGAGTAACAAATGCACATTTGCCTCAAGGGTACAGGCTGTACTAACCTGGTGGTTTATTGCTCACAACAATGAAGCCACAAGCAATGCCATATGGCCAATCCAGTCCTGCACTGCCTCTCTAAACTGGGCATAGCACTCGAGGTCCTCTAGGAATGACCTCTAGTTGACCAAAGAGACATCAGATGCCATAAAGACCATCCCCCTGGCATCTTCTTCCAGTCTCTTATTAGCCTTGGCAGATGTAGAGATGGACATCAGCTGCTGACCATCCAATTCTTCCCAATCCAAATTCACTGGGAAAGGATGGGAGGAATATGTCTGCTCCAGCACATTACCACTGCCCCGGAATGTCTGGCTGATGGTTGAGTCGCCCTTGCCTAAGATAGCTAAGAGGTGGGGTGTTCATGGCAGCTGAAGTGCCTTGTATCTTGGCCATTATCAGGTCATAGAACTCAGCTATGAATGGCAAGAAAGGGACAAGCCACATGCTTCTCCTCCAATGGGGGGACAACCACCTTGTCACCCACTAGGCTCTGAATAAGGCCTTTTGGTGATCAAAGCCTGGGGTGGAGCCAGAGTGATATTCATCAGAGTGGTGGCAAGTTCCCTCTGGCACCACAGAAGGCATGCAACTCAGCTGAACATAGAAACTACAACAGCGTAAGGGCCAGGAGGAAGCCCATGGCCTAGTGGACAAATCTGAAAGCAGGAGCTTGTACTTCTCATTGGTGTCCATGTCCGAAGACTTGACGACCACAAGAGGGGCATAAATAATCAAACAGGTGAATGTCCAAAGGAAAGGGGGTGGTCATATGAGACTGAACTGGTCATCTGTCACCACACCTTGCAAAGTGGTAGCAAAGACTTCTGCAGAAGTTGTTACCACCCCAGTCATGATCTGTATCTGCTCTTGCAAAGAGGGAATAGTGAATGGGAATTCTGGGGGACTCAGTGCAGGAGCTACTACGGCTGCTGACTCAGAAGTCTTCAGGCCTGAGGGTGCCTGCTGGAGTTGTGAGAACTCCTGAGCCTATGCATAGCTCAATGCAGGGCCCACAGCTGCATCTGACCTGGAGGTCTACTGGCTGGAGTGAGCTTGCTGGAGCAGCATGAGCTTCTGAACCTGATTGCCAAGTGAGAGCTGACTCCACATGGAGGCAGTGAGCAGCTCATACTTGGTTGTCTGCAGAGTTGTTGCAAAAATGCCAGTAAGGGAAAATGAAGACAAGGTCTCAGCTGGCAACCACTTCTCATTAAGGAGCTAGGGCTCTGTTTACCTCTTAAAAGAGAAAGGCAAGGTACCCGGTTCAAACTTGAGGTGAGTGGAACCGCTAGTGGCTCAGTCCCGGCTGGATCCAGAGGAGCAGCCTCACTACAGGTAGAGGAAGCCACCACAGACTTTGGTACCCTTTTCTGTGCTCCAACATGCCTGGCCTTTCAGGCAAAGCTGTCAAATGTGGAAGCCTGGGCAGTTTGTCAGGACTTCAGCGTTCTGGGATACCTAGAATTTTTACCCAATCACTTAGGTAACAGGCCGGAGTCTGAGATGCCTGTAGGAGAGCCCGTATGCTTCCATCCTGGATTCACCAATTTGTGTTGATCAGATTCTGAGCACTAGTATTGGGGTTCTGAGATCTCGGAAGATCAAACTTGCTATTAGTCTGGGTCTTCAGAGGGGTTCTGGAAATGGTGGGCTGAGAGGGGACAATCAGTATCATGACCATGTCAGCCTGCATCTGTGTGTACCTAGCCATAGACTCCCAGGCAAGGAGAAGCCTTGGGTAACTGGCTAAAGGAGCACTGGTCATCGCAAAAAAGTTTAGCTGGGCAATTGTGATCACTGCGAGATGATCCCTTGCATCCCTGCTTGCGACTACGTCCCCTCCTCTTACTTGTAGATGGGGTTCAGCTTTAGAAATGGCAGCCACATGAGCATTCGAACAAGCCCATAGGTTTGTCTGCGCTTTTCTAGTGGAATCATGGGAGAAGACTAGAGAGAGTCAGAGTCAAAGCCAGTTGTTTGGCTGCAAGAACTTGCCACCTACGTCTAGCTTTGTCACTCTGCTTTTGGGCCTGCTCATAAAGCAGCCACTTGTCCTCTCCTCAATCAACAAAAAACCAGCATGTTTTCTCATGAGAGCAAATAATAAGAGCAGTGCTCGTGTTCCTCCCAGGTGGTTACAAAGTTGTTCCATGAATCCATCTTCTGACCTTTACCACACAAATCAAAGGAGAAGTGGTCATTGATTAACATTAATGGCATGCTGCCAAAGCAGGGGTTGCATGATGGGTACTGTCTTCCATGTTGAAATCTCAGTTCCAAGCCAAATTAACCAGCTCAACTTCCACAATTCAAAAGGTATGTACATATTGAATTTAAGCTGTCCTAGCCTCAGAAGAGTCCGGAACTGCTCAGAAAAGTTTTTCCCCAGAAGGGAACACATGTAAAGCACTTAAACAGTGTTTGTGAACAAAGATTTACACAGTTTCCAAATCTGTTCAATCACACTGTATATTCACCAAAGGAAGTACAAGGAAGTATGTGCACCAGGAGTCACCACCGGGTCCACGAGGAACTGATAAATGGCACCACTGGGACTGTCAAGTTTTTGGGAGCAGTCGAGTGAGTAAACCAACTCAATTGTGTCAGGCAACTTAGCTAGGCATGGCAATGGTGGTCGATAGGTAAAATTATGTACCTAATATGAACTTTGGAGCCCCTAGCTTCAAAGTTATTGACAGTCTTAAAAGTCTGCCTACAAAGATTTTAGTTATGATTTTATTCATCCCTCATTGTTAAATTATGCAAACGTTTTCTTGCGATTATTTACATGTCACTGAGGACTTCAAATACTCTGTATATTGATAAGGTCCCATACAATTCTTTTTGTTAGAAAATTGAGGAATTCCTTCATTCAGAATATGTTTGCCCCAAAGTTGTGGTACAAAATAAATGTAATTGTGTAATATGGTGTGACCCAGAATGTGTTGACACACAGAGACGAGTGGTTAGAAGGTCAGACTTTGGTTCCAGCTATAAGCAGTTATTGAGATCTGCCTGATAGCACTGCAGTTTTTTAAAAACCGAAAGTAGCAGAACCCTAACGTACAATCTAACCGTCTTGAACAGTAACCATTCAATATCGGGTCAGGTGATCCACCATTTTTGATCGAGTACAGTATATTCCATCTTTGTTGATTTGGTGTTAGTATCATGGGAGTAACGCATCATAAAGTAACTCTTATCATAATTGTGAATTTGAAAACTTATGGTGAATTTAAGGAAGGCATTGCAACACAACAAAGATTTTAACTCGTTGGATGGTGCTTTTTCAGATATAGGCAAATCTTCAAAAATGGAGGCAAGGGTATTCAAATGAACATGTAAAAAAACATATCTTGTCATGTGAATTATATTACACCAATAATTATTTTCTTGGTTTCAATTGTTGTCATCGATGCCAACTTCAAGTAGAATAGCAAAATATTGTCCTTTTATGGTTTAAATATTAATTTTAGCATGTGGGATATATTAATTTTAGCATATGAAGATTTAAGGTCAAGGTCACTGGTCCCAGACCTATATCAGATTCACTGCCTGCAGGAATGCAGCCACTAAACGCCGTTCTGATGAGCGCATCGCCCGTTGAACACAATTTTGGGAAAGTGATAAGCTTCCATATGGATCAGCATGAATTAACTACCAGAACCAAGTCTGACCCTCTAGGCTACCCGTTTTTTATTTCTCTACGAACTCTGCGCCTGCGGCACACCCATGTGACATGACCACATTAATTTTTTCATCATGATTTGGGGCAAAACAACCTGAGGGAAGGCCTTCCATAAGGATAAGGTAGTAATAGTAATGCACGATATCTTGTTAACTTATAGTCTTGTAGAATTGGACGTACCCGGACGACACGAGCATAGGTCACTGTGCCTGGTTTTGCACTATAGCCAGAATCCTCAGGGAACGGCATTTCCCTTTGATTATGTACTGAGAAACGCACACCAGATTCCAAGGTCATTGAGATATATTCATATTGCTCGATGAATAATTCTAGGGATAGGCCTGTGCGTGGAAATAAACATAAAAAGTTTTATAATTGAAAGACCTGAATACTTTTTTCGCCAGGTCAGAAAATGTCACAATTTGATTTGTTGTACTGAATAATGGTATTATGCTAAAGTGTGTCAATGATCCTGTTTTCCTTCAAACAGCAGTAATCTAATTTCAGTGGGTAGGTTGAGCTGTGCGACGAGTTATAGTCAAATATTGCAAATAGAACTGTGCACTCGAGTAGAATATAATGTAGCTTGATTAAGGATGGTAAGGATCTCGCGCATTGTCAGCTCCGAATGATTATTATCCTTCATAAGCATCATATGCAGCATTAAGAAAGTGCTTAAGCAGTTGCAAGGTATCGTTTTCTCCATGACTATGTCAATTTCAAAATTTGATTGTTTATAGAAAACATGCTTTCTGAAAAATGGGCTATGCGATTGTACAGGTGGCAAATATCAGGCAAGTCAGCATACTACTATCTGTAAGTAGTTGCTTTGATATAGAATACAAACAAAACTGACTCTCAGCTGGGTGAGAAGTATCATTTTTATGCAGAGATAACACTGACATATGCTCTTAATTTTGAACTTATCTTTACCTTTCCACCATTTCAGCACAGTAAAACTAACGGGTTGTGCCAGGGGAACCACCAAAAAAAAGTTGCTGCACTATTTTTGTCGTTGAATGCACTGGTGCTTTCCTAGTTAACCACCAGATGGCAGCATTAAATTTGGCACTGTAAGTTTGTCTGAGCATGGAGATATCGGTATTGTTGTATTGAGGATAGCTGATTGTTTCAGATCTTGGTTATATGTGTACAGTTAGCTACTGATTGCATTCACAAGAACTACGTCTGGTATACCAAACTGTATTATATATATGCAAAACAATGTGGAACGAACTTGACTTAATTCCGATAATAGACAGCCGAGTTTTTCTCTTTTTTTTGGGGGGGGGGGGCAGTCTTCAAAAATCGTCTCCAAAACCACTTGACCAATTAGTTCCAAGTTACAGTTGGATACGTCTGGGGAGCTTTAGAAAAAATATCTCCAGCAGGTGGTTCTACAAATCGTTCATGAATTTTTGTGTGTTTTACGCTGTTTCAGAATTCGCCAACAACTGTCACTCAAGTTATGCGGGAGTTTGGTAGACATGCACATTGCAAAGGGGTTAAAGAAAGTTGTTCCCTAGGTGATGTTGCCTTCGATTTCTGATTTTTCACGGTAGGTACTTAGTGCCTAATACGTATATTACAAACATTTCACTGTAAGCCAACTGGGATTAGTAATTCACATTTGTGATAAATGTCCCCAAATCGACAGCCAGATCCAGCCAAAATGGACGGGGAGGGAGGGGTGTAACTTGGACGAGTTTCCAATTGGTTATTATAAAAGGTCACGCTCCGGTGATTTTGGTTTGCAATTTTCTATTTATATAATTATTTGCTTGGTCATTTTGGCAAAAAAAAATTAATAAAAAAATAAACCGCTTGGCCAATTGCTTCTCAATCGCATAGACACATTATGGAAACCTATAGACTTTACTTTGTTCAACAGATAGCGCTGCAATTTCTTATATATATATATATATATATATATATATATATATATATATATATATATATATATATATATATATATTCCGCGTTTTCACTACTTTTGAATTCTCACAAAACGCATTTTGTAGTTTCTTCTGGGAATGTACTTTGGCTGTACCTTCTTTAAAATTGCTCACTGTATGGTCCTGCTGGTTTCTGCTGATTTTTTACTCATTTCGATATCATTACCAATTGTCGCTAACGTTACACGTATATGTTAACATTTGTAACATAGAGACAGCAGCAAATTTGACATGTTGGCCCATATCTCAGTAATGGTGGGTCTAACCGATATTTATTATTCAACATTGATAAAAATGAAATGTGTGGGGTTTCTATTGGTGTTGCTAATTTTGACCTAGAAGGTCAAACTTACATATTGGCTAATATCTTGAGAATGTTGAATCCTCAATTTTTTTTATTTAAAAAATGATGACTGGAGCACTCTGTGAATGAAGACTATCATATTGTAAACAGCGTTAGTCCTCCATAAGGGTCAGCTTGACGGTACACATTAGTGACATTGAGGTCATATATTTTAGGTCCTCGGACATCATAGTTACTTGCACTATTCTATTCATATCGGGCAGAATAAATTCAGCTCAAACTTTTATGTTGCTTGTGGTAACGGTCCTGTCCAAGGGCTAAATTTATATGTGCATACTGATCTCGTTTAAATTCCCAAGGTCCCAAGGCTAGTTTTGCGAATTTAGTGTTTTTTGTTGGGACTTGAGAACTATGGAGCATTTGTTTTGAGTGCTGTTTTCATAATTGAAAATGTAGTGTAGTTGACAAAAATATTTTTAAGGGGGAAAAAATTCAACAGAATAACTTGAGGCTAAGTCAGCAGGGTATCCTCTGAAGGGAATTTTAGCTCAGAAGGGTAATAATCCAAGACTTGATGCAATTCATACAAACTGAAAAAACACAAATTATAAAGAGGATATTTCCACCGGGTATAGTTTTTCACCTGTTGTTTATAATGTATGTGCGTACCGTACAGCTATATTTGGCCACTCCTCCTTTCACGGAAAAAGTGACCACTTACAGCAGACGATCTTTCATGGCAAGTAAATTTACACAGAAGCTGACTTAAGTTTTAAAATAGTGTGATCACAGATCATGCTGTGGCTGCTCACAGCACTGAAAATATTATAGTTAATGAGGTACTTGGATTTTTCTTAATTAATCTTCAGTTAGTTACGCATGCTGTAGGTCGCCTTGCAAAAACTAAAAGCCAATAAAGAGTGCATCTCAGGGTGTGATAGTTAATCTTGTGGGACTTCGTAGTTCCTTTTAATAGGGAAAATATTTATCGAAGTGAATTGAGTTGATAAATGCGATAAGAACCCTCTCTAACCCTGACGAGAAAAAAAATTTATATCATCTTTCAGACAAGAATAAGGTATCCAGTAGGCACCCTGTTAAGAACAGCCAGTCTTTGCTATTTAATAAGCACATACACATTTGATATAATATGTCAAATCTACATCTCTGCCTCTGTATTTTTCTTAATATTCTGAGTAAATAATCATTACATGCATGATTTTGGAGAGACTGAAACCGTCATATCATTTTCCATGTTTGGCATGTTAATGCATATCAGCGCAGTTCTTTGCATTTTCAAGATCTAGTTTTAAAAGCGCTGTTCAGCCTCATGTAATGTCAGATCCCATTGTGTATGCACGTAAATCATTTTTGCATGCCAATCCAACAATTCAAATACAGTGCTGGTAGCCTGATCACCATTTAGAGTATGACACGAGAAGCACCAACCATATCCCAGACTACATGGCCCTACAGTTAACCTCTCTTGTCATATAATAGACAAAACTGGTACCGCTAACACCACAATCGTCCCATTATAATAAAACGATCCATCCTTAACAATGCAAACCGCTACAAAATAAATTTTACTGTGCAAAACAGGTGGCAGCACAAACCTTACAGAGAAATGGCATCGGAACAATATTGTTCAGCAGTGGGGTCAATTCCCTTTGATGTGTCTCACGATCATCACGGCTTGTCCCTTTGTAAAATAACTCTCCTTTCAATACAGTAAGAGAAAGGTCTAGACTTACCGTAAAGTGGTCCTTCAACAGTTGTTTCGAGTAGAGTACTATTGCCTTCGCCATAGTTCAAGGTAAAACAGTTGCCATACATGTAATTATTAAACTCCAGAGTAAAATCTCTGCAATGATAATTAATATCAGTCTGAAAATGAAAACCGCTGACCCCACTGTGTTGAATATAGTATTTTTCAAACATTGCGCCCCCCCCCCCAAAAAAAAAAAAAAAAAAAAGGTTCGTCCGACTAAAAAGAAACAAAAACATGTTTTTAAACATTTTTGTGATTTACTAAAGAGTTATTCAATGGAAGTAAAACTGAAAGTAAGGCCTGTGTGAAATTTGATCTGCGACAATCACTATACACCTTTTCTTTTAATGATCTTGAACTGATAGTGAGTCAGGGTTTGCATACTCCTACATATGTCACACGAAATTGGTAACTTTTCAATTTCTGTACCCGACCATGTTGTTACAACCTTTCTCAAGCGGTGACTTTGAGCACATAATGGTACCAGTATTACCCCGTTTCAACTCCAATATGGTACTGCCATGCTAAGGGCGCATACTTACTGCATTGATTTAATTGCATTTCATCATCATGACCACTTACCTTGGCCCACACATATAACCATTCATTTTGCATGACAAAAGAAGCCAAGATATATTATGACCGTGGGCTCTTTTAGCTTCAGTTGATAACATAGAGTAATATTTCATGAACGCTCTTCTTTGTTCAACTTCAGGTGACGTTGTCTCCCTTGAGTAACTGTCTTCCCAACCTGATCCGCTGGGTGGTTTAGATCCGGTGAAGTCAGTTGACAATCCGTTACTTTGAGCATTAGAAGTGGTACCCTGTGAAGTCTCCTGGCCGCTCTGGAGAAAACAACTGATTTTAAAGCACTTACTTAAGTGGTTAAGTTGTGTTAAGGTCTTCAAAGAATACAAAATTCTATTTGCTTCATTCCTGATAATGATAACCCCTATAGCAAATGCAAAATTTTCGATGCACCTATCTATAATTTTTTGCATAACGAATCATGTTGAATACACTAAGAAGATTCACAAAACTTGAATGACTACTATATATGGATGCAAGCTACTCTGATAATAATACTGATGATAAAATGAGTTTCCATTCTTGCATTCTGTCACCCATTTGACAATTTATGCCTTTTGCACCAAATTGAGCAACAGATATTGTTATAGAAACATAAGGTTACAGAACAACATAAACTGGAAACTGGACTCAGCAAAATGTTTCATTCAAGGGACGCTAATAATGTAGCAATAATTTCATTCAGCTGCCACTGACGAAGCCTGAGACTGTTATAAAAGTACACACATACATGTACATACAAATACACGGTTAATTATATAATAAACCACCCAATACAGCTAAATGGGTGTTTGACTATGTGTATCGTGAAGCAATGATGCAATGCCAATATTCCATGAGAATGTAAAGCACAATGGTAGCTTTATCTACCATACCAATGGTGTGTATCAGCTGTCCTGTGACTTATTGCTACAGGTTCAGTGCATAATTTGCATATGTAACATTACCGTGCTGGTATTTTAAGCAATTAGAGCTTCAACATTTGTTGTGGATACCAGTGCATACTATACCCTCACAACCTTCTAATCAGACATGACATAAATTGACAGAAAAGGGTGTGCTCACACACTTATCAAAATTCTGTTTCGAAAATAACTTTTTTTTACATCCAACCAAACAAGACATATTCACTCCAAAAAATAACAATCATTTTGATCAACTGTTGTAAAACCTCTGTCCAGGAAAGGCATAAGTGTCCCTTTAACCTTGAATAAAGGAACTAATAATTGATAAGGTGGCAGTAGTCCTTTTCTACAGGGGTCAAGCCTCAAGGTCTCATTTTTTCGTCAAACTAAACGTTATGCCCAAAACAATTGTAAGCACGTCAAATTTTATTTGAACTCAAAAAATGACACTGCCAAACGGGTGCTGTAAAGCTTTTAAGGGACCCGTTCTGAAGAAATTTCAAGTTAAATATGTAAGGCTTTATCAAAACTACAAGAGACTTTTGTAATTTTCCGTTACATTCATGTTATGCCAAAGGACTCCCAGTTGTACAATTCTAGATTATGGTCAATGAAAAGGGAAAAAACAGATGGCATAACAAAGCCAAAAATAGTAACAACAATCCACAGTCTTGGGCGAATTTTTGACGATCCAGAAACTATTGTCAAGAACAACTAAAACTAGGGGTGCAACCGATAACAGTCTTATTTCGAGATTCGCTGAAGAAAAAACTATTGAATGCCTTGGCTTTGGATATATCATTACAACTTAATACTGTGTCCTCGTAAAATAGAGATGAAATGGTGCTAACAAAATATGGTGTGCTCATACAGCAAGCAAACGAAAATGTTTGAGTGTTCTCTACTAATCTTTTTTGGTTTTGTCATTGTTGAGTTTCTCGGCCAGTGCTTAACCATATTGTTCATTTGCTAGTTTCCATTGTTCTTGACAATAGTTTCTGGATCGTCTGAACGATGATATTATATTAGAGCCAGACGTCACCGACCCAATGCAAGTAACACAAGACCTAAATAATGATTTGAATAATTACGCAGATTGTATCGACAAGTTGCATGTTACTTTAATCCATCTAAGACACAGAATAGATAATCTTATGCAAAGGAATTAAAAGACGCCTCCCTTCCATAACTTTGATGAATAATAGCACTATAACAGGACATGAGCGTAAGCATTCGGGCTTAAACCTGGTCAACGACTTCAGGTGATCATCACACGTCAAATCTATTGTTGGAAAATGGGTGTTTTAAGATGTAATTAATTTTGACTCGAGAGGTCTACCCACGAATCTTCATATTTTTATACACACGTCCCACTAGAAGATGGTAGCCTAGTGTAGAACGGATGCAAGCGGACCACAGAACTTCAAGAACGAGTACCACTGTCTGCAGCCTGTGTGGGCATTGGTTACATATGGGGGAACACCCAATTTTTAACTTTACTCGGAAACTGGGTGGGAAACTTTACAACAGCGACGGGAAAAACAACATTGCTGCTTGTGTTTAGGATTATGAACCACGAAGTTCCTCAATATGTGCTAAACAATGTGTCTTATGATCCACAAAACAGAAATACTCATAAAGATAGAATTCGGCAAACATCCCACACTATCGTGCACGGGCGGCCTTTTATGACGATACCTTGTTTTGTTCCCCTATCCGTCTTGGAACCAAATTTCTATGAGAATAAGACAAGCACAGGACATATTTATCTTTAAAGCTTATATTAGAAAAATTTTTATTTTCAACGCTTATATTAACAAAATGTACCCACTTCCAAATTAAAACAATTGTTATGTCTATGAGAGCTGCCACATGTCTGTTTTGCACACAAGACTCGACATAGGCTGCAGTCAACGGAACAGTCGCCTTCATAAAATGGGTCTTCGAGAAACAACACGTGTAATCATTGTATTACTAACAATGCCAAAGACCCTGTCCATTACACTTCTATTTGCCAAAATTTTTATTCTGTTTGCATTGATCTTCACGCATCTGTCATAAGACTAGTCCTTTTCCCTTTAAAAACTATCCTTTTTGGGCCTGATTAGTGTTGCTTAGCTGAAAATGAAAATGTTTGGCGCTGTGCACACCCTTATAGAAAAGTAAAGGAGGATTCAATCAATTTGATAGGTGATGTCTTTGGTTTCATCATACAAGTTAGGAACG
Source organism: Hermodice carunculata (assembly GCA_964020975.1). Taxonomy (NCBI): domain Eukaryota; kingdom Metazoa; phylum Annelida; class Polychaeta; order Eunicida; family Amphinomidae; genus Hermodice; species Hermodice carunculata. Next base: position 84,683,772 of record OZ026614.1, on the reverse strand, counting down.
AAAGAGACATTCCAGTTTATATATCCTCTAAGTCCTGTCTTCATAGTCTATTAAATCTGTGCAGCTTTTGCGAGCAATCAGTATGAGTTATTGTGCGACTTCTTAAGCGTCTTCATCAAGCTCTCTCCGTTTCCCATCTGTATGTCGCGAGAAAACTTAATATATTTATTCCCTGGTGTCTAAATGTTTCAATAAAATACGTTTAAACTAAGCCATGCTAGATTTCCACCTAACATTCCTTGTTTGACGTACATCACACTCATGCAACTTGCTTCACCGATGTTATAAAACAAGCTTTGGGCAGGGTTGTAGGGTAGTAACAGGAGCATTTTGTTGGTTAAAAAAGGAGATAAAAGTCCCTTTTCAAATTAACCCTGTATTAAAAAGGAAGCAGTTCCAGGCCCAGAACTATTAGTTCCTTATTTTTCAATATGTAGATATATCAGATAATAGTATACTGTATACTTCTATGGTTAACATACTTGAAATTTCTGTTAATTTTCAGTCCATAAGTTTATCATATATATATATATATATATATATATATATATATATATATATATATATATATATATATATATATATAGATATAGATATATATGTGTGTGTGTGTGTGTGTGTGTGTGTGTGTGTGTGTGTGTGTGTGTGTGTGTGTGTGTGTATGAGAGTGGATGGGCGGATACATGACACTATTTTGGCAGATGCAAACTCTGGTATCCAATAAACCATTTTGGCTTTACGTTTAAACAAAAATAACACACACACACACACACATACATATATATATATATATATATATATACATATATATATATATATATATATATATATATATATATATATATATATATATATATATATATATATATATATATATATATTGGAGTGGATGGATGGATGAGATTATTATGGCAGCTACAAACTTTGGCTGTAAGTTAAAACAAAAATAACATAGGTTTGGAAAACTGTAAGATTCGTGTTCATAGAGTAAGACTAATCTAAGGTAGAGTCACAGCACAGGGATAAAATGTGCTAGAAACACAGACTCCGAAATTACCCCTGACAAGCATAGAAATCCCGTTTTCGTAATGACGCAATATGGCAAATTCGAGCCCGCAGTTCATAATGCGGATACGAAGGAATATAATACACTCATGACTTTACACAGGTGTTAAACTTATAAAGGTCAACAGTGGTTTAAAATCACCATTCTCACCCTGACAATACAATCTTCATTACTAGAGACATGATGCCTACCAAAACATGATAACAATTTTCAAAACTTCACACTGTTTCTGCAAAAGAGAAATGAAAATCAAAATGTCTACTGTTTAGTCTGCTTCACTTGTTATTCATTTTACCTTTCTTGAAGCTTAAAGCTAGACTGCGACAGAGTCAACCCTCAAAGGATATAAGTGTGAACTGGTAGAACTAGTGCACAACGAGTCATATAAAAGCGTATTCATAAAATGAGTTTTTACAGTTTCACAATCCTTATTCAGAGAGTACCACAATTTTAAGATAGAGTGGCCAGAAAAAAATGCAGCACATTAATTAGTTTTACAAGCACAGAGTCTTAAAGGTGCAACTCCCGGTACCAGGAACTAGCCCAGAGAGGGAGGCGGAGCTTATCAGTAACGGTCAGAGCCACATGCCATATATAGCATAGGCTGTAAACAAAAACATTAGGATCACTAGCAGATGGCCCAGCTTCACTTCTCCACTTCAAACCAGTAAACTTGTGCCTTGCCACTGTTGTGGTTTTGCCATTCTTTGACATATACACATATGGGAAACAGCATCACTTGCACTTACAAACATAATAAACCTATTTTGTTTCTCAATTACCCCAGTTAGTAGAGGAAGTGGATGGATGTATAAGACTATCAAAAAAACCCCAAGAATTTGTGGCAAACTGACTGACACAATTGCATCTAAGAAAATCTAATCTCTGGTCATACATTGGTGAGAGAACTAAATTCCAAACAGGAAGGATCTTGATACAATTCTTGAGCCCACATGAATTTGCCTGTCTGTTTGTTTTACTGCATAACTAAAATATGTGACTTCAATGGTTCCGCTCACTTAGAACATTTGTGATTAGTGAAAACTGGGTGGATTGATGACTTTGATCATTAGGGAACCATGATAAACATTCAAATATTGCAGGAGCACTGAACATGTAAATGTCCCGGCCATTATGCCGAGCCTCATTTGGAGGTCCCATTTTATAGGGCAGCTGCACCTTTAAAGTACCCCTAAAGCAGACATTTGAGGTGCAACTCAATACCTCTAATATACAGGGCACAGGATATATATCACATTGGGAGCACACAATAAATATCATGTTTTAAAGCATAAAGTCTTGATATTTTTCTATGGGTTTTTCATATATATCGTTTTAGCGTCTTTATTGCTTTATTTAAATATGCCAATGATACACTGACTTACTGCATTATACGGTCAGCTGGTATGCAAAAATATTTCTGACTCGTATAAAGTTGGTTTCTCAGTGCAACGTAAAGGGGACAGGACAGAGTTATCTTAGTTATATGCCCATGTGGAAAACCAGTATCACGATTGCAAAGGCCCAGAATATATTTTTGAAGAGGCGGAAAGTTAAATCTGAGTGTGCCAGACGCTGCTGGTCTCACAAATATTCGTGAAACGATCTCCCAGGCCAAAGCACGGTGTGAAGTTTTCACTGGCCTGTGGTGCTTGTTTGAGTACAAGTTTAGATTTACATGAAAATCTAGAGTCGCTAATGTCATCGGGTAAATCATTTCGATCATTCCGCCGAAGGTAAGAACAAGTGCCTGAAGCGGTTGATGTGGAATATGATTTGTGGTAAATTGCTAAAGCTACTCAATTTCCATCCAGCGATTTTTTCGATGTTAAAAGGTAACATCGTTTAGATATGCAGAAAAAGAGTGTTAATCATCTTATACAGCAGTACCTGTTTAACTCCTCAAGTGCCAAATTTTTGACTGAGTCAACAGCTTTTGTCGGCATGCATTGGACACAATGCGCCCAAGGTGCACCGAGAAAAACTGATGACCTGGGATATTCTCTGTGAAAATATAGGCACACTTGTACTTGAATGAAAGTTTTTTTACCAGCAATAAGAATCTTGGATCCTAATGATAATTGAGATTAGTTTGACCAAAGTAGATCAACTTTACATCTGATTGGCACTTGAAGAGTTAAAATAACCGTGGCATTTAAAGAAAGTGTGCAGCCTTTGGTCTCTGAGAAGCCCCATTTGCGAGGTTTGTCGACGAGCCCTTGCGCACTTTATAGTGGCTTCATACTGCGTGAACTTGAGGAGACCACGAGCCTTCTATCGCAACTTGAAAAATATATGCATCTATATCGAAGAATAGAACGTACATATGGTAAGATGCAATTTACAACAGATCTTCCGCGATAACTTCTATTCAGCCTCGTCATAGAAGTTAATGCTTCACTTGCTTTGTTTATCATTCGTTCGAAATGGTAGTTGTATCTGGAAGGACAAATAATGCATGGACGAGTACTACTCGTAGCTGCGAGGATGTTATCGCCCGAAAATATTGGAACATGCTCAGTTTTTTTACATATGGCTCACAAAATGAAGGTATGGATATACCTGCGTGAAACATGATTCTGCCATGTTTGACATGGAAGTGTCGTCCTTTAGCGCCTGGGTCGTCGACTATTTTAGTCATGTATTCCAAGGCTTTTTTACCTATAGTCTTATTTGTGAAATCACGAAATAATTTAAATTATTATTGTCGTCATCATCATCATCATCATCATCATCATCATCATCATCATCATCATCATCATCATCATCATCATTATTACTATTATTATCATTATAAGGTTATCAAACCTTCGTAAAACGAAGAAATTATAAACAGTTCAAAATAAACATAACTTAGGAATACTATCATCCCATTTATTTTGGTCCCATGTAGCTGCCGATTTGGAGGGAAGTGCGATGGCTTCATCCTGCCAAACTGTTCTGTCAAGAATTGATCGCCTGGCCAGTGGGTTTATTATCATGCTGCGAACACAGCTAATATTAATATTGTCGTGAATCTTACCAGCCAGGCATACCGGTCGAAATGCTTGCTCCTTCGCTGCAATCACCTTGTGCAGGCAGAGTACATTTACCCAGCATGCACCGATTTACTTATTTAGCAGTATCGCTATATGTATCTTATTTGGCAATAATTTTGAATCATTTAGCGATATCACTAAATCACTTATAAATATCACTGAAAAGTTTGGGGATATCAGTAACTAAGACCATTAAACGATATCGCCAAATATTTTGGCGATATTGCTAAATGATTTAGTGGTATGGCCAAATAGGACTAAATGCCAAAACAGCTTGTCATAGTCATGCTAATTTCGTCATCTTATAATCTTATGTCATACGAGATAAATACTGAAAAATAAAGAAAAAGATGGGCCAAAGAACGGGCACTTTGGGGAGGCTATATTCCATAAGACGGAGGAAAACTTGCTGAAGGAGACAGCTGAAACACGTACATACCTGATTTACCAATATATAGTAATGTTAATAACAGTCCATCATGCGAAAATTTAAAAGAAACAAACAAAGAATGCTATGTGAACGTGGGACGGTGAATGATAATTGCGTCAGTCTGATTTTATAGGCAATTGTAAATTTGGCGCGAAACACTGACCAACCGTTTTACAGCTAAGTCATTCATTCTAAAATACCATGTGAGGCATAGATAAAACTGAAAGTTTGGAAAGAAAGCCGCATTGGGTAATCTACTTACATACGTATTGTTTCCACCAGCTATATTTCTCATTTCTTTGGGCAAGTGGACTAGGGAAGATCGCCTAATTGGGTTCACATTGCAAATAGTGACGGCAGGGAAAGGGAGTAGTGGTTTGTATGAATATTCAAGTTTCGTGGACGTTGGATTTGAGGCAAGTTTCTTTACCGCTTCATACATTTGCCAGCTGAGTACTCCTTAAAAAAGAAAGAAACATATTAGGGCATGGAGAAAAATATATCCGTGTTCGTATCTAAAATCAAATATGTAAAAGCAAAAAAAATGTCAAATGTTTTGATTTTTCTACACTGTACACAAATCTACCTATAGATGAAGTCAAAAGTTCACTTTCAGAATTAATGAGCAAAATGTTTAAACATAATGGTAAACCATACATTGATATTAATTCATACACAAAGAAAGCATATTGGTCACACAATAAATATTAAAAAAGTAACGTTAAATCTTACACTGTTCAAACTTTGATAGATGCTATAAAATTTCTTTTGGATAATACCTTTGTTCAATGCGGACCACTGGTTATTCAACAAATCAAAGGCATTCCAATGGGTAGCAACTGCTCCGCTTAACTGGCAGATTTATATTTAACCTGGCTTGAATTTAAGTATATGGATAAATTGATGAAAATGGAGTTTCAAATGGCTACAAAATTATAAAACAATGCAAGATACATTGATGACATTGCTTGCGTGAATGTACAAAATATCAGTGAAATTGCTGAAGAAATTTACCCAAAAGATATCCCTTTGGAGTGTAACAATTCAGATGGTTTTAGAGATGTGTTTTTGGACTTGGATATTCAGGTCACTAATGACATGTTTTGTATCAAAGTCTGTCACAAAATAGATGAGTTTAACTTTGAATTTGTTAAGTATCCTTTCCCGGACAGTAATATTTCGGAAACTATTGGATACAATACGTTTTTGTCACAGATTTTGAGATTTGGTCGTATTTGTTCTGGATTTCAGGACTTTGCATCTGGAACCAAATTTATTTACAATAAACATGACTCAAGAGGATTCAAAGATGTACTTTTGATCAAATATTTCTACAAACTTTGCTGTAAATATCCTGAGATGGTTAGAAAGTTTGGCTTCAATAATTTTAGAGATTTTAGACTTGCCTATTTTGCTACTAAAATTTATCTTTGGCATCATTATGTTTTAATGTTCACCTTTCAGACATTTTAGACTAGCTTGTTTTCTGTTAGGTCAAACCCCAGGGGCTATAGGTAGCAAGCAGCTACTGACGACAGTTACAAGCTTGCCTAATTGTACTTGGTATCTGGTTAGGAAATATTATATTTTCATTGCATTCTCTTGACTTAAATACAAATGACATTCATTCTTTTCTGGCTTGCCCTATAATTTCACTGTTAATATCCAAAGATTTTTAGAAAGTTTGGCTACAAAAAAGTTTGGGTTTTTTTTGACTTGTCTGTTTCGCTACTAAACTTTATCTTTTGGCATCATTGTGATTGATGTTCACCTTTCAGACCTTTCAGGCATGATTGTTATCTGTTAGGTCATACCCCCGGGGGGACTATAGGTAGCAAGTAGCTACTGACCACAGTTACAAGCTTGCCTAATTGTACTTAAAATCCTGTTAAGAAACCCTTTTTTTATAACATGTTTTTGGCATAAATGCTGATGACTTTCATTCTTTTCTGACATGCCTAAATGCACATTTACTCAATATTAAAAAAATACTCAAAATTGACAGTATTTTCTCAAATGTCACAAACCTGACACATTACGTTGACACATTGACTCAGTGTTGGCAGTGAAATAGAACTTGCTTGAGGGATAGGTGTCAGCATGGAGTTTGTTTTACATTACTGGTGCAGGATGTACAGTCCTGGTTAGGATTTCCCTTGGTTTGTACATGGATAGTCGACTATCCATGGTTTGCACAGGTGGTCTAGCTGCAACTGTATATTTTACAAACACTGGGTCTAAATATAATGCTCCAGCTTGTTTCCACTTCAGTTATACACTGGCGGGTGGTTTAGCTAGGATAAGCTGTCCAGCTAGAAAGGGTACATATTTGTTCAGTGGTAAGTCAAATTGTTCTGATCTGAACCTGTACTGTACGAATTTAGTAATTATGGCTTGTTTGACAGGTATTTTTCTTTCATCATGAAGCTCTGCATTTATAAGCAAAACTTCACGTATTTAGCTAATTCATCATTTGCCACGTTCATATTTTATTCATTATAATGTGGGTTGTCTTTGCTGAATATTCACCTTAGACAAGGAGCCGCTACACTGAGAGACATGTCCGGGTAACAGGCTCCGAAACATGTTGAGTAGATACCCGGTGAAGACCCTTTAATTTATTTGGGATATATATATATATATATATATATATATATATATATATATATATATATATATACGTATAGTTTCACATCAATTGCATCACAAAATCAATGAGTAAATAGGAAACCCGCTCCTGGTCTATTAAATTTATAAAAAGGACACTAAACTTCATTCATTTTTGGACAACATTGAATGTGGTTTACTTTCGACTGTATTGGCATCAGTGTGTTATCCATTAAATAATCCGTCTAACACATTTAGGCCTATGGGCCCCTAGGAGGGACCAGATTCAAATGGACCAAGCGGTTTTGATATTTGTTTTGCGATTTTTCCAAAAAAAAAAGAGACAAATCATAAAAATACAAAAAAGCTATATTATATGGGGAATGGCCATTTTAACAAACTTGGCACAGGACCATCAATGGCGAATCCACACAAAATTTTGAAGTTGATGTGGCTGACGGTGTTTAAGAATTGCATGTGAAATACCGTTATAATCCACATTGGCTCATATAGCGGGAAAAATAGGAATGTACTCATTGACCGATAATTATCCAAAATCCAAATTCTAAAATTCTTTTAAAATTACAGTTAAAGCGTATGACCAGCAAGTAAATACATTTAGTTGACATTTCTATAAGGTACATTTTCACCAATTTGAAATAGTTATAATCCCCCAAAATATACAAATCCAACCAAGGATTATAGTGTCATCTGGAGAACAACTGAGGCATAGGAATCCTCAAAGGTATCCCTATTCAATTTCCAAGCACTTGGCAAAGCGCTTTACAACGATTTTTTTTTAATTGTGCCGAACAAAATGCAGGAAAAATCATGAAAATTAAAATATAAAAAAGGTGCGACTATTCAAATAAACCAACTATATACTTAATATCCAAGGGACATCCGCACTGAAAAAAAATATGAATTAACATTGTCGTCCATATTGACTAAAATCTTAATCAATCGGGATGTAAGCTTTTAATAACAAATACGCACATTGAAAATACGTTGAAAATCAAAGATAGAGAGCATCACGAGTAAGTTTGTTTGACACTTATGTGAGATACATTTCTGAGAGTTGCCTTTGGAATATGAGTCAAAAATAGCAAAATCCCATACAGATTACTGGGAAAAAAAAGCTAACACTGACATATTCAACTTAAACCTAACAAGCCATTAATTTGGTATAAAGCACAATGAAAACAGGAATACAATTATGTAAACATGCAAATCAGAGCAGTCAAACATGAGTTATGATCAATGAAATACGTTCTTATATTTTTGTTCCAACGGTGCAGTCAGCCATCTTGGACAAATTTCAATCCTATAATGCATCACTGGTGGCAGAGTGTTTCACTTGCAAATTATCAACATTTTAATTGACATCTACGATTGTAATGTTTGAAATTGTTTTCTTGATTCTATGTGGTCTAACTGTTACAATTGCAATTATTTTTGGATTAATAGTTAATCTTTTAAATCTAGTCCACACAGGTTAGTTTGTCAAGTTTTTAATACAGTTTTGAAAATTCGAAAAGTTTCAGTTTTCAAAGCAGATCCTTTGATACCATAATATCTAAGTTTATATACAACTATATTGTGACCGAAGGTGTCGAAGGCTTTATATAAATCCATGTTTTTTTAAGAACTTCACCTTTATCCGTATGTGAAAGTACTGTGTCATTTAATTCCCAGGATGCAAGTTCAGTTGGGTGACACTCTCTGAAACCATACTGACTATAAAAATGTAAATATGAGACTGGAAGTAATGAAGTACTTGGTTGAAAATAACACGTCCAAAGACTTTGGATATAGCAGCAGCAATGAGATTGATTTATAGTTAACAAAAGTAGTAACATCACCTTTTTATAAATAGGAATTCTTTGGCAATTTTTAATCTATCTGGAAACACTCCACTTCTAAGGGTCTGATTTTTAGTTATGGTTAATTCCACAGAAACTTCAGTTTTAATGTGCTTAAAAATATTGGCTGACAGCCTATCAAACCCATAACTACTTTTTGCCTTTAAACAATCTATTATGTCAATCAGTGTATTTTTAGCTATAAGATTGAATTGAAAATTCCGCTGGCCTGGATGATTCAAGTATTCATTTGATTTTGTGGTTGGTATGTTTAGTTTAGAAGCAAGATTTTGACCCATAGAAGTAAAATTGAAGCCATACACAACTTTATATTTACCATTAATGACATTACCATTTATTTTGAAAACATCCAGAAAATCTTTTTTCTTCTTTAGTCAGTATAATATTACACTTATTGCCATCTATGTATTTGAACGCCATTTCTGTATCTATCAAAGCATTGTTTATAATCCTTTTTGGCAATAAAAATGATCTTTTGAAGTAAACCGTTATATGGCTGTAATTTAGTGTTTGTTGTTTCATACTCGATAATCTCCGGAGTGAATCTTTTTACGGCTAAACTTACTGAAACTTGATGACCTCTATAAGCATAAGCTGCGAAAGGTTTTTTTTGTTTGTTTTTGTTTTTGTTTTTTTTAAATTTTATTTTATTTCATTTATTTATTTATTTATTTATTTATTTATTTATTTATTTATTTATTTATTTATTTATTTATTTATTTATTTATTGTAAATTGGCAAATAATCAGAACATAACGTACTTCGAAAACATCCCGTTACTACCAGCCTCAGACATACATAACTTTAAACCAGACAAAAAATAAGTTTTTAGAATAGAGTTAATCACAGTTTTGCGAAACAATATTTACGCTATGAATTGATCCGGTATTTAAACAACACACCTGATCTAATTAAAGATCAAGTACACACCCATAAATTAAAAGGGTTTTCTTTGTAGACAAAACGTTTTTTCATTGATTCGTACAATAATGTTTGTCAAAATTTTGATTGTTATGTTTGCAATACCTATGTGTAGATCTTCTGTCTGTACTTCTATGGTATGTTAATTACTTTGTTTGTCACACAATCATATATCCTGCTTGATGCAATAGTTTAAGGTAGCGGAGGGGATTGAGCCGCGCGCAGCGGTCCCGCGACTTTGACGTTGCATAGATGAACTATGTTTCACATTTCACCCACAAAACCATACATTTTATCAATTGTTCAGACATCTAAATTTGTTAGAAAGAAGATTCATATCGATACGATAATTTTCAAGGGTTTTATGCGCCCGTTTACAAGAGGGTATCAGATTTGACATTTTGTCAGCATTTCTTTAAAAATAATCGATGCAATAGTGTATTACCTATGTAAAATTAAAGTATAGACCAATATGCAGGAACCGTATTTTTTGTTTACAAATAAAGTACATAATAACAGAATTATCGAATTCTTTGATCATCATTTTAAACATCAACAGTTACTTCATTTTATGAGCTACAAAAGTCTCGGAAGGGGACATCTGACGGGAAAAAAACGGTTCGCAGATAATATATTTATCTTTCAAAAGACGATTATTTGAAGCAGATCGATCAATTAGCCTTTTTATTGACGCTGTCCACAAAATTGATTCATAAGCAGAAAAATTCATTCCGAGAAATGGCCGTTGAAAGATTTGAGGCCCTTTTTTCGCACATTGTAGGCCATAATGACAATACAGCTTTCCAAATTCGGCCCGTTTTGATCTCAGTACTTCGAAGAAATGTCAATCAACATCTTTGATGTGTAATTTCCAACATACAATGATGTTTATTGGCTTAAAAAAGAAGTTTTTTACCCGAATGACATCAAATGCAGCCACACTTGAAAGCTTGTCACTCGGGTTTCCACGTGAATGGGACAGCTTCAAAGGGGGATTCGAAAGCGGATTAGCCACGTGACCCGAAGGTGCCATCACCTTGACCCTAGCAACATTGCTCACTCACTTCTCATCACCTTGGATCAAAGAACAACATGGCTTTATTAACGGCATGGATGGGACATTCGCCATTCAGTGTCTTGGACTACTTGCGACCTTACCGAAAAGAAAGTTGGAAAAATCGACATGCCACGATCACGGAAGAAAAGGAAGCAGATGGATGACAATGTGAAAAAAAGTGTTGACGACCAGGAATATGGATAGGACTGAGTCCGAGGGTAAATCGGACTTCAGCACAGTCACCGAATTCAATGTAGCTTATAAATGCTAGATAGGCGGTCAACATGAATGATCGTGACTTAACATTTAAGACAATAGTCCTGTTACTGATAAACAAACACTCCCAGGATAAATTACATTTCAAAGAAGAAACAAAACAAAAACAAACAAAAAACAAAAAAACAAAAAAACAAAACCAAAAAAAAAAAAGCGAATGTTTTTTATGTGTTGAAAATCCATTAGTTTCAACGTTGTATCGGTGATGAAACTGTATTGCTAGATTGAATAACCTAATCCATTGATTTGCTGAAGTAGTCTTTGATCAGACCCTGACGGTTACTTAGATCAATATTAATTATAATGCACCAGACCATGTTCAGATGTAAGGTGATGTCGCTACCCTTCGTGCGCAAGGGTAAAACTTTCTTGCCTGCCAAGACGGACTGTGTTTGCTAACCTAGCGACACGCACTTCAAGCGCAATTTAACAATTACGCAGAGCGAGTCTGTCTGGCAGTCAAGAAAGTTTCCAATTCCCACAAAATTGAGAAAGAGATAGGCATCGTGAGGCAATGTGTTCTTCGTGGCCTTGGCTTGTGCGGTTTTTTTTTTTTTTTTTTTGTTGTTTTTGTTTTTGCCGGGAGCACAATAGAATACGCCAAGCCTATTTCATTGGTTCCTACACATATTAGCGCCGTCCTGGTGATAAAGAATGTCATTCACTTTGCCATGTTTTTCTCGCGTATTGCCATTCGAAACCTTGCCACTCATGTAACATATTTTTTATTTTGTGGAGATAACTAGCCCACTGAAAGACAGTTGGCTCACCCTTGAACTGCAATAAACTGATCGAGACACGAAACCGAAACTTCCTGATGGGTGAGTGCGGGCGAGTGGTATCGGAACATGCCGCGCACAGTGAGACAAAATAATTTTATATGACCGATCAACCAGCTAAAAGCAGAGTGCAGAGTCGCTTTTCGCAGTCATTTAACAGTAATCTGATTATTTTATCCCCCTGATGGTCAAATTTTTAAAGCTTTTTTTTTCTGTCCCCTCGCTAAGTGTACTTCGAAACACCCCCGTATGAAGTGGGCAAGTCCGTGCATGTGCAATTAAATGTATCAGTCTTCCAGTTCCACAAAATGGGACAGCGCTACAGACGATACCAGTTTTAGTGGAGGCGTGTGCTTCATATAAATTTACTTCAAGGTTGACATTTAATGCTATTCACCGTTTCACATTCAGGTAAAGGGACATATAATTATTGAAGGCAGATATAATTATTTACGCTGAATCGAATCCCCGTTTTTATAGTTTGCGGCATATTTATAGCCAAGTGGTCCAGTGTTAGGATTCCTCGATCTTCATGCGTATTTTTTGCCAGTAAACATTAAAAGCAAATTGGTCTTGGATAGGGCAAGACTGTAGAAAGGGTTGTAAGCCTTTATAATGTATACAATGCCATGATTCTTAATAACGATTTACGCATAGGTTGAAATCGCCTTCATTGAAAACACACTGAGGCTCACGTCCATCGCCAGGTGCCGTTTTGACAATCGCCACCTTTTATCGTCGCTTATTTATTTATTTTTTTTTATCACACTGAGAAGGAAAACATGAGCCCATCGAATTAATTATCTACATGGCCATTTGGTCACCACAACAAACCCATTAATCTGTCCTAATCTTGTCAAGCAGTTTATACAAGAATTGGTAGGAGCGCACCTCAAAATGTCACATTTGGTCGCTTGTCGTTGCTACGGTCCTGGATTGTGGAAAGCAGCCGACTGCTATCCAAACTTTGGCGGACTAATTAGCATACATTTGTAAACAGACATGCTCATGCTGCAGCCAGCTAAAACATGGTCATGTTTTTTCCCTTTTTTATCACATAAATTTTGCTTTTTTAGTATTCATGTTTGGTGACAAGAAAGTTAAAGTGCCAAACTTTACGGAAATGGAAAAAACTCATTTTCTGTCGGGTCACCATTTTGCCGTTATAGCTCAATCCCCTCCGCTACCTTAAAATAAAATCAATATTTTGAAACTTTGCCATATTTAATGTATTTTATATTCGGATGGTTAAAAAGTTCGGTTTTTATATTGCTTTTCTGAGTGGTGGTTTGTATGATAGCGAACCCCGAATGTATTCCCTGGCTTCTTATTTTTGCATCCAGTTTCGACATCTACATTCGAATTAATGTCATTTGTGTAGAATAAGGTAAACTACATATTTTTCTGTGTGACGTAAAATGCTAAAGCAAGTCAATCTTACTCCCCTCCTCTCGGCTATGTGCGTTGTGTACTTCGTTCGTGGCGAGAGAAAACAAAACCGACTTTTAGACAAACGTCTTGGCTTGCACTTGGGGTTGCCCCGTCTTTAAGCAAAATATCATAGTACGCACCTAGCACATGTGACCCGAACAACTCTGTCAAATCCATCGACCGGAGACTCAAATAGCAATGTCAAAGGCAAATATGGGCAGTCATGTGTTTGAATGATCTGGGCCTTGTCGGGTATCATCACAGAGCTGAGCTATTTAATAAACTGATTGTGCAATGATGAAGAGGTGAATGTCAGAGGTTACAAAGGAGTAAATATCTGGAATGTAACAATCATCAGGCAAGCAGTTATCACAACCCTGCAAAAAGTTCGATTATAAAATACACGCGAAGTCGTGTCCCTTTTAACCAAACGCCTGATAGAACATCCTTGCTAAATACCCAACTAGCTTCATTAATATTCAACACTTTGCCACCTTTGTGCGCTAGCAATAAAGGTTGGCCTAATATTGGCTCAAAGTTGGCAAGGATGGCTTCGCATTTGGTGAGCATTGGGCAAACTTTTATTGTCAGCATGGTTGTCGTGTTCGGGCTTGATCACACCATTCACGCTGGCCGTGATCAATTGAAACCAACCCTGTTGAGCAAAAGGCCAATTCTTCTTATCAAATATGGCCGGCGAGAAAGGAACTGCAGGAAGTTGCATATTAACAAACTATGTTTGTAGACTAGCTTTATTGCAGCTTACCACAATTTGCTGAACTGAAAGTAAGACATGTGATCCACATAAGGAAACATAATATACATAAAAGCCTACAACAGGTGTACTTTGTCCGAGAGGAAGACTTGAAATATTTTTTCCGTTAAATTCATTTAGGCTCAAAGTTACAAAATTTCACAATATAGGAAGGCCCGCCCCTGAGTTTATTGAAATAAAGCTGACCGTAGTTAGTTAATAATGACTAATCGCCTATTATTGCCTAGTCAAAGGACGTTTATGATCGCAGCAAGCAACAAAATCCTTGATTTATGAAATATATTTTCAACACTATTGCAATCTTGTTTGCATACTAGGTAGATTTATTGATAACATGGTTTGAATATATCTAATAAAATAGTTCTTGTGGTTTATTCGACATCGCAAACCACATTGCATTTCTAGAATATCTCAGCCCTCAATTTTGCAAACAGAAGCTTAATAAACATACTACAATACGTGTATGTGTGTGAAGCAAACAAGGAAAAAATGTGTCTTAGCCTCACCACATACATTATGCAAGCATTCCTGTGTTTATTATGGTTGACAAGTGTTTTCCCTTACTAGTTGGATGGTATTGTAACGGCTTGTAGCGGTTGAATAATACATTGAAATATTGATTTTTATGCCATCGTTGCATCATGGGTAATGTCATGGGATAGCAATATCTAACTGGCCCATTCTATAATTTGGACTAAAACGGTTGATAACAGAACCACGTCTGTTGACAATAAACAGCCTCAATATCATATGCCATGACGTGTATACAAAACCAATGCAATATCTCTAAAGTACAGAATAATGAAGCTTCAAAATGATTTGATTTTAGATATAAAGCGATTGGGAAAAAATACCGGTTTTGGTCAGAATTTACGGTTATAATCGACTTTCATGGTCTTTTGTAAAACGTAAAGATCATTTCAAAACCTTGTCCAATGTAAGTTAAGCAGACATGTTTTACACTAAATGGTACTTGGTCGGCATCCAAGTGCAATTTACGAAAAAAGCAAGGTAAAGAAAGTAAATATGTTCACGGGAGTAGAGTGAGTCAATGGTTGTTATTAGCCTCTGCTAAACGATTGATACATCGGGAGTGATTTTCTGTTGGTTTCCGGTTAGCAAATTTAGAGTTAAGAAAGTGTCTTAATATGATGCAAAAACGTCAATCTATCACATCGGTACATTTCCGTGAAATAATATTAGCACTGACTGACTGAAATGAAACATTACACTGAACACATTATAAAATTACATAAGGGGATACAGGAAAAATGGAGAGCTGGAATAGTCGCTCACCTGAGTATAATTATGGGCTTTCACAGCCCATGTATTTAATGTGTGTTGGGAGCACTGAATTTATTGGAGATACTTTATGTCGCTGATGTGCTGGTCTAGGACGATACTAGCTACACTTTGCATTTTATACACAAGAGGTTTACTACTGTATCTTTAATACATTGGTATTTTAATTTGTATGAATATAATCAGATAATCGTGCCCTGTAGTAATCAAGTTTACTGATTGCCCATACATCTTGATTTCGTTTTCTGAATTTCAAATGTATATTTTGAAATACTTAGATGACCTTGATGCCTAGATTGAAGTCCTTCATCTAATTAAACAAAATGGTTTCCATCATCATTTGAGAACAATTTGATGACAGTTTAAACTTGCTAAGAATATATGCCTATGCACGACTGTACTTTGGCTCGCATTAAGGTGTTCTTGGCCTGAAAGTGAAGGTCATACAGCTGCAAATGTCGGATGCTTTAAAACTTCATTCTTTTTGGAGCCTTGATGACTCAATCAGTGCTCTAATTTGTGGAGTAAAGATTCATTAGAATTTGTACCAAATACTAATACACAAGGCTGTGTATTTTTGGCATCACACGTGAAGCGACGTTTTTCTTCCGGCTGAAACAACAGTCAATAACAATAACAATAAAGTTTGCTTTGCAGGTAATTTATCTTATGATTACGAGAAAAGAATTAATTAATTATTCAATGCAAATGTGTACAGATTTCAAAAAATGGGTGTTGTGATAATTTCAGGACAATATCGAATACATGGAACATTTTCCACTTACCTACACCAAGCATAATAGCGGTCACCCAAACCACGCGTCTTTGAACACTGGGACAATTTTGTAGGTGGCTCACCCCGTGCATCGCTGTCATGGACGCCCATGCTTTGATCAGATCAACGAGACCACGCGACGGGCCTGTCTTGGTATCCTCTTCTTGGTATTTTGTGGTAGAATTGATGGCGTCTTTAGAGACCTTCATATCCTAATTACAGAACCTGCTATCCTGTTCTCAACCAAAGGGAATCAGCCAGCAAATATTCCTTGATGCCTGCTCAGAGGCACATTGAACGAGATTAATTATTGAGTCATTTACGGGAAAAAATATACGTTAATGGCTGTTGTCGACAAAATAAGTGCCCGCATTGTAGCATTATTTGAGGCACGTTTTTATTGGACACTAAGCAGGATTACAAAGATGATTCCTTGAAACATGCTCAGTCTGACATGTATTTTACTTCGCCTTTTGCACGCTTAAGAAATACGAAAATGCACGCCAAAATAAATGCCTTGTGCCATTAACTATAAAACATCAGGTAAATTTGTTGGGAAATTACAGAAATTAGCCTGAAATCCCGAAGGAAAATATAATGTCAACATTTGTAAAAGTAAGCGTATATACAAGGGCATTCTCAAATTGCTCGCAAATATTACATGATGGTGGGATTGGCTGAAGCCTTGCAATGTATATTTAAGCAAAGAAACACTGTATAAATATTTACGAAGTATAGTATGTGCTCATTCCAGTGTATATTACGTGTTTGTCGAAAACATCACTGCAGTTCCATTACCAAAGTAAAATCATTATCCTAAGGACATACGATACATCAATTTATGTATTTCCTGGACTCGTTTGGCTATGTTAGACACAAAATTTACAAAACATGTTTTCGGTTGAGCTATGGACAGAAAATGTAATTCCTGGGGCGGAGAATATTTCTGAATTGGTTTATGTGACGTATATTAAAAATAACTTTCCAATGTTGATTTTGCGTACAGAAAACTATGAACATGTATGGAGTGGGAGGAGAGTTTACCGTTGAAGCCGAAACTAAGAACATCTGTGAAATTTGAGGACATAGTTAAAAACAGCCTGTCTTTCTCGCATGGCAAATTCGATGTTAACACTATTTAGATTCGGTATCCTCCCTTAACACAGGCCGGTAGAGGGGGTTATAACTCGAAAATCGATTTTGTGTTGCACATCACAATCCATCCCCTGAGTACACTCAATCTTAATACATTTGAGTGGTGGTAAAATATGTTACTTTTATGGCTTGATCTCAATGTCATCCTCAGTATCAGCTCAGATGCCCATATATAGGACTTGGCCGTCCACGTGGGCCGTTATAGGGCATCTGAGTTCACACAAGGAGTGATACAGATTGAACCATATTATAATCTCTAGATATCTATCTCATGCTTATGATGCTGTAACTAAATCCTTTGATTATGTATATCATATTTACATAGCAGCTCAGGTGCCCATATATAGGGCTTGGCCGACGACCTGAGCCATTATAGGGCATCTGAGTTCACACAAAGAGTGAAACAGATTCAGTCATATTATAATCTATAGATATCTATCTCATGCTTATGATGCCGTGAATAAATCCGGTGGTTACGTGTATTGTATTTACAATCCTTCCAGGTGACCATGGCTTCCATCCAGATAAAATGAACAGATTTTACTGAAACTCCCACCATGTGTTGTTATTGATATGTGGTACCAGTTTCAATTTATCAAAGAATGTTTGAAAGAGCCGGTGTAAATACGAAACAAAAATACATGGTTTACATAAATGTATTCGAAATTGGTTTATATCGCAATCCCGTAAGCAGTCAAGATTTAATAACGCAATTTAGATAGCATTTTGCACAGAATTGGAATTGGCCAATATATGCCAATCGTTTAAATGCGCATACGAAAGCATACAAAGTATACAATAGTCAATTATAAACAGACTTTATTTTGTGTGAAAGATGCCGTTGCCAACGTCCTTCTATTGAAACAGTCTTTCTTACTGAGCACTTCACACGCACAAATTCAAATAACACGTGGATGCCTATTATTGTATTTTTTTTCGTGGCCTCGGCGGACGAAATGGGTAGTCTTTTCAACATGTAATACACGACATCATTTTCATTTTGTCCCGCTCGATAAACGTTAACACGTACCGCAAGGAAGTATTCCAATTCTGCTGTCACAATAAACAGAAGGGTATTAATGTAGAAGTAATTACTATATTAAGTCAGACGTTTTCTTGGGTGATATTTAAAACTTACTAAAATATTCACCCTTATCCCCGCTCGAGCGCAAATTATGATATTAGGATCGCATGGTTAAAATATAAAGCATTATACTATCATTATTAAATATTGACTAGTCAACAGCATATGGGTTTTCGTAAAGCAGGATTTTCGTTCGTAACGAAACATCGAATAGTTACAACGGATAAAAATGCCTCGTAAGTTACCAGAAATATGAAGCCAAATGTTGTAAGCTGACCCGCTAGGTGCCATGCAGGATGCATGAGAGGCACTTAACTGTATAGGCCTTAATTTAGTTTATTGCACTGTCTCAATGCAATCGGGTCTGAACAGCACGCAAGTACTACACACATGATCTCTACACATTTCAAAGAATTCATTTAGATGTTTAAAAACATATTAATTTTTTGTATATAATGATCCCAAATATGTAGCAGGGTCAAGGGAAGGTACATGCTAAAATGTGGTGTCTCAGATTGCAAACTTATTCCCATTTTGTCACAAGAGTATCGGAGGTAATCTGCCTTTTGAGCATTATCATTCAACGTAACCTTTTCTTCTTGTACTGGGTTGTTTGTGGTCAAATGTCGTCTGTAATAACCATGTCAATGTTTTTGACTAATTTCAAAGTTATAAGAAACAATTTGAATGAAAACTGCAGTGAGACCTATCAGAATAAAATGTTCCAGGTCAAGAACTTGCTTTGACATTGGTTGGACACTTAACGTGCCATCCACATCAAAGACAACTGTTGACTTACTTTTGATTCAAGGGGAAGGGTTCCACTTCTGTACCAGAGGATAGTATCATAAAGGTAAAAGTCAATAATGTCAAACGGAAGTAGCAAGTGACTATGACTGTGACCCAAATCATTGACCTAGTGAAAACGTGATATGTATTTTTGTCTCCAAACATATGTGTGAGCTTTCGCGGAACAAAATCAAATGCCCAGGAAGTTATATCCCAGAGGGGTAAATACTTCATTGAACTTTCACTGCGACCTTGTTACTTGATATTGCAAACTAAATGTATTATTTTAAGCTCTTTTTGCGTGTGCTTGTGAGAGGTTCTGTAAAACACAAAGAAGAAAAACGTTATAGCCTGGAACTCAACAGTAAAGTATCTATCACTGTGAATGTAATTGCATATGCATCATTGGTGACTTGTTTCGTTTGGAAACGTGAAGCAAGTTAGAAGAAAGTAACTGTTGTACCACCTTAACTTTGATAGAGGGTTACCTGATGCACATTGCCCCACAGTTTTATTTTAAATATAGCAAAAACGTTTGGAGACGACGAAATACATCATAAAAAACGCCTAAAATTTTGTCCTGGAGAAATCGAAAATAAATTTATTGTGCAATTGTTTTAAGGAAAAAAAAGGAAAAAGAAAAAGAGAAATGCCGCATCACCTGGTGAGCAAAAATGTAGATATTGTTGTACCAAAAAGTATTCCTATGAAATCTAAAAGCATTTGGCCTAGTCATTTCGGAGACGTTGTATTATTTATTCAAACAAGAGGACCGTGACAGTCCTGTTCTTAGCTGAGCTTACATTCACGCACAGGCTAAAGTGGTCCTGTAAACTTCATAATGAAGTCGGAGTCAATTTGTTAAAGACCATCATCACAGTGATTAACATGTACATATCCCGTTACTCATTTTTTTTCATAATTTCGATAATTAGTTCAAAATCAAAGAACCAAAGCACCAACATATAGTGAACAATTTGGTGCAGAGCAAGTCCAGGTACCTTTCCAATAAGTTTGAAGAGCATCCAACCTACAGATTTGACCATGAAGTCAATCTAAGCATCAATGCATTGAAAACTCTTTTAAAAGGGCATTACAGCGCCTCCTGTTGAACAAATTAAGGTTTAGGGATCCCCGAGACTGTCCCTGTGTAATTTCAAAGGAATTGGTCAAGCAGTTTTGGAGGAGATTTGACATTTCACCAAAAACTGAACCAAATGTTCATCAAAAATAAAAACATCATTGCGGCAAGACTATCTGGAATAAATTGGTTAAGATAAACCTAAGGTACCCCCTTCTCCAAAAGTTTACAGTGACTGAAACTGGCTGACCGTTTTATCGAAGAAGTCGAAAAAAAAAAGGAATATTACGATTGCAATCCGCATTGACTTACATTGTAATCGGTAGGAATGTATACATTGACTTACAAGGTCCACAATCTTAAAATACGTTACTAATCAGGAATCTAGAGCATCACCGCATAGGGAACAAATTACAAGCTACAATGCCATAGGTTTCAAAGCAATCTGAGGGACACTTTTGGCCAAGTCAAAAAAAGGGGAAAACAAACAAAAATATTTATGAAAATAGAAAAACTGGCGGCGCTACCTATCAAACAAATAAAGATCTGGAGGTCTCCAGAAGTGCCCTTACAGAATTTTGGAGCAAGTGGCTGGGCGGTTCTGGAAAAAGAAAATTTTAAGATTGTGTCGAAAAATTAGCAATAAATCATTAAAAATACAAGCTGACTGACAAGTCAGCGGATCAAAGATGGACAAATACCTTTAAAAATTACAAAATCGGTAGGCCTGACAACTTGAACAAAGTAGAGGCCCATCCAAGGCACATCGTTAACTTTGAAATAAATGTGGCAAACGCAATTGATGAAGCCGAATACGTCAGTTTTGGATGGATCATCATGTAAGGTCTGCTGACGGACAAGTTGGCTGAGCTTAAATCACTTGAAGCGTGATCTATTGACAAACTTGGTAAACACCTATCCAAAATACAGCCTGTTCAAGTTTGAAGATCCATTTTAATGGGAGCTGGGTTGGCTGAGCGGTAAGACGTTCGCCTTTCACCTCTACGACCCGGGTTCGATTCTCGACCTGGGCAGCATGTGGAAAAAATTCCTAACACTTTAGCCGTGCACGGTTGTTTTCTCCGAGTTCTTCGGTTTGCTCCACCACTGACAAGGTAGGTTGTAACATCTTTGCCACTTCTTTCACAATCTATGCAAAACAAATGTGTCTATACTGTACAGACGGTTTTGAGCAAACTACACATACCTGCAGGCACACATATCCCGATAATATTAACTTTTAATTTAATACAAAGAGAAACTTAACAAACCTAATTCTGTAAGCCCATGTACCGTTTGAACACTATCAAGTCCGATATTCTAAGAGCAAAGTCCTATTCCGTACCATTCACTGAAAAACTGCATAGTTCTAAATCATAATAGCAAATTAGTCTATACAAGGGACAAATCATATTCATAAAATTTTAAATTTAGAAGAAAGTTTTAGGCATTATTAGCCTTTATAAATTCGGGTCATCATGTACTCTTTCCGGTCATGTGTATTTTGAAAATTCGTTAAATATCCGGAAATGATAAGGTACCACTGAGGGCACAACTCGGACGGAAATCAACTCAGGCTTTATTTCCATTTAATGTGAAGGAAATCCAGCATGCTGCTGTACGCAGTTGAAAATTACGAAGACATACGAATACAAAAATGGATTTCAGAATGGTGCAGTGGCAACTGTTTCATAGATCTAGGGGGGACCAGACCTGTTCCCTTGCAATATTGATGGTTTTCCGAGCTGCTTCAGAGACTGCGATTTTTGCAGATAATGCCAAAAAGATGAACAGTGTGACCAGTGGCTGCAGAGAGGAGGTAGAGGAAAAGGCGAATTGTTGACAAACGACGGACGTGTCGGTAACCTTTTAGCTCAGTTACTGACAGTTCAGCTGAACGACTGATGGATGCACACATACTAATCATTGAGTATTTTATCAAATGCATCGCAAGCTTGAGTAAAATAATCTGCAAATAAAACAGTTGATTGGCCATTTCTCCAGAAATTGTTACATTTGATGTTTTTTTTAATTGCTATAATAACATTGGGGTCATACTATACTGTCAAGTTTTATGTGCTTTCCAAAAATGTAGCATTTTACACTTGAATGCTCATTGGTGTCTTCCAGTAAGTGTCGGTCAATTGACAATCACAATTGATCTGCCATGCACGAGTGGATGTGAACACACTTTTCCGGGCGAATCCAAAAGATTCCCGTCTCGGGGTGCGATGAATGTTATATTGTTCAAAAATTAATGAACCCAGGGTTTCGTACACAACACCACAGGTTTGAATTGCAGAACAAAGGGCTTTGTTTATGAAAGTCTTGGTTCTGTAATAAAGCGCTGATGTTTTGTATATACGAATCACTGGGTTTTGGTGACGCATTGAAGTATGTTTGCATCTTTTGCAAAATCCAGGTTTTGTACCAAACCCCTGTGTATTGTGCAAAAATATTAGTTGCGGGAGTGAAACACTGCGTTTTGAAATCATATGTACAGCATAATAGGCAAACTCACAGTATTGTCAAAAAACCGAGAGTTTTGTAAACAAAGTCCCTGGTTTCATAACCAATTACCCAGTTATGTTAACATAACCAACTGTTTTGCAATTAAACCTAGGTTTAAAAAAAAAAAAAATTGGCTTTGCTTAAAAAATCCCAAAGAATGATCTATTTCAATGAAAAAAAATGCAAATTTTTACGAGTTTCGTTGTTTTTCTATTTCCATTTTGACAAACACATTTAATGTAAAACAGAGGGTTTTGTAAATCTTGAGTAGTACGAAGCAAAACTCATAGTTTTCAAAGTCATGTACCACCGCGCTTCATGACATCACAAATCCAGCATTTTGTAACTGACTAATCACTATTATTTGCATAGATGCATTCAATTTCGAGAAATGATATGACAAATACCTATATATTCTAATGAGTGTTAAAGTTTTTTTTTGTTTTTTTTTTTTTTTTTTGTTTTTTGTTTTACACAAGGACTGAAAATGGATAAGTTGAATGTGGTCTAGAACTGACCAGGAACAGAACATATGAATACACATCAACCTACCATGAAAGCAAATAATTACATTGCATATCCCCAAGGCAAAACACGTCTTTTGTATAAGCAGACAACCTGCGGGTTCATTATGCTCTTTAATTCTTATATCTGTTTATCTCGGCGTGCATTTTTATGAATCCTGCGTGGCAGCCCGGCTCCCAAATTCGTTACGACAACGCTACTGCCTATCTCCATGACTTGGAGATCTGCGAATCAGCCATATACATGTGGCTAAGGATGACACATTTAATTTGCTCCAAAATGTAAATCTTCATAAAACTCATGGGAAATCTCCCAAAATACTAGATAATCCAGAGTAAAAGCAGGAAAATTTATTCTTCTGGGTCCTTTTATTCAGTGGATTGATTGGCGGTATTTCAGCTGGTAATTATACAGGGAAAATGTAAATGGATTTATAAAATATGCATAAATACAACAGAAATTCGAATGCACAATCGATTGACAATTTGCCTGAACACTTAATATATGTCCCACATAGTTAAAATAAAAAACATCAAAGTATAAACATCAAATAAGAAATGAAAGCAGGGTGACAAGAATTAAGTAAAAATACAAACATTTAAAGGAATAAAATAAAAAGAATAACATTTTTATAAACAATGAAAAAGTTAGGAAAGTCCAAGGACTTTCGGTCGGAAAATCTACACAGGTATTTGCCGATTCCAAAAATAGTTTTAAAAGTTAATATACAATATTTTTCACTAATGAAAGATTTTATTATACCAATGGAAGCGTTCTCTCTGCTTAAAGAGGAGTATACTTACTATGAACTGCCACTGAGGGCTACCGGTTAAAACATCAAATGCTAGTAATTTGTTTCTTCTCTCCCCCGCTTGATTTTTAAATGGCTCAGCCTTTTTAGTTTCTGCGTGAGACCACTATCCCCCATGAAAGTATCTTCATCACTGCAGGTATGTTGCCATATATGTTGAGTTCTGACATCCACAATAGGTCCTACAAGACCTGACATGCTTTAGTGCATGCAGGGCTATTTGTTTTACAGGTGCAATTTACTTCGCATAGGATTTGGGTATATAACTTTTTGCATAAATTGATATGCATAAGATTTAGGTGCCCAAATGGCATTGTCTTCCTGGTCAGACGTTCAACTTGCAAGACATAATCCTTAATTCCCTTGTCATGACTTTCAGGGATCAGGATGTCCTGAGAAACATCACATGATTTTTTTTTCAAATATCTGTTGGTGTTTTGAGCGATGATTATGCGGATTAGGGTGTCAGGTGTTGAGTAACCCAGCTTTTAATCTCTTGTGAGAAAAGGTGGTACTTTAGGTAAGCACTCTGTGCTCAACAATTCAGCAACATTTTGTAGATGTAACGCTTACTCAGTAGCCAAAAATATGCGCTAGCATAGATCTTGGCTTAAACCGTCTGTGACTCATGCGCAAAACTATCGGTCTCTGCTGTTGGAACTGCTGTACTGTTCAACATATAAAAATACTATATCAGGATCAGCAGATTGAATCACTCTATTCGTCAATCTGTAGCATGTATGGTATGCAATATGGATGGTTGTTGCGTGTGTTTCTTCGTGGGTTTCTCGAAGAGATTATAAAAGTTGGCATTGCCATTCCATAACAAACACCACCTCTTGATCATCTTGAAAACAACCACTGAGAAAAAGCTTCCTACATAATTGCAGATACTCTTGTTCCATTTTGCACTGTGTTTCTGTCACAATGTTTCAGCTATTTGCCTTGGTGAGTTTCCAATAGGATCGTGACAATGCTTGTGTTAAGGCGACGAGTCTTGTATTTTGATTTCTCGGATTATCACTGCTTGAAATACACTGCAGTGTTGACAGATAAAATGTTGACATTATTTTAAAACCACATCATCCCGTTTACACCCATTTCAGTCAAAACATACTCTCATCAAATTTTAGTATTTGTAAACTAGGGCCCCACAATGTTGACCGCCCATCGGTGACCAGGGAACCAAAATTACTTCACTAATATTAAAAGTAACTATGATATACATTTACCTAGTACACATATTCTAAATAATCAACCATTCTCTGTTCGAACCAAGACAGACGCACCTTTTTTAATCCTTTTAAAACAGCCATAGTAACCAATCACCTAATGGCTTTTTAAGCTATTACGTGATACATACTGGATGAAGAAATGTGGTCACAATAACAGTACATGACGACGTATGACATTGTACAAGCTAACCAAATGGGTTACAGCTGGCAAGTAAATCGATAGCCTTTTCGATACACGATTCCCACGAGCATGCGCAGAAGTGCCTATCTAGCGGCTGCAATAATTCGACAGGTCAAACCTCCAGAGCCGACAGCAAGTGGCATTAAATTTGAATGGCAGCGCAGAAAGCCAAGGAAAACATCCGCATTTTTGCACAATATGGTATTGTTTACAACACGTACTCGCCCAGATCTTTAATTTTGCGTGTGGTTCCTGCCTAAATTCATTTCGATGTTACAAAAAGTCAATAGTTTGCAAAAAAAAAAAAAAAAAAAAAAATCACTCAATGAGTCTACAGTACGTATACGGCATGCAGCCATAGCGTGCAGACGACGCAACCCAGGTGAGCGTATCCAGTTAGCATTGAAATATAGGAACACTTTTTATCGGACAAATTTTGATATATCAAAGGATACTTAATTAGTATCATATTTAGCTGACCTTCCGTGCTGATAAAGTGTAAATTTAATTATAATGAAGGCTGAAACTTAGCTCATCATCTGTCGCTTGACTGCCTTCCTTCGTGGGCTTTCACATGCCCTCATAGATGCAGGGAGCGTTCATTTTTCATCTTTCGATGTATGATATGATATCATGATATGGTATGATTTTATTTCAGGCCGGCTGGCAATGATAGTCACGGCTTAGAGTAATCACAATTAGTGTATTTGTCACATTTTCTTACGTTTGTATTATTTGATATGGAGATTTGCTTGCGATTATTTCTTCTCAATGTTCAATTCTACAGATTTACACAATGCAAGGCCTAAGGAGGTTTAATATCTTTGTCAGAGCCCTGACAGCTGTGAGACCCTGTATATGATTAATGCAAATATCAAGAGCGTATGTATTGATATAGACACCCTTTTAAACAATTAGATGGATAGATAGATAGATAGATAGATAGATAGATAGATAGATAGATAGATAGATAGATAATGAATGATAAAATGCTGAAACGTAATGTGCTGAAGACGATATATATATATATATATATATATATATATATATATATATATATATATATATCATACATAAATTTTAGGTGAATAAATGTATGAAAAATTAATAAATAAATAAATAGATAGATAGATAGATAGATAGATAGATAGATAGATAGATAGATAAATAAATAAATAAATAAATAAATAAATAAATTTTAAAACAATAAAAATGATATCATTAATAAGTTATCTTCCTTTTGATTCATCTCCACCACTAACCTTTTATCGATTGTCCCAATTTAATCCAATAAAAATTTATTCAATCTTCAGTTCCTTAATGATTAAAACGTATTGGGGATTCTTTACAAAATGATAAAATCATTTTTAGTTGAGGACTAAAAATTAAGAAGTCATAAACTTTGTTAACTTTAGGGGCCATTCAATTATTACGTAAGGAAAATATAAAAATCACATATCCGACCCCCTCCCCCTTCCCCATGCACGCAGGGCATACACAAGTGTCTCATCCCCGCTCCTCCCTCCATGCACGCAGTACGCAAATTAGTTTGGTAACTGCAACTGGCCAATCATGACAGAGTGGTGGGCCTAAAAGACCCGTATCTTAACTCTGTTTTTATATAATCTACCATATTCATCCCAATTGGTGTACTGAGTGCTTTAAAAAACCTGAAAATTTGCATTAACCCCCCCCCCCCCAAAATTTAAGCACACAGCATCGTGGTCAAAGCACAAGAAGTTCGTGTGAGTTATTGGGCCGTTTTTTTTCCTTGTAGCTACCGTTTGATGTATTTCATACCGTCAGCGCAAAACTATCATGACGGCTACATTCAATGCAAATAGGTGTTTAAACTTTGTTGTGTACAATAGAAGTAAACATATATAATCACATCACAGTTCATTATAAGCTATATTTCTGTTAAATATAGGATCTTTTTTCCACATAGACCATATTGTTCATTCAAAAATTGTCCCCTTTGATATCACCGTCGCTGGACGTCGCCACACGGCCTATAATGTTAAAGTAATAGAGTGCACGTCTTCTGGTAATTCTGCCAGAAAAGGGACGACTTGGCCTCTCACATTTGGCAGGGACGAGGAGGCAGAGGGGCTATTTGGTTGAGGAAGATATATTCACAGGTATCAATGACTTAATTTTTACTTCTAACGTCACATTAACTCATATTATGTCGTAAAATGAAAAACAAAAAACAAAAAAAACAAAAAAAAAACAAGATGCGTTTGTATGCAACAGGGTTTACTGCCCCCCCCCCCGTACACGTCATACTGTTCACTCAACCCTCTCCCCGCTTCTTGCATACGCAATACTTGAATGGCCCTTTAAAAATTGGAAGTTTTCCAGATAGTGTGTTTTCATCTTGGAAACAAAATAATGCACTTATCAACAATCCCAGACATGTTTTTTTTAGTTTTATATCCGTTGATCACGGGAGACAAAAATTGGAAAA
>OZ026614.1:84555390-84655390 GCA_964020975.1 Hermodice carunculata | reverse complement strand
TATATCTTGAATATTTTTCGAGATGACCCCCCCCCCTCCAAAAAAGGGAGAAAAGGTACATTTATCCCCAAAACGCATTGTTTTTTTAGCAATTTTGAACTTTTGGTTGATTTTCCGTTGCAGATTACTCGTAATTCTCTGAACCCTTGTCATCAAAATGATACAGTCTTGATATATATGGGTGTTTATTATATATATATATATATATATATATATATATATATATATATATATATATATATATATATATATATATATATATATATATATATATATATATATATATCCCATTTTTGATAGAATCCTTGGCTTCTGATTGGTTAATAGCTATGGTACACTCTTTGTATTACCCTTATTTGTGCATTAATTGCTGCAAAGGTGAAATACAGCGCGATTCCTGAAACTGACCGGGGAATACAGCGGTATTCTCGTAACTGGCCAGGGAATACAGCGGCATTTTCGCTGTATCTCCCTATCTGGTTAGTGCATCGATCAGCCACCAGGAATCTCTGTCATGCGATACAAGCCTTGACGCGCTGCATGCGACAACATGAGGGCGGACTATGAGGTGAACTGCAGCAGCAGCGGGTCGAACATGTGTATTTTCTGGGCATGAAATTACATCATCAAAAATGGGATAATATCGTCATTCACTGTTTTAGTGTGAAATACAGGAAGTATCTCCCCCAAGACAGCTGTATTACCTGAGGCGAAGCCGAGGGTAATACAGCTGTCTTTGGGGGAGATACTTATATATATATATATATATATATATATATATATATATATATATATATATATATATATATATATATATATATATATATATATATATATATATATATATATATTCAACTCAAAGGTGAACCCACTTTCAGGGGTTTCCCACCACCTTAAGACAATTTTGATCAGACTTTGTTCCGGCACACACACTTGAGCAAAAGGCAAAGCAATATATACCACCCGAAAAAGGTGGGTCCGAAGTGATTCAGTTAACTATGCAGATTTAGAACAAAAGTTGATCTATTAACATTCAAAACAATTTGAGATGCAACTTGTTTAATTCTTACCAGCTCTTGACATTGTCATGAAAGATGACCATTTTACTTTTGAAGAAAAATAGAGATTAAAAAAAGTATTAATTCATTCATTCATTCATTCGTTCATTTATTTATTTACGGAAAAAATATAAAAAGCTTCCTTTCAAAAATATATTTTTATTTATTTATTTATTTATCTTTAGTTTTGACGTATTAACCTTGCGGCAAGCCAACCAAAATTTCAGCTCTTTAGTACGCGGCTGATATGGAGTCTAATCCCCTAATTAAGCGCCTTCGTTGTCCTCTTCTGTGAGTTGTATATCAGCCATTCTAGAAAAAAATCATAACAGATGTTATCTTAGTAAAATTTGCAGAAGTGATACCAAAAAGTTTGTTGATCTTTACCGGAAAGTCATGCAATCTCACCACCTCACTTGTCAAGATGAAGCAGCGAATCAGCTTCTTTGTGATCAGGACGGATCCCTTGATTTCCCGGAACTTCGCTGCATACAGATCAATCTAGGTCACGCTTGAGCCTCACTGATCACAATCAGTGAGTTATAATGCCAGCATGCGGCAGTGTTATCTGTTTATGAAACTGGATAAATGTTTTGAGACTACTTAGGCCTACATGGGATTTGGTACATGCTGGCTTTTATCACCAAAGGTGGCACATTCGGAATGCCTTATAGGCCCTAGGCCTATATCGAGTATCCTTGCTTTGCTACTAGACTTAGCTGATACTGAGCTTGGAATGATCTAACTGGCATTAAAATGAACATTAAATGACCCGGGAGGTAATTGCTTACCCATATATTCACCATTTAGAAGCAAAGAAAGTGTTAATAGTAGAAAATACGTCGATTAAGCAAGCGCATATTGCAATGTAAATAAACAGTTTATCGATAAGTCCACCTACCGATGCACCTTCGCCTTTTCCCGCTAGGTGCCGAATCTACGTAATGATGGTCTATGAGCTGCCTGAATGTGTTTTTTGTTTGTTTGTTTGTTTGTTTGTTTGTTATTTTTTCACAGGTGAAGCACATATTTTCAGTCATTAGTTTGTTCTTCTTAGACTACAGCAACTTAAGGTTTAAACATATTTATTTTTACTGGATCACCTGAGAGAACAAGATACTAAAACACTAGTTCTTCGGTGCACAGAGACATAGTAATATGTGCAAAACATATTACTTAAACAAATCATCTGGGATCAGTAATGGAATCAACAAAAGACATTTTTATCTATCTAAATTTTGACTCGTGGAAAGATTGCCATGCATAAGATAACTGAACAATATATTACCTGCCACATGAACAACTAAGACGAGATTGGCTCCCACTACCATTAATTGCAAACCATTATCAACACAAATTCTCTATGGCAGGGATACAGAGCTCAGCCCCAAGACAAATGGTATTTGCTCTCATTAGGATGTTAACATCCACATGCTGCAGACAGGGGGATATTTAAGCTATGAACTAGCAATGTAGTCGAAGAAACTCCAAATTTATCTGACTATGAATAACATAGGGTTATATTGTGACATGCAAATAGTGACCGGAAACAAAATCGAAGGATAAAGGGTATTTTTCATGTTTGATTTAAATTGAAGGAGTATATTTCCCTTATGTTATCTGGGATATCATTCCAAAGTTTAATAATACAGGGGAAGAATGGGCAAAAATAACTTTAAGGTGTGAACTAACTTTGTCCCTTAGTGCAGTGCTTTTGAACTAAAATTGGAGAAATAACCTGATGATTGCCAATCTGTTCATCCCACTCCACATGTAACATTTGACCCTTCAGGAATGTAGAATAGGTCACCCAGAATACTCAGGTAGTTAGGTGATGTTAAATTGTGCTGTACAGTTTAAGTTATCGGCTGTTGTGTCATAAAGGACCTTTTGAAACTCTTATAACTGCGTTCGCTCAACAGCTACTGAGTTAATGGTTTTGAACTTGCACAGAGATGCTTCTAGTAGTATTTAGACCATGACATGTCAAAATTGCAGATGAAAATCAGCCCAAGTCTAAAGCCGTCCAAAATCTTGAGAAGTCTATCAACATGAACATCACCAGACACACCAGCAAGACTGCAATACATTATTTATTGAACATCTAAAAAGGGTAAGATGTCATATTGACAACGTAGAAATAATGACTGTCATGCAAAATAGAAGTGGACGACAGTTTTGAACAATGTTACAGAAGATATACCGATAATCGGAGTAAACAAGAACCATCGAAGATCAAAAACCTTCAATCATCAGACAAGCCAGGTCACAATCAAGAAGTTTAGGGTAGACAGTGTATATATATCACAAATTTTCATTTTTAACAAGAAACCTCAGAAACGATTGTGTTAATTTCATTTTCGTTTATTCCTGTTTCACATGTTTTTGAAGTGGCTTTTCATTTAAAAAGAGAGAACAAACACAGAGCTGCATGATTAGTTTTGATTATTTATCACTGTAAATTGATTTCAAGTCATTCAAGCTTTAATTTAAAGGAATGCGAAGATACATTTCATTCCCCCATGTAAAGCCTATTAAATTCATTATTCCCAAGACATTTTGGTTTTGTTTGTTTTTTTATTTAATTTATTTTGTTTGTTTGTTTTGTTTGTTTGTTTTACATATTCACGGCTGTAGTGTTAACGCGTATCACAATGCTTATCTATCATATCAGTTTGTTAAAGTCGATGCAGCCTGCAGCCTGAACTGTCAATATATTGCATGTAACCACTTAGGTTTCTGATACATTGTTCATGCCACGCAATAATCCTAGATGAAAATTTAGCGAAGTTTAAATTTTGACCTTGTCCCATATACACATTACGTGTAGCCAAGTGTGACGTCAAATTTCTTTGATTTTTTTTGTGTCCACGTCTAAGATGTCCACGTACACATATGAGAAAGAATTGTGGAGTTATATTTAGAGGCATCTAAACTATATACATAGGAAAAAGTGGCTTGTTTCTTTTGTTGGGCAGTTTATTTCTGCCACTACTTTAAAGAAGGGGTTGACAGACTCCATATTTTTATTTGTAAACCTGAGGATGAGACACTTTTCAAACAGCCTCCTGGTCAAAAGATGCTGTCATCAAATTGTAGTGCTTCAAGGTCAATGCACCAAATATTAATGCACCTTTAGCCTTCAACATATGGTGAGAGCCATACCATTAATAATGAATGCTGTGGATTTACCTCTACCTTGTAGTGGTAGGTTTGCATAGAGTCACTTTTTAACTCTGTCAGAAGCAAGCTCTTATTGGTTTTTTTCTGCGACTGTCATCTAGGTTGGCAAAAAAGTATGGCACGTTTGATGGTTCATGGGTCAGAGCATCTTTCAAATTGATGTCTGTGGACTGTACAAAATAGGTGTGGCGTGACGATTTTTTAACATTTGCACCCTGTATAGGCATACCTCTGTCTATGCAAACTTATGGCTCGTAACGGCCAAAATGCATGATATTACACCTTCTATGCAGCAAATAATGGAGTCTGACAGAGAAGATGACAGCACCTCTCAGACGAAAACCCTCATCAAAAGGTAATATGTTTCAGTATTTTATCAGAACCATGTGCATTGAGTGGCCAACAAATAAATTTATAAGTATTGATGCAAATTGTTGAAGTACATGGCACAATTATCTGTAACAACAATCCCCCGTTCAGGGTATATGCAAGCACTGTTAATATAAGGGAATCAAACTGATGTGTTTGTTAAAATGTATGGCCTAATGTAGCAAAATTTTCCTCTGCGGATGAAATATTTTGTATCCAGGTTGCTAAGGACTGATTAAAGTAATAGAAAATGTGTTACATTGTAAGAAAAGTAGAATATTGCTGGAACAGAAATACCACGCCTAAAATGCAGAACCACAATTTGTGGCCACGCCTAAACTTGCAGTACATGAGGCATGCAAATACCATATATGCATTAGAAGTTGTATTAAACACTAGGTACTAAACTTTATTTATTTATATATTCTACACATAGTATTAATAAAACAGCTGTGTATAAACCCTAAGGATGCATATGTTTTAATAATAAAAAGTGTTTCTAATATTTTACAATGCAAATCATTAGATTCATTTATTTCATTTACTTAAGACCAAGACACAGTCTCACTAAACAGAAGAAAGGGCATTAAAAAACGCAGACTGCACACTCAGGGAAAAACTTCAGATGCTCTTCCTGCTGATACTCCAATCCCTGATGATCAGATACATTTTCTCTGTAAAACTCCAGGCCCACACTGAAGGGATCTTCAAGGTCCATAGTGCTTCAGACCTAAATAAAAGTAAATTATACATATATAATTAAAAGGTTTTCAAAACATTAATTCAATATCAGTTAAAATTTCAAGTGTAAGTTTTTTTATCATCAGTAAAAACTCACCCTTTTTTAACTGATAGGAAAATAAAAATATTTTATCTGCCACTATTTGGTAGGGGAGTCGAATGCATTGGGATGTTTTTTATTTATAA
The DNA here is from genome assembly GCA_964020975.1 of Hermodice carunculata. Taxonomy (NCBI): domain Eukaryota; kingdom Metazoa; phylum Annelida; class Polychaeta; order Eunicida; family Amphinomidae; genus Hermodice; species Hermodice carunculata. The sequence goes on along the minus strand of OZ026614.1, from coordinate 84,649,853 downwards.
ATTGCCAAAGGTCTAATAAATAAACTGTTACCAAATATACATGTTTCCACTACCATTTTTATATTACAGGGTTTGAAAGAGTTAATTAGATAAGACAGTGGAATCTTCCGATTAAAACCATCCAAGAAACTATAAAAAAAATGGTCTTAATTAGAAAGTGGTCTTTTATGGAGTATATTTACACAACAAAATAAAATGGGACGGAAAGGTGGTTGCAATAGGGAGATTGGGTAGTTTTGGGGAGTACAGTAGAATTAAGTGCATGGGCAAAATATTAAATGTTTAATTTAATCATAGATTTATGCCCCATAACTGTTCGCTGACTTTGTCCTGTTTTCATGTATCATCATGGTTGTATTGATAGGGTCAAAGGGTTAGGAAAGTTGAAAGGTTACAATTAATAGACATCAGTCTGGAAACACTGTTATAGATGTATCATTGGAGCATTTTGCATAGACTGAGCTGCCAATTTGCAGCGTTGGCCGTGGCCATGGATTTCACATGGAATCTGAATATTAGGCTGTATTTTTGCCACTTTCATTCACATGGACTATATTTTGCTGTGTGCTTATAAGTGTTTGGATAACAGGGGTGCATTTGCTTCTGTTTGGGTAGCAAGTTAGCCAAAATTAGATAAGATACTGAGGTATTTGTGACCTGAGGACAGCGACTGAGGGTTGGCATCAGACACAACTTGGCTATGGGGGGCATTAATTACAGCAATATGGATGCATGTTTCTTGTTAAAACTTAATCAGTTTTGTTAAGGAGACTTCCCTACACTCAACTGGGTAGTTCATATTACTTTTTAGTAATGACCGGGATACTTAAAAGCTGTTTACTTACCACTTGCTGCTTTCCAAATGTTGTCTGTGCGGTGGTCTTGTTGACTAGAAGGTGATGCCGCAATGCATAGAGATCAAGTAGCATAATATTTGCATAGACTGAGGTATGCCTGTACACCGTGATTTGGTGGCACAACCACTCCAACAGCAATGTGTATAAATGGTATGGCCTCAGAGTCACTTTAGTCATCTAAGAAGGGGTCTGTCATTTAACTTGATGTTATTCTTTGAAAGGAAATTCTTCCCCATTTCTCCTCTGTGGTGCAGCCCCTTTGTTTGTACATATGCATGTATTCTGACACAGCAGTCTTATCAAAACTACTATCATCATTGTCCGAAAACCACTGTGTTACTGATTGTAACTGGAGGCATCAGAATCATCATCAGAGTCATTTTTTGACATATAGATAACAAATTGTACAAAATATATATGCAACAAAACACAGGTAAGAAGAAATTGTTTTTAATTAATTTGGCCTGAAAAATATGTCAGGAGACCACAACTAAGGATATTTAATCCGCTCTCGTGGAGACCACCTACAAAAAGACATGACGTATTTTAAAACATTCACATAATTCAGTTTAAACATATTTATTTATTCTGGATCACCTAATAGTATACATCGAGATACTAAAAACAGGCTGTCCAGACATAGCGGACCTAAGACTGAAATTTTAACTAATTTCCGGTGAAACAATTTTTCACCATCAATTTTTAAGTCCCACATAAGACTGATCTTTTTGTGTGGGAAATAAAATAACATATACTTAGTTTTTGCAATATTCAATGATAAGTAGCAGCTAGACAATTTGGAACATTTTTCAATTCTGTATTCATGGAACTTGACAGATTGCCTGGGGTATCAGATGTCACGTTTGACAAACACAAAGAATACAAAGTTGTATCATCTGTATGCAAAATGGATTCAAACTGGGTTGAAGCTAAGTACATGCTGTTTGTATAACTAATAAAGACAAGAGGGCCAAGAATAGACCCTTGGGGCACCCTGTGATAACAGGTAAATCAACTGAACACAAACCATCAAATTAAACATACTGTTTCCTACCAGTTGGGTAGTCTTTAAATCATTCCAAAGCACCACTACTTGTTATGCCATAATACTGAAGTTTACACAAGAAAATTTTATGATCTAAGGTATGAAAGACTTTGCTCAGATCTAGATAATTATCTATCGGTACTTGTTTGTGATCACGCATTTTCATGATTCAATCTATAAACTCCAGGGCAATGGTTTCAGTGGAGTGTAACTTTTTAAATTCTTGCTGACTTTTGTAAAATAACATTTTTGAATAAAATTGCATAGATAAACTATCATGCCCTGTACTGGTCTTAGGTTTCAAATTTTGAATGATGCTAGCAATGCATGATAAGTCCAAAGCTGAGGAAGAGAAAATATTTTCCGTGGGTGTTTTTAGATATGATGTAAAAGATGGTTAGATACGATTTATTTTTATTTTTATTACTGTGAAGGATAACTTTTATGTTATCCCAGTTTGTGTGTGTGTGTGGGGGGGGGGGTATTATGTTTATATTTTTCAAACTCAGATTGATTATATCTTTGTTTCAGTTCATTTGTATTTTCATTTTATATTTAATTATAACTTTTCAAATTTTTGTTTTAGGGTTGTTTTGAGCAGAACTTTACCATTTTTTGTACAGCACATTACGATGTTAGGTTGACTTTAAAAAAAAACATTGGTAATCTATGGAGAATGATAATGTTCGTTTCTATTAAATTTAATAGTTTAGATTGCCTTGTTTGTTTATGGCGATAACAAAATGTTGTCTAGCTTGTTATAAGTTTTATTTAGGTTACTATATGAGTCGGTATTTAGATTAGATAAAATATTTGTATTATTAATTTCATTGTAAAAATGTTGTGAGACATGATGTCTTCTGTTTCAATTTTTACAAATGGGGGGGGGGGGTATTTCAGCTTTTAACCTTGCATCAATGCAAGTAAAAATAGATAAGTGATCTAATAGGTCCAAAAGTAAAATCCCAGATGCACATGAACGAACTGAACCTGACAATTTAAAAAAAAATCTATCGGGGTAGCGTTTCTTTCTGTAACTTTGGTTGACAAGGTTATTTTAGGACAAAATCTGTTACATAACCCACTATGTAAATATTGCGCATATTTTTGTCTGGTTAACAAGTCCAAGTTACAATCCCCAACAATGATCATTTCGGATGATTCTCACGTGATAGAGTTTGAATCATTGGCCTAAGTGCCGTTGTAAACATGTCAATATTCCTAAACTTTGTTTGGAAGGAAAACAAAAATTCTGAGTAAATGATTTACACTTTAATGCAAGTACATTAGTGGACCACCAACTACAGGAAGCTCCGAAGGTAATCATAACATAATTATTCAGGTTAAAAAAGTGAAACATTGGATGAGTCTCCATCTAGCCAATTTTTCTTGCCAAAAAAATGGCATCAAATTGAAAATCATTTTGTCAGATGATTAATTGGCATGTAAAACGTATCAAATTTTGAATTCAAACTTTGAATGTTTAGGTCTATTACAGAAAAAGTATCTTTCAATGGCTTGAGATACTTAACAAAATATTTAGTTTCAAAATACGGTCAGTTAGAGCCTATAAATATAGTATTTTCTGAGTCAATTGTGTCATTTCAGAGCTCATTTAAGCAATTTGCGGATATACACCCAACATTTCTTAACACATCCTCATTTATGATTTCAGGTCTCATCGTTTGATGTGTAATATAAGAGCATGATGAAATCCGAAACTATATGATACTGAAAAGAGTAGCACAGCATGAAAGATATTTGTTGACAACATAAACAGCGAGTTAAGCATGAATAAAAAAACTGTCAAACAGCAAAAAGGCACACAAGGTGAAAAAAAACATGTAGAAAGTCAAAAACAAACACATTTTTGGGACAAAACTGGGGGTAGGGCAGCAGAAGCAGAGTCCCTAAAGGAAGGTTCACCTCTATTTGTGGGTGTTAATGATTATATTGTCAGTGTCTTTGGCAGTTTCGTAACCTGATGGGAAGAAAATTAGCTCATTTCTTAACTTGTTTCAAGATCAAGTTCGATTAAGTCTATTTGTCTATGGGTAGCTTGAGGGTAGTAAGGGTTTTTTTTACCAAAGTCCACTTTTACATGAGGCCAGGTTTTCAGGTACCTCACTTTTGCCTTCTTTTTCAGATCAGGAGATAAATTTTGCCTATAATCCAGTATATCATTCTTTAACATTTGTGTCACTGGTGGCATATCCGGAGATTCAGCGATTTTGTCTGGATGGTTCCAACTTGGCCCCTTCGCCAGCCATTCATTTCGTTTGTCCAGGTCAACAAAGCTGGAGATTATGCCGTCATCTTTCTGCTGAATGAATAATGACCTGTTCCAGCCACATTGCTGCATGTTGGAGTGCTGGATTCGTCATGACCATTCTTATTAAGATTTCCAATTATCCAACATAACAGGCAGTATGAGCTCTCTGGTATACGACATTGCATAGAGCCAACATAAAATCATCCATTTGGGAGGCTGTATCCATATGACTTTATACTCTGTTTCGGCTTTCCTACGTTATGCAGTTCTGTGAAGCAATGGTACTCTTTCTATAGACGCATTTGGTGAGGAACTTACTCATCTTGGCTTGGAGAGTTATATCTTTGGCAACCAGCATTTATAATGTCTTACAAGGACAAAGCTGGTAAAAAAACCAATATCATCTTAAAAGTACATTTTTAGACATAGTTTCAGCTTTGCAGCGCTATAGCTGTCAGAACTGCGCCTTGTCCTGTTAAAAGGGCTCTATATGCTGTCAACAGGACAGACATGTAAATGCATGCCAGCTCCAAACTCATTTCTGATTTGCTCTATCAATTTATGAAAAGCTGCACCATATGTAGTTTCTTTTTTCCCTTTTTTATTTCCATTTTATTTCAGATTACACTTGCTGGTGTATGATGAGAAACAGGCTTTTGTGAGATTTGGTCGCAGCAGCCACGCGGTCATTGTTGACTCCCTGGAGTACCATGAACATGTCAGTGTCACACTTTATTTCTTATGCGAACAATCATCAATGTATGTATGACAGAAGATACAATTTTAAAAGGAATTTTTTATCTTGGGTCGGTCAGCACACAATGAAAGAACACAGCAGCAGATCACTGGACAGGATCAAACTCAACAAAATATGAACCAAACAGACTACCATAAACATGAACAAATACTACATGAAACAACCAGAATTACATTTACCAAAACACGTGATGACTGAAGGTTTTGCAATAGTACATTCATTTTGTAACACAAATTTAATTGTATTCGAACACAAATTATCATTTCTGACATATCCTATAAAATCAAGTGTATGACCTGCCATGAGCGCATTTTATGTTTTGCTTTTTGTAATTGGGGTGGCTCACTGGCGACCCTTTTAAAATCTTAGAGTGAGTTTTCCTGACCACATACCTTGTATTCATAATTATATCTCTATATTGCATCATTTTTATTATTTACTTTTCGAGACCATGTCAAAGTTACGTGGTTTACTGTTATTTTAAAATGACCTTATTCTTGAAAGAAGCCTACACTTGATATGCACTAAACCAAGAATCAGTCCCTCCTCCTTTATGAAAACGGGTTCATATGCTCAGGTGGCAGTGCCAATCCAGTAGAATTGTTTATCAGCAGCAGCTGTAGGGTAGCCAATTCATCTTTAGTAAGGGACTTGAACGGTATTAGGTTCTGCATTGTCATGATTATTGCACACCCTTGTGTCTTTGGCGTCAAATTGTGGGTGTTATCGTAGAAGACGAAAACTCAACCTAACATTGACAATGTTGCCTTTGGACTCTCTTCTTCAAATCAAGGTGGTGATGCGCATGATGATATGTGCTTTAAATATAAAATGTATCCTTTGTTAACTTTTCTCCTGCCATTGACTGAACCCATGCCCCGTTGTAAACGCAAATGACCACGTCGACGTGTTCAACAAAATCGGTGGTTCCACTCCATTGAACCTCGTTCTGTATCCATACATATATGTGTTGAAAGCAAGTGGCTTTATCGTCGCGTCGGATGCAGCTTCAAGGACCAAAATGGTCTGCAACTTTCTTTCACAAAGGGGTTTCTGCCAAGTGGTAGGATAAAAAAGGAAAACCGAAAAAAATCGTCGAATGGCCTTATGGTGCCAAGGACTTTCAACGTTATATAATCGAATAATGTTGTATCAAGATCACGCAACACAATTCCACAGAGTCATTTCCTTATGACTAATCGTACGTATTGGTATTTACCGGGACGTTTATTTCTGTCTTTTCTGAAAAATGAGTGGACAGTGGTAATTCTTCAACGTGTCTCTTAAAAGCTTTAGTTATAGGTGCAGTTTGCAGGCCAAATTGGGGTACAAACTAAGTCCTCGATCTGTTGGGTTGAATCAATATTCGCTGCATTTTGTTATCAACTATAACTGTATACATTCAACGAGAATCGCACACATTGACGCGGCACGTCGGTGTGGCCTTAATGCATGGACACTTATAACTGGTGAGATGCAAAGCAACTGTTATACAGGTGCATTATGGCTTCGAATACCGTTTTGTTGTAGAATCCGTTTAAATAATTGATTGATCATGAGTTCAGGAGCCGTAATAGTGCACATGGCGTGTATGAAAGGCACACAATACTTCATAATTGATTTTGATCTGTCCTGTCGTTTTGTCTGTCACAAAAGAGAACCAGAAGCCATGCCGACCGAAGCATAAAAGTTGCCCATTACAAATATTTGTGTGTCCTTAAGCCTCTGTGGTACCTATTCTTCCGTATCACTATTTTAGCTACGACACTGCCAGTAAACGTTAAATAATGCATATCATAATAGTCCACCGTGCAAATAGCCGCTGATCCAGTGTATTCCGTTGCTACAAATTTACATTATAACACATGTTGTCTGATGAAACCATTAATGCAAGATCCCAGACAGTGTTCGTGGGTAAACAGTCTCACAACTGGTATTTACCTTGAATTGTGCTAATCGGAGCTACTGTTGGTTACAGTAACTAAACAACCAGCTAGAGAAACAAATACAGAGACAGCTTATCTCCTGGGGCTAGCGAGAGTTTCTGTTGGGTGTAATTAACAGCCTCTCTCTGAACACACTGATTTTTTTTCAAAGAGAAATTTAATTGAAATGTGACATCTCACATACTTTGGGGTTTGTTTGTTTGTTTGTTTGTTTGTTTGTTTGTTTTTTTTTTTTTTGGTTTGGTTTTTTTTGTTTTTTTTGTTGTTTTTTTTTGTTTTTTGTTTAATTTTTGTTTTTGTTTTTTTTTTTTGTTTTGTTTTTTTGTTTTTTGTTTTTTGCTTTTTTGTTTTTTTTTCTCTCTTTTTTTGGGGGGGGGGGAATTGCCGGTTTGATTTTGATAAGTTCAATTACCATTCGTTGACTACTTGCTTGTACTTTTGACATATATTTCCCACAAATTGCATGAAAACATTCACACAGGATCGGCTCTATCTGTACAAGTTAACGCGTTCCCGCTCAAATCGCCGAAAAGTGTCCGGATGTAAAATGCCGTCTGCCTCAATGCTTCGGCTTATATCTGTCGTTAATAGAAATCATTTTGAATGAGAATTGTAAATAAGCCTCATCGGGATGATGTACCCCCGGTTGGCAGAATCCCTTTGCTCCTGCAAGGCGCTCAGAAAAGCGCCAACAAACACATATTCGTGCCAAGCCCGTGTCATAAGAGTTGTGAATCAATGCGAACCAATCGAACTATCTGAAATGATCGAATTGTGTTATCAACATTTGTGCACACAGAGACATTTTCATTAAATGCGTTGATATAGCACGGCGAACAAAGCGTAAATTAGAATTTCATTGCGAAATCATCAGGCACAACTACAAAAGACGCCATTTAAGCGTTACTTTCAATTATGTAGTTAAATACACCTAGGCAGTAATCGTGATACTAACAATGCAAGAATCCAAAGCATCGGGTCATTACTGATGTTATCATCAGCGTTGGACACATACTGTAGTTCTAGAAATTTTCGCGTGTGGTTAATTTCGCGCAAACTTGTTTTTCCGTACATTAGAAAATATTTGCGAATATTAATTTCGCCCATCATGGGATGTCTATATATAAAACCTTTCATTATGTCAATTAATTTTGGCGCATCTTATTTTCGCGCATCAAGCACTAGCGTGAAATCGTGAAATTAAGTTGACCGCGAAAATTGATAGAACTACAGTAATGTGTTTAATCGCCAGATCGAATGCAGCAATTTTCACAAAAGCAAAGAGTTTATTGCACTTTATTCAATATATTGTAGCATAATATACAAGCCAATATTTGCTGCGTGTGAAGAACGTTCCTTCTTACTCTGTAACGCCGTATAGATATGGGCAATATTTAACGATGTATGACTTTTAAACTATATTTGTTGTGGAACATGTGCGGACCTCCGATTATAAAGAATCAAATGCAATTAGGCCCGTGTGTGTGTGTGTGTGTGTGTGTGTGTGTGTGTGTGTGTGTGCGTGCGTGCGTGCGTGTGTGTGTGTGTGTGTGTGTGTGTGTGTGTGTGTGTGTGTGCTTATGGCATCATGGTATAATTTTGCTGACAGTTCTCATCGTTTTACGAGTCTACCTGACAGTTTTACGTCAAGATTTTAAATTGAATAAATATATACCAAAACATCTTAGATGTATATATCGTACAAAAATCCTTTACACTATCATACATTGACCATTATACACTATGTGCATATAAATGTGTTGGGATTTTCCAGATTTTCTTTTCCCCACTTTGGTTTGTAGTCTTATGTCTTAGTCGAACGGTAGCTATATTGTTTTCATAATCATGTCAAACTTAAGCCCCCAAGTTCTATATGCTATCATAACAAACTGTTTCAAAGCCACGCTACATGTACAGATATCAGGTGTATAGAGGTGATCTTAAGTCATTCACCGTCATCAATACGTCATGCGATGCTGTGTAACGTGGCGTACTTTTTGAAAAATACACATTTGCTTGCTTCTGATATTCTAATTATCAAAGATGAAACAACAGTGAGCATGTATTCCAAATTATGTCCCGGGAATCAGCATCTACACCGGCCTATACTTAGGCAGACTACTGATATACTTTTTCCTGTTCATACCGAAGTTCGAATAAAACTGACTCAAAGTATGAGATCAGAAATAAACGACATAAATGCACTGGAAATGCACTTTTTTGTAGAGTCACAATGTTCTAAAGTTTCATAGAAGGCTTGTTTGTTGCTTCAGTGTGACAGAAAGGACACGTTTTGTGACTTCACTTCTTTTGATGTGTTTTAAATACGCTACGAACATGGACCAGCACATCCTGTATATATTGGCACTTGGTGCCACCTATGCTGCATATAGGACAGTTGTAAACCAGTTTAAACCCACTATTCGCGTCATATGGTTCACCTTCAAGCATGAAAAGTCGAAACAGTGATTCCTCTCCTCGTACGAGAAAATTTTGTTGTTGCAAATTACTGCTGGTTATGTTGATTTTTCATTCTTAAGTCCCATAAATGCGTTGGTAATTTCTTTGGCAGTGTGGACTTTTTGCTTTTTCTGCTGGCCACATTTGGCAGAAATCAGACGGATTGCATCAACAAAAAACTCCATGAACTCAAAGGCAGTAATGACGGAGAGACCCAACCACAAGCCCAGCTGACCGCCCAGGTCTGACAGTAAATCCGTTACCTGCAACGAATACAAATAATCAGATGATTCAACTGAAACTCTTCAGGTCACACTTGACCCTTCCTTTATGCGCAATAATTGTACAGTAACGAAAGGATTAAGTAGACCCGCCAACAGGATTTTGGTTGTTGCACACAGTCAGTGGGTTTTCATTTCGTGCAGCTTTGAAACCTGGGAATGTAAACGATGCCTGTCCGAAAATTGGTCCTACTTTACAATGAAAGTATATATGGAACATCTTAACATTACAAATATTTGTAGCAACACATGTATGACGACGGAGCCATTAGTGTCAGCGCGTGTAAGTTATACTCTAAGTACTGTAGGTTGTTTCCAATGAGACATACGTATTATACATATAAAATTATACTCTAAGTCCTATTAGAGGTTCTTTCCAATTAAATATATGTATTGCACATATAAAAATAAAACAACTGAATTAATACGGACTGACTTTATCTTACAGAAGATGGTGCCCGTCGGGAGTCTTGGAAACATAATGACAGCTCTAGTAACAGATATTTTGTGCGTCACGTACGTCCCCTTCAAAAATAAGCTTCGCTATAAGAGCAGTCCCGGTTAACAAAATCATTTTGACTTGAACATTTAAACCTCCTCCCCTGGGATGGACCATGCTAAGAATTTCCTTAACTTTTCACTCAAATGTCTTTACATGTCGAGTCAAATATATGTAAAACACCAGGCTTATTTTTGGCCGTTCCCCACCAACGCGACAGGGACAAAAGAGTTCACATACTGAGTAAGAGGCTGCCGTCACCACAGTGCCATAGTGTAGCTCTTGGTAGTAGATCTGGAGTTTCAGTACGTTTTTCCTAAAACAAAAGAAGTTTCTTCAATTATTGACCTTTTGCAGACTTCGTCAACAGCTTTCTTATCATACACAGGGCATAATGCACCAAGAGGTCGCCGACGGAAGCTGTTGACTTAGCCCATATAGTGATCTTCATGCCTGACGAAGACAAAATTAAGTTGTTAATCAAAGAGGCTCGCGACACTGGACACCTGTATTAAATCTGTCCAGGGAGCAGGCGGTCACTAGCATTCTCTCGTAACATGTAAGCTATTGCTGATCTAACTAGAACTTGCAAACTTGAAAACTGAACAAATACATGAGGTTACAGTACATTCCAAACAAGTTGGCAAGGTCATGATTGCGGAGGTACTTACAGCCTCATGTGAAAAGGACCTTAAGTAATGCCTGACCTTGACAATTGGCTGTGAGATTTTCATGCACCGTAAAATCACGTGTTCGTGCCATATTTTTATATTCTGCTCAGGAAAAACACACCCTAACAACAGGTTGTATCAAATAGACATAAAAGTACTCAAAAATTATCATCTAGACATTAATGCATTGTCCTTTTTCTGCTGTTTCGGAGCGGGTTGTGTTCCAAAATTAAAATATTACACAGTCATTTTGGAGATCCAGACAATCATTGGTGTTCTTTTTATTAATTCTGATGAGGCCTCTGAATGCTCATATGCAGTCTCTTTAAGTAATACGTGTGGTGACTTCACGCTGTTGCTGAGAATTCTAAGAACTATACCGACATAAAATTACAGAACATGGCACATAATCATCACCTCCCATGCTTAATCACAATTATGATATGACAAACAGTTTATTGCCGAGTGTACAGAGCAGAATGGGTCGAATTGGAACAATTTGCGTTTGAGCGTGACACAGCAACTACCTTTCATCTTGGCAAGATCCCATCAGCAGTAACTGTGAAATAGCTAACCTCATCACATTGGGCTGGGTACACAATATTCAATCGCCTTGCGAACTTTGCTGGAACAGACTCTAGCTTCCATGGAACTATGTCAACTCCAAATATAACTGACATGCACAGCTAACATTCAAACCTTATCAACACGGCAAGTCTTCGCAGAGGTCTCTCAAATTTTTAGCTCTACACAGAGGACACCACATCTTTAGCTGATGTTAGACTTTGTATGCATGAAGTGTCCTCTTCCCTCGCACATGGATAAGCATTGGCGATACTTGAAAACAGTTAGCTGAGGGTAACTTGCATGGCCCTGCCGAAAGTCGATCCGCTTATGAAGCCAAGTTGATATTCTAGAGCAGCCAGCCACAACCAGGGTCACAAGTCATTGGAGACAGAAACTGACGCTTTCAACTTTTTTTTTTTAACTGAAGTTTGCTAGGTAACCAGTGTTATTTTTTTCCCTTTTTAATGAGCCTGTAGATTATTTTCATGAAATTATATCATTCAACAGAATCTCCAACACAGTGATAAATTAATGCCAGATTAGGATGGACTTCTGCTAAGGTAAAATCAACACGAGTTGCTTGATGGTTTTCGCTACTGTTACTTTCTTTGTTACGTTATCATCAATGACCTGTCACTTTCTTCTAGATAAACGGGCAAGGACATTTTATGTGGTGCTTATAAACCCAAGTTGCTCTGTATTTTTTTTTAAATTAACACACCTTCCACGTGATTGCACCGTGCTATACCTTTCTAAACGAAACTTGCATAGATGCAGGGAAATGTGAAATACAAGTACGAAATGCACAGTGTATACTCCATGTTCGACATTGTTGGTGAAGTGGTAACGAAGAAAACGCCGACTCAGCTCATGTGTTTTCTTTGTCAATTCTACTTCCCTTGGAGTTTCTACGGCATGTCTTTACTAATTAAATCCGATCCAAGATAATGGAATCTGCGCCCCCAACACACTGGATTCCTTTTAAATACAGGACTTGTATATGTCTCACCAATTCTCCACCAGGCAGTCCGATATACTACAACAAGGGCCGATCCAGATTTTCTAAAAGAGGGGTTAGAATAGTGAAACGTCAAAATTAGAGTTCCTTAGTAACTTACGATTTCAAGATACACATGTGTACATTTACGTTTTGCTGCTTTTTTTCTTTTTAAATTTTGGTGTAGCTGCATTAAAGTAAACAGTGTTATAGTTGCATAGTCTTGCTCTGTCAATAGGTGCTCATACAGAGCAGCGAAATGTTATGCGCATTGAATAACTATGCCAATATAAAAGACGTAGATAAAGGGGGACACGTATTTCAAAATTATCTATTCTCAGTATCCAGTATGAAGTTTTAAAAATGAAGCTCTTTTGTTCCAAACACCATGAACCCGAAAATGTGTCCTCTAAATCATCCTTATTAGGGTTGCTTGCGAGGAGAGACCCTTCCCGCTGCGGTCCGACTCAGAGTATTTTTTTTTAAACACATAACCTAAACCCGCTCAAATCCGCCATCAATAGAAATCCACAGCCTGAATAGCGCGGCGGTATTGGTATGTCTACGAAGGCAACAACATTAAAGTTTTGTATATGCAAATTAGCAAGTTTCAACTTCAAATAGCATGAGTTAAATATTTCGTAGACGAAGCCTTTGATGTAAATATAGCAACTAATACCAAAAAGCACACAGAATGTATATTGAAACGTAAAGATTAAACATGAAAGTATGATAAGTTTAAAGATGATAGATATTTAGATGTACCTCCCGACAGTAAATGAATTTTAAAGCCGCGGTAATAGGCCATGCTGTTTGATTTTGTCTTCCAATGTTCTAGTTTATTTTCCACTTTTTAATTATTTATATTTGTTTTACATCGCAGAGGGGGGTTTGATTGAACCCCCGCCGCCACCCCCTTCTGTATCTGTTGGTGCAATAAGTAGCCAAAATTACAGCGCAACTGGGAAGATGACCAATCTAACCCACGAATCTGCTTTTTGCAAGATTCATATAGAACAGCGTAAATATAGCATTTAAGTGCAAGATAATCGCTGTAGCTTAAATTTATGTACGATGTATCGGTATTATCTTGCCGGACCTTTTGCGCCGGCTATTCATCCCTGTTGGTGAACCTGTGACACGCGTAACGCACATGCAACCAGTGCTGTGCACAGCAGACGTAACATTTCCTTTCAGGGTCACGTCCGTGTCAGTTGCCCGCCCTGCTATCCTACTTTCTCCTTCCACCCCCTCTGGTGAGTGGCAAGTGCAACAACGATGTGACCGGAATAGTTTATTTCAAAATAAAGACGCAATTATGACACTCCCACCGCAGCTTCCGCAGTAAAATAAGTTAAATCTCACTGGAATCCGTGTGTTTGATCGAACAAGGCACGAAGCCTACGATCTTGCTGTCATCACAAGGCTCCACGGACTGAATCAGTTGAAACTCGTAGCACCAGACTGTACAGCCGTGTGACCCTTCGCCAGACAGGCGGGTGCCACAGCGAAAGGCTGGCTCTGAATATTGACTAATTGAAGTTCGTGTTGTTGTATTCATCGATATATATGCGAAGCAATATATTTCCCTCGATATTTTCTATAATACGTCACCAAAATTCTTGCAATGCCAAATTATGACTGAATCAACAGTTCGCGTGCATCCAAAGCACGCCGAGGAAAGCTGCTGACCTTGATCTTATGGTCTCTGCACCTGTTGGCATGCTTAAAAGTGGTATCCACATGGAAACTCCGTTTACAAAGAATATGAATCTTGTTTTCTATATCAAGCTTGTCGACTTTGAGTTTGATTTAGGTAGGTCCATGCGCTGCTGCTCAATATAGCTTCTTGCCCTCCATGAACGTTGTTCACCAGAACACCACTAAAAACAATATATGTTGGATATTCATAACAAGATAGGCCATGTTACATGCTGGTTGTTTCTATACCTGGAGTATATGACTTTTCTTGCCTGGTTCAGCGTTGTTTCATTTTATTAGATCAGAATACCCAAGCCCAATATCTTTATACTTACTGAATAAAACCAAGCTTTGTGTCATCCTTCATCACACGCAGTCGGTTCCACAGTCTCATGTCCCGCTGCATGACAGTCTGCATTAAGCGTTTCTGAATAATAATAATAATAATAATAATAATAATAATAATAATAATAATAATAATAATAATAATAATAATAATAATAATAATAATAACAATAATAGTAAATAAATAAATAAATAGATAGATAGATAGATAAATAAATAAATAAATAAATAAATAAATAAATAAATAAATAAATAAATAAATAAATAAATAAATAAATAAATAAATAAATAAATAAATGAAACTATTATTCCCCAAAAGTTTTGTCGGTGGAAATAGGTATGTTTTCCTATCCTTACTTGATAGTAACTAGTAGCCTCGGCTCCATTCTTACCAAGATATAAGCAAATAATTCAGTTTGACTTTTAGTATAATCTTTCAAGGTCACGGAAGTTCAAAATTTACAACACCAAAAGAATTTCATGTTTGCAGGTGTTTCCCTGCTGATAAAGAAGTACCCTTGGACCTAAAATCCATCACGAAAATGTGAGCCAATATGTGACATTAGCTGAGTCGACCAAGAAAAAAAAACAGTTTAGATGTTTATGAAACTATACTGATATTAGCAACATTCGCCAGACCTCTCAAGAATGTGTCCCAAAACTCAAAGTGAATTGGTTGCAGAGTTATTGCGACAATAAGATTCCCCGTGGCGGAGCCAACTTCTAGTAAACACTGTATTAGGGGGCTGATCTGTAGCCAGAACCTTTGGATAACCTCTCACCACTTATTAGTATTTTTGGATAGTTTGATACTTAAACTACATCCTCTCAAAAGCTCAGATGTGTGAACATAAAATCTTTGTGAGAAAAAATTGAATTCAAAACTTTTGTCTACACTGAAGAGTTTCAGCAGTGCTGACCACATAGGATTTGTTTGCATGGGCATGATAATGAACCATGGCATTGTTTGCATAGTCTTTAGTCCATGACCCCTGCCAATCAGCTGACCCACTGAGAATGGTCACTCATGAGGAACGGGAAACCATCAGCCATGGAGAGAATAAGGTGCCAGTTCAGACGAATCACTAGCATTGTGCTGACAACTTTGAAGTTCTCTACTCATGTAAAAACTAATTAGCACGATTCACTTACTGGGCCCCGAAACACGGAAAGCCGCATGTGAATCTACACCCAAACAAGCCAAATGTGGGTAAGTTTGATGTTTCGAAGTTAAAAAAACTCGAATTTTAAGCCAGAAAATATAATTTTTTTCAATGACACCACAGGGGTAAATCTACAAGTTGATTGTCGGTAATAATAAAAACACGGGGCCGAAGAAGTAAGTGTGTGTCATACTCACGCATATTAAGTAGAATTACTGAAATACCTGGTTCATCATGATTTTTTTATAAGACCTGGAGCTATGAGCACGCATTTGCGACCTTGCTTTATGGAGGTTTTTAGTACTGCTAGGGGGCTTTAGGGGGGGGGGCATGGTTGCCTAATTGTGTCTTATCAGAGCGGGGCAATATTCCTGTGTTCTTTTCAGACGAGCTGTCACTCGGTTGGGGGAGTAGGGGGCTGACTTGAGAGCTCTGTACCAGTAATTTCGATTGCGCTCTCGGGTCCACCCAACCTGCCAGGATGAGACCCTGCTTTGATGTTCTGCTCCCTCTGCCACTGCTTCTACTTGAATGTGTCAATTGGGAGCCTGGTGGCTACTATCATTATTATTATTATTATTATTATTATTATTATTATTATTATTATTATTATTATTATTATTATTATTATTATTATTATTATTATTATTATTATTATTATTATTATAAAGAAGACATGCATTTTATTCTACGTACACTGTGTTTTATTCATATTTCTGCACATATTCTCCCCAGTACTGGGTGTTTGATAAAACAATAAATAAATAAAATTTCAACCACAAGTGCAAAAGAATTGACACATTTTCTTTCAACACGATTTTTTTTGGCTCAACCTATATAATTGTATCTCGCCTCACAAATAAACGAATTGCCACATCACGTTAAAATCAACGGACATAAAAAAAATATATCATATCAAGGAGCGGGTCGAAGGAATTTTTTCTGACAGACCTTTCCGTGACTTTTGGAGCAATTTCTAGAACAAGAAAAAGAAAAACCTGTTAGGGCCAACTAAAATTTTGTATCACGTTTTATTTTTGCTATTTGAGGACTCACCGTCGGAAATGATCCTGGACATGTAAATATATACATGTTTAATTTCTCTTAGGTCAATCTAAAAAAAAATGTGTGACTTCCGCACGAAAAATGTAAAAACCCTACCAAGTTAGAAAGGATGCTATAAAATCTCAAACAAATTCCAATCCCACGATAAAACTACTGATACAAATTAAACCCATGGATATGTAGTTATCAGAAAATGTATAGGTTTACAGTACTTGTGAAACAAAATAAATGGGTCATATCGGGCCAAAGTTCCCAGTCTCATTGCGCACTGCCTTGTAATGTCACTTTTATAAAACGGGACAAGCATAACTTTTTGGAGGAAAGAAAGCTAGTTATCCCCTATCAGAAAGTAATCGCCAGAAGACCATCCCTCCCTCCCCGCACCCCCACCCCCACCCCCACACACACAATTCCATGCCAAGTGTTCATGTTGATCAAATATAAAATAAGATCAATATCCGGAAGTGCCTCTTCATACGTGATATAATCGTGAGAGATAATCGAGGAATAGGTCAAGAATTAATGCCGTTTTTCGAAAATTGCATGGATCTTCATTTGAGATCAGGTGCGTCGGCAGAGCCCATTACATTACAGTGAACCTGAAAGTTTTACCCTTCATATGAAGACGATGTTTGGAATTATTATCTTCTGATCTCCCATAGACCATATAATTATCTTCCAAACACACCAGGTGTGATAAAATGAAAGTTCAATGCTTATTTGGCAACATATAGAGAGGTTAAATTTATATCTGCTAATTCCCCATGTTAATCTATGGAGAAAAAGTGAGGGCCATGGAAAGTGACCACAAGGTGTGGGCGATCAACCACTATTACTACTTTATAGGGCATTCCCTAGTAGATTAGCGTAAAATTGCTTCAACGGTAAAATTTTGTATCTAAAACAAAGGCGAGCGCATAATCCATTATCCGCCCGCCCTTTCTGTTAACCGCTCGCCCCTGGAGCTTGGTTGACCTCTTGTGGCCTTGACCTCTCTAGCAGACGACGCTGCATCCGGAAAGTACTCCAGGAACTTGCGGAAGGCAGTTCAATAGGTCTCAATAGTTACGCTATTTGCTCCTCTGTAACGTTAAAGCTTAAAAAAAAGAAGAAGCTATGGCGACTTTTGAAGAGGATATTTCCTCGTCACAGAAGAGTGATCTTAGCGAACACGATCTGCAGGCCATGGAAGATGAAGATGAGTTTGTTCAATCAACGTTGTATGCATGTTTCTTTGTTTCCTTTTCTACCATGGAATGCCATATGAAAGTAGTTATAATAGTAATAACATGATTTTCGGGCTTCGCTCGGGCGCTAATGAAAGTGGCGGGCTGCTCATCATTGATGTCGGGCCAATCAAAAAGTGTAATGCCCTGCAAAATCATGTTATTGTTATATTAACAGGATGGGCAGCACCACTTTTAGGCGAATTTAAAACTAACCTAGATGTAGACTATTTATTTATAATTAGGCCACACCCGGCGAAAAGTAGGCCAATTCACATAAATCTTTCACAATTTCGGCACAGATAGGCCTTTCTAATATAATGATATCCTGGAACAGTGAGCTATATTTGATATTATCCAACGGCAACAAATGGCCTGGACAATAATGGGGATGATGAGTGAACACATATAGCCATTACGTCCTTTCGAGGCATATTGTAAAAACAATGGTTAATGAGCAAGGTTATGCTCAGAGCTCAACTCTGCCAACTTGGTTAATAACATGTTAAGTTACGGACAAAACGTGTTGTTGATAAGTGTCGTCAATTTTTTTTTCACAGAGATCCTCATCTTCTGTGCACTTAGTCCCCAGAAGTGCAAGAGCATCATAGAAGGGTCTTTCGTTACATGAAATTATGCATGCCAGTTGTAAAAAATAAAAATTACATTTTAATAAGTGATAATGACAATACAGCCTTGATTCAAACTAAAATAGATAACGTTTAACATACAAGTGCTAAATATGCTTCTAGACTCAAAGTTTACAAAGTAGATGGTCTGTTTTTTCTTGATTCGTCCTTAACTGTTCGATTTATTTGGTAAAAGTTCAAACTTTGGCAATATGCCATATTTCTTATCCAAAAGGTTAATGTCACCAAGGAATAAGTGCAGAGTTATTGGTTTTCATTACCACTAATGAGATAGAAATTAAGTTTGAAAGACAAAGAAAAAGGTAGGCACAAGAGACCTCGAAAGGCGCAAGAAAAACAAAGAAAAAAATGGCTTTGTGGTGCTGGTGCTTCACCAAGCATGAAAAAAAATCAAAGTAGGGGCAACCAATCGGGAAAGGAAATCTTCAGTATTAAGTTACTCCCTCACCCCCGCCCCATGGGGTGGGGGCTTATCATACAAGTATAGTGCTGCTTGTTTATAGACTGCTTGCGGGGGAACATGTTACCAACCTGATAAGAATCGGACGGGTAACCGGCGCTCGATATGCTATTGGAAAAGTATACTTCGCTGAAAATGTAGAGAATATAGATTGTGCAGGTATTCATGCATAAAATACGATACTTCTATATTTGTGTGTGTTTTATCATATAATTGGACCCCTTATATTGAAACACGTAAATGAATATCTAAAAAACACAATTAATTTTTTTAACATTACTACCTGTGTAACCATATCGTGTGAAATTATATGATCACATCATCTTCAATTTAATCACGTGATGAACTGTATCTAGGTTACGCTTTTATGTTTGACAATACTATTAACTATATACTTGATATGATCAAATTTCAAATGATGTATATATATATATATATATATATATATATATATATATATATATATATATATATATATATATATATATATATGTGTGTGTGTGTGTGTGTGTGTGTGTGTGTGTGTGTGTGTGTGTGGTATGTATGTATTTATGTATGCATGTATGTATGTATGTACGTACGTATGTATGCATAGTTCTATTCATATGGTCGAGCTCCAATAATTTTATTTATTTGTTTAATTGTTTGTAAATGTATTTTTACTCATTTTTTGAGATATCTTAAAAAACTACTATTCCGAAACCGCTCCGAGGTTTTCTTTTTGTTGCAAACTTTGGTGAGTTTTCACATTTTTTCTCATTTTTCAACAAGCAACTCATGTTATGCTGAAAATTGATTGTTGTGTATTGTCAAGGTGTCAAAGTTTACTAGGTGGTGTTGCTCTGAAGCTCTAATTTTTAACGAATTTCTGATCTCTGATTTCTAGCAACTTGTTTCAATTCGGGCACTTCTCGGTCCATGCATAAGTTCCCATCGATTACAATGCCAAGTACAAGTCAATTGGAATTGCAACGGTTATTCACATTTTAGACTTGTTTACCGAACACGTCGGTGAGACTCAATTCAAACTTGATGTGGATGTACTTTCAGTGGGTCTTGACTGGGTTTGTTCAGATGGTCACCCTTTGGTGACTTTTCCATTCTTTTCTTTCAAATCTTCAAAAAAAAAATCACTGTGAGTTAAGTGTCAGGGTGAGGACAAGCTGTTCACACAGGCTTTTTAGATAGGGAATAATTCTGGAAGATACGTTTATCAATGTGAATCAACATTTGGTAACGTCACTACAATTTTAGGAAATAAATTCTAAAATGCAGACTGACACGAATGTCGCCAGATAACTGCCCTTTTTCCAATTTCTGCACCACGTTGTTATATGGAAGTTGAAGTGATTTGTAATAAAATATTTTAAAACCAATTCTCAAATGGTTACGGTGTAGTGGCCGTCAAAATAATGATTATAAACACCTGAACGCACACAAAACGAAATTGCAAGAATTTGTACGACTTTGATGTGTCTCTGGCATTCATGGCCAAAAGGCACATAAGTGAAATTACCTACATTCCTTAGCAAGCATCATTCATAATGAGGGTTCCTGCGACTTGCATCATTCGTATGAAACGCAGGGTTTGTAAACGGTACAGATCCTATCTCCGTTGTCTGAACACTGAAAATGCATAATAAAATGCAAAACAAAAGGTTGCTACACGAACCGTACGCAGGGCATTGCACGTATGCTTCGTAAAGGAACTTACGATCGCCCCCAAAATGTTCAAATGGCTAGGCATTTTCAGATAGTTTCATGTAACAGTTGCAGTTGCCACACAAAAGACACGCATGTCATTTCATGTTGGTGCAGGCGTCGTGCATTTTGTCATTTCTGAAAAGGGATCTGTCCTTTTTTTTCATCATGAAATCGTGTGCTATGTCTATTTTTCTCTCATATACAATGTTATACCCACAAACATGGCGGCGGGCACGTTATGTTGCACCTTAGATGACCTTTGCTGAAACTTGACTTGACTGTTGCCATGCACTCTTCTGCAAGAGAATAGAAAAATACAATGGAATGTTCCTTTTAAGATCACCTAAGGGACTGGGAAATATGATTTAAATATGGCTATAATTTAAGAATTAACAATAACGGGACTGTAAATTGGCGGTATAGATATAAAAAATATTGTCTTTACGGAGCCGGTCTTCACTGGAGATTTTACTGAAATAACAATCTACGCCTCTGAACAAGTAGAGGCTTATATTGACATTAGAAGCTCTACAAATCAAATTTACGGTTTTAGAAGGGTAAATGTAACATATGCAAGCTACTGGGGAATCACCGACCTGTCACATTTTTTGTTTGTAAAACAAAATGTCTTCAAATATGTCAGTGGAAAGTACACGTTCCACAGATTTTAAATTTGGCAAACATTGTGACACTTTGGTCGTTACTGTCGCCTAAGATATAAAGCCAGTTCTCTCATCAGATTTTTAATTCGAACATATGGATACAAACCTTGAAAAACCCAATCCCAAATAGAACCAAATTTCAACACGTTCATAGAGCATCAATGATCATACTTGGAAAAAAGAATATCTCGCATGTGTTCATTAGAATAATGTATTCTAATTGGAAAGAGCTACGAACGAAGTAACTATTTACGCAACAAGGTCAAAAAGCCAAAAACAGTCAAACACCAAAACAAAGCCAAGAAAAACTGAGACCCAATTTTAGCCATAATGGTAAACAATTCCCAGAGAAAAATATAGTTTGCTGTGTCCCATTTAGAGTTATTTCGCGAATTATTGGCATTTGTCAAATTAAATTAAAAGGAAATAGTTTCTGTAAGAGCAATAGGAATCTCATTTTAAAATAAATGCTGACAAAAGTGCGTAACATCATTGGGCTTGCACATCCATGCTGAGCATGAAATGTCTCATGAAAAGGTGGCAGGATGAATTCAACCTTCGAGACTCAACGTGCAACATATGTGCCCTTATGGCAATCGGTTTGAGCTTTTTCCATACTGATTCATAGGTCTAATTTTGCAGAGCAATTTTACCTAGTGAAAAAGATTTTCACATGTGAAATTTTTTCACACATATGGGTAATTTGTTTATACATAATATGTGAGATAGGGATACAAAGAAAGGTAATCATACATTTACATATGAAGCATTTACACATATGCGCAGAACATTATCAATTTTACCCATGTGAGTGAAGCTTTTTCACATACAAAAATAAATGACAATTTTCCACAAGTGACATAACTTTTACACACATGTGAAATGCAAAATATAATATGTATACTTGTACTTTTTACATACATGTATTTCTATATTCCAACAGGCCTGTGCAAAATAAGTGTATATTTCACAAATCAATGTGTGCAACACACGTGTAAATCTTTTACGCGTAAGCACAAAATATTTTCATATGTGCGTGTGAGTGTATGTGTGTGTGTGTGCAACTTGAATTTCATATATGTGGATTTCAGTGCTGCCACTGCCTAATTACCGAAAAGTATCCAATTTAACTTTTTAAAAAGTATAAATTTTCAGAAAAAAAGTAAAATCTCCGAAGCAACTCACCGGTATTGCAGCAAAATTATACTATAACAAAAGGGCCGTGTGAACAGCCCATGCTCAGCTTACCTAGAGATTCATCACACTTTGTGTTTTTGTGAACTTGGGATAAGATCAAGGTCAGTCATGTATTGAGTAAGCCTGACCTTTATGGAAGAACACTAACAAGTGCGACATAAAGGTGACAGATCAAGTAGTTCCCAAGTTATAGCGCTGAAGAATAAAATTCATGTATGTTGCACTGTGACTTCAGAAATGAGGTCAAGGTCATTCTATGTGCTGTCTAAGCGTGACCTTCATGGAGACATGAACATGTGCAACATCAAGGTCCTGACTCAAAATAGATCTCAAGTTATCAAGTTAACAATAAATTTCATGTCAGCTGTCCAGTGACCTTGGGAATGAAGTCAAAGTCATTCATGTACTGTCTGAGTGTGGCCCCCAAAGAGGATCATAACCCTATAAAACATGAAAGTCCAGGCTAGAAACAGTTCTCAAGTTACCATTTAAACAGTTAAATACACCCAATTAACCCTGTGACCTTAAGAATGAAGTCAAAGTCACCCATGTACTGTGTAAGTCTACCTGTCATACATTGAAGAGTTCCTGTGCAATTTTGAATCAATTAGCCAAGTGTTTTGGAGAAGATTTTATTAAGATTTGGCCAATAAATGAACCAAAGAAAATCGTAAAAATTCCAAAAATCACTGGAGCACGACTGTTTAAGTAAACTTAGCAGAGCCCACCCAGGATACAGCCCAACAAAGTATGAAGTGAATCTGGTTGGTGGTTCTGGAGAACAAGTCAAAAATGTGAATTACCAGTGGAATCCCCGTTCACTTCCATAGTAATCAATAACACTGTATGCATTAACCGATAAGTACCCGAATTGAAATATTCATTAAAAATCAGGGATTCATATCATCACCATCTTGTGACTATCCTTGTTTGGACATTCTAAAAGGAACATTTCCACAGAGTTCCAGCATAATCTGATTAAAGGTTTTGGAGAAAAAGTCGAAAATAGCAAAAAACACACCTTTTACATAAAAGTATTTGAAAAATCCCAGCGCCAATTGTTGAACGCATTAAGGTCTATGGGTCCCTAAAAGTCTTCCTCAGCCATTTCAAAGCAATCGGCCTAGCGGTTTTGGAGAAAAAGAATTTTTTAAGATTTTTCCCCAAAAAGAACAAAACAGTCCATAAAAAATCCAAAAATCAATGGATCATCACCATTTGAACTGACTTGATAGGGACCTACCAAAGGTACATTCCCACCAAGTTTGAGGCAAATTTATCTGGCCAGTGGTTTTAGAGAAGAAGTCGAAAATGTGAATTGTGTATGCCGACAGACACACGACGGATGCCTAACCACCACATTAGCTCAGCTGACTGACAAGTCAGCTGAGCTAACAATCACCATACTAGTTCTTAGGTAACAAAGAACACACTTCCATGCTGAGTCGTACCACTTCAAGTGCAATTTTTGGCTGTGTCTAATCAGGACCTTGGCTATGCATCACGCATCTCTGTTTCATGGTCCAGATCCTCATGATGACTGACACCAAAACATGGACCAATGGTTGTCATTCAATGGGAAGATGATCATTCCTGTTAACCAGGCACTCAGAAAGGCTATGACAATGCTTAAATCACTACCCTTAATAACTTAAGTCAAATCAAATCTTCAAAAATTTGTTCAAAGAAAGTATAAAAAAAGTATTTTGGGGGCCAAAAATATATAAAACATAAAGTAAAACTGTAAAAGTAAAGCAACATACTTTTAAAAAAGTATAAAGTAGCAGCACTGGATTTTCTTTACATTGTGGAAAAACATTTATCTTATGTGAGTAAAAAGATTTGCACATATGTGAAAAAGATGTATGCGTGTGACATAATGAATATGTACAGAAAAATTGATTTTTCGGACAACACTGTCGCAAAATATAGAAATCCGTCGAGGGAACTGGAATGAATTACACACAAACACAAAAAACGTACTGCGAAAACGGCATCAATGTTGATCATACAAAATGCGAGTACAAACAGACATGCAAACACATAAAGTAAATACAAAAAGTACAGTTTAAAAGTATAAATTGCAGTTTTATCGATAAATATATAAGGTAAATAGATTAAAATAATTTGCTTCTCACTTAAATGGGTTTCATGACACACTCTCAAAAAAGGTACATTTAATTCAATACCCTGTAGTTTTATAATGAGTGGTAACATATGTTTGCTATTTGAATGCAGAATGAAAAATACAGCAAAGTTTTATGAAGACTTTCACTTAGAATTAGAAACTTTATGACATCACATAATGGTATTCATGATAAAGTTCTTGACAGGAGCCACACAATCTTTGGCTCACTGGAACTTTGGCTGTGCGTTGATCCCCGAGATCTATTTTCTCGAATTTATGTTGTCTACATTAGGAGGATAGTAATCATAGTCAAACTATTTAGTTTCATGTGATTAGCTCTCTGCCAATGATTACACCTAAGATTGAATATTTTCAAAGCAATAAGATATTCTCCTATGAAAAATTATTTACAAATAACGCTGAAGTTTCAAAGCAAGAGTATATTCTTCTATGATAATAACCACTGAACGACCCTATTGAATAACTCGTGTGAATAAACAATTTTGAACATAAATTGTACATAAGACCTATTTGAAGTGAAAGCGCCAATGACAGTTGTTAAATCAGTCTCATATTGTAACTATCTATTGACAGGTTATGGTTTGCTGATATAAAGGTCAGTATGCTGTGAAAATTAGCCTTCCGCGGAAATTGAATTTTTTCGTAATTTTAGATTGAAGGCACTGGTGATATTCAATCATAATGAGTAGCTTTCCTCTGACCATTTTAGTTTTATACAAAAATTAAGTCCACAATGATTCATTGCAGCGGGCACCTTGTACAATGAAGTCATGTGTCAGTGTTCATTCAGAAATAAAAATATACGCGACCAGGGGGCCGGGAATGTAAGATAATGAATGTGGCACCATTTTGCACACAATATCTGGTTTCTTGAAGTGCTTGTTAATTCAGAAATATAAGTCACAAATACACTTATGGTGACAAGAACATTTAGCCCAGCACATGTTAATCCAACAAGCCGAAACAACATTATGACTCGAGCTTGTGTAACATTACATAAAGAAAATCAATTTTAAGTGTATTCCTATGGGGGGGGGTTGTTTTTTTGTTTTTTGGTTTTTTGGTTTTTGGTTTTTTTTTTTTTTTTGTTTTGTTTTTTTTGGTTTTTTGGTTTTTTTTGGGGGGGTGTTTTTAGTTCGTTTGTTTTTTTTTCACTGTGAGAACACATCACACGCAGGGCGTTGCATGTGGTAACATATAGGAAAGAACAAAGTGAGAGAGTAGACTTTATGTAACAAGATTTTTTCTCCCAAATTGCCTCTTTCCCCTTTGACCGCAAATTTCTCAGAATGATATTATATAAATTCATTACTTTTGAGACAGCTGTGCTAAAAAAGCTTAATTAGTTCTTACAAGCTCGGCAAGAATGTGGAGCTAAAACTCACTTTGGAAGTCTTTTTACGCTTGCTGGTATAATATTTCTTTCCGTGAGCTTTGAAGCGCCAAGAGCAAAGACGTTGTGAGGATCTTCTTAAAACACTTTGAACACTCATAAAATGAAAACTGTTGATTTTAACGAAAAACAAAAATTGACTTCCTGGATACAGTTTAAGGTAAATGTTTTTTCATTTTTTAAACTTTATGGTTATCACGTATTTGTCAAACATTTGGAATGCCTTTTATTTTCAACAAATAAAAGGCATTCCAATGGGTAGCAACTGCTCCCCTTTACTGGCAGATTTGTATTTAACCTGGCTTGAATTTAAGTATATGGATAAATTGATGAAAAAGGACTTTCAAAGGGCAATAAAAATATCAAACAACGCAAGATATATTGATGACATTGTTTGTGTAAATGTACAAAATTTCAGTGAAAATGCTAATGAAATTTACCAAAAAATATCCCTTTGGAGGGTAACAATTCAGATGGTTTCAGAGATGTGTTTTTGGACTTAGACATTCAGGTCACTAATGACAGGTTTTGTATTAAAGTCTATCACAAAATAGATGAGTTAAACTTTGAAGTAGTTAATTATCCTTTCCCGGACAGTAATATTTCGGATACTATTGGTTATAATATATTTTTGCAACAGATTTTGAGATTTGGTCGTATTTGTTCTAAATTTCAGGACTTTGCATCAAAAACAAAATTTATTTACAATAAACTCGAGTCAAGAGGATCCAAAGGTGTACTTTTGGTCAAATATTTCTACAAATTTTGCTGTTAATATCCCGAGATGGTTAGAAAGTTTGGCTTCAATAATTTTAGAGATTTTAGACTTGCCAGTTTTGCTAATTAATTTTATCTTTTGACATCATTATGTTTAAATGTTCACCTTTCAGACATTTTAGGCTAGCTTGTTTTCTGTTAGGTAAACCCCCAGGGGCTACAGGTAGCAAGGAGCGGCCTACGACAGTTACTAGCTTGCCTAATTGTACTTGATATCTGGTTAATGTTTTCATTGCATTCTCTTGACATAAATACAAACGACTTTCATTATTTTCTGACTTGCCCTATAATTCTACTGTTGATATCCAAAGATTATTAGAAAGTTTGGCCACATTAATTTACAGTTTTTAGACTTGTCTGTTTTGCTACATAACTTTATCTTTTGGCATCTTTCTCTTTTAATATTCACTATCAGACATTTTAGGCTTACACGTTTTCTGTTAGGTAAACCCCCAGGGGCTACAGGTAGCAAGAAGCGGCCTACGACAGTTACATGTTTGCCTAATTGTACTTAAAATCCTGTTAAGAAAAATTGTTTTGATAGCAGGTTTTTGGCATAAATGCTAATGACTTTCATTCTTTTCTGATATGCTTAAACGCACATTTAGTCAATATTATAAAAATACTCAAAATTGACAGCATTTTCTCACGTGTCACAAACCTGACACATTAAGTTGACACATTGACTCAGGATTGGCGGTTAAATAGAGCTTAATTGTTTGAGGAGTAGGTGTCATCATAGAGTTTGTTTTACATCTCTGGTGCAGGATGTACATTATTTTAGTCCTTGTTAGGATTTCCCTTGGTTTGTACAGGTGGTCTAGCTGCAACTGTTTATTTTACAATCACTGGGACTGAATATAATGTCCCAGCTTGTTTCCACTTCAGTTAAACATTGGCGGATGGCTTAACTAGGATAAGCTGTCCAGCTAGAAAGGGTACATATTGGTTCAGGGGTAAGTCAAATTGTTCTTATCTGAACCTGTACTGTGCAAATTTGGTAATTATGGTTTGTTTGACAGGTATTCTTGTTTGATATGAAGCTCTGCATTTATAAGCAAAAATTCATGTGTTTAGCTTATTCATCAATTGCCACGTTCATATTTATTCATTATTATGTGGGCTGTCTTTGCTGAATATTTAGCTTATACAAGGAGCCGCTACTCAGAGAGATATGTCCGGATAAAAGGCTCCGAAACATGTTGAGTAGTTACCCCCTGAAGACCCTTTAATTTATTTGGGCTAATACAGCCTATGTCAAAACTTTACAGAGGAATGTGTGCAATATGGACAATAGTACTTCTATGCATATAAGTTAGATAGGGACAGTTTAGCTTATGGGAAGTAAAGATTTCGGACTGTGCAATAGGGTAATGACTACTAGGAAGTGGTTTTGGACAAAAAGACACAAATACAACAAAGTGTAAATGAAAGAAAAGGGCCTCATTTATAGTTTGTGACAAGCGCCAATCGCACTTCTGAACAGGAACTTTTAAACTTTAACATGAGATAAAAGAACGTGTCTGTATACATCAAAAATATAGTTTTATGGCAGTAGATTAATAAAACGAGACACAGTGACACACTAAATGAGGAATTACTCTACACATTCCCAGATAGCTTCGCTACTTTCAATATTAATCATTTCTCACTTTCTTCTTGTTTCTTGAGGTCACATGGATGTATTGTTCCTGATGTAAGGTTTTCAAATGGCGGGCCTCCAAACGGATATATGAAGTCTGCACATGCGCATTGCTTGATGACGTGTTGCTGATAACAGGTCTTTTCACAAGCCTACGTTGCGTACAAGAAAGACATACTTAATATAAACTTACCTAATATGCGTTTGTGTGGGTATTTATATAAAGCATCAAGATTATTTGTGATCTCTGAACTCAAGCTCTGTCCACTAACTATGAGGGCAGTAAATAGGTAGAATCTGCATTTAGTAATTTGCATATGGGTCGTATTACCAGAGACGTGCATCAATGTACGTGCCTGGTATGACGTACGTAAAATTGTCGAATGGCTTCTTGGACTGTTTAATTGAGCTGTCAGTTGATACTTAAAAATACAGTGCCACAGACGAAAACGGAATGGTTTTGAAAATCTAATTGTAAAAAAACAGCAGAAGAAATTACCTAAAAGTTCCACTATATGAACACTCGACAGCATAATAGACAACTTATATAATTCTTGCTTTTTTCTCTTACAGAATCAGAATGGCTGAAATATGAAGTTTGAAAAGTTTATGTTACCAAAACGGCTGGATGAAAGTCACTGGACAAAGAGCATCATTTTAGGGTCTCCACTGCAGACAAGTATTAGCGATTTTTTTCATTTGGTTTCTATAGAATGAAGAAATTGAATCTTCATGAAATCAAAGAGAAAACGGAAGTGCCAAATTTCGAGCGCCGATTTCAGAAAAAAAGAGCCTTTCAAAAATTGAAGAATAATACTTTTTTTTTAGGAATCCAAGGAACTTAAATTTCATCTCCCAAAGTGGAATTACTTCCTGTTTTATAAGGTTGATATTTTGCACCATTGTTGGGACGGTTATCATAAGTATATATGTTTTGGACCACTGAATGCGGCGCTGAGACCCTCTTCCATGGTGCTTGTGTGCTATTTGGGCCATGGGAAAGACATGCACACACAATTTGGCATGCTACAATGAATACGAATTATTAATACAAATAAGATGAAAATAATATCCCGTCGCTAAAAGCAATCAGTTAAGTACCTAGCGACACAGTTACGAGTTCAGGATCTTTTGATGACAATAACACAAGTTTTACCTGACAGACAGATAGAGAGACAGAAACGTCGGAAAACTAGTTGCCATCTAGGAAAAGTGATGTTTTTATGTTGTCACACAAATTACAGGGAAAAATAGTGACTGAAATTCATCATCAGTTGCACCATTCGGAGGGAAAAGGGAGATGCGCTCACTTATATGTTTTTAAAATAGCGACAACTCTCAACACGCAATCTGGCTACTTATAGGTCCTCAATTTCATTAAAACTCGGCAAATCTTCAAACTAACGATTTTGGGAAGGTCGTTTTCAGCAGATTAACACTTTTGAGAACCATAAAACAACTCACTTTCTTGCTGTAAGCTGCTGATTTAAGAAGTGGTAGAAATGCGTTGCGTTTAATGTTCTCTTCTTTACTCATTGTAAGACAATTTCCATAAGGCGCCGAGGCACGTGTGATTTCTTTCTGTAACAGACATATACAATTAACAGTCTTCCTGTCTGAAGTTACATTGACATTTATATTGGAATAAATGCCGACAACCACCAGGAATATCAAGATATTTATTAGACTTTTTTCCGTTTAGTGTTCAGCCTTCATTAAGAACGACTTTCTGAAAGTAAGGTGAAAATAGCCCCAACAAGAGATGTATTTATCGCTGATTGATCGCCATGATGAAACATTATTTTCCCTCCCTCGTCGGTGTATGCCTTGGATTTTACCATGTTCTGACACTGCCACGTGGTATAAACAGATATTTGTGCAAACATTTAAGTGATAGCTGCACTATACATTAAAAATTAAGAAAGGAGCATCGATGTGCAAATCTTGGTTTTAGCTTGGCGGGAAGGTAACGTTTATGCTGAAGAGACGGCTCGCCTAGTGTCACAAATGGAACCTTAGTGTAAGTCTGATAAAATTAAGAGCTAGTGACAAAGACCGGTTTAGTAAATTCTTAAGGCCACGTTGAACGTGTTCCTACGTACCCTTTGAATACTGACATAAGTCAAAGTTCCAGGTTTAGCACTGAAACCAGCGTCTTCCGGAAAAGGCATGTCTCGCTGGTTGTGAACCATGAACCGTACTCCAGATTCGTAAGTCATGTCAATGTATTCCCCATGTTCTATGTAGAGTTCCATGTTAAGACCTACATGTATAATAGAAGACATGATATATATATATATATATATATATATATATATATATATATATATATATATATATATATATATATATTTATTTATTTATTTATTTATTTATTTATTTATTTATTTAAAAGCACAACAATATAAAATAAGTGACACATAATCACATGTGGTCACATTTGTCACATTATACGGTCAACAGTTATTCTGTGAATGTTCAGGAAGTAATTGCACAAACCTCTTTCCAACTTTTGAAACATAAAAGCTGCTGCGCATAACCCAAGATCAACATTGCAGTACAGAAAATCATCATTTGGCCCATGTACATGTGACAGTACAAATTTTGGAAAAAACAATACACTGCGCAAAAGAAAAATAAGCAGGACATGTTTGTAAAACATAGATGCCCCCCTACTGTCATTATTTTAGCCCCCATTACCTTTCGATAGTACTAAACGGGGCACACATGACCTTAGGAGGTGGATGTAGAAACCAAAAATCTAATAAAGTAGCCTTGTGACCTTGGAAATTATGTCACGTTCACCCTTCTTTGAAGTGGATCAAGTCCAAATAGGATACTATAAACCTCTATAAAATAAAAGTTGTGGCTCAAAAAGTCTGCAGTTATTAAGCAGAAACCAAATTCAGTTATGTGGCTCCATGACCTTGGGAATTGACTCAATGTCACGCATTTCAACACTTTATCTAGCTCTTATAGAAGGCTATATTCCTGTGCAATATGAAAGCCCTAGGTAAAAAACATCTTTAGTTGTCATGCAGAATCCAAGTTCGCTAATAGGACTCTAGGTGGTGGCCTTGGGAATTTGGTCAAGGTCATCCTTTTTTTTAAACAGAAAAGCCCTAAGTAAGGACCATTAACATGTGCAACATTGAAGTCATAACTTAAATTCTGAGTTACACTGCAGAAACGAAGTTCACTAAAAGTGTCCTTCTGACCTTTGAATTCAGATCAAGGTCACCCTTTTTCAAACTTGGCCTAGCCTAGGATAAGGACTATAATCCTGTACAGTTTACAGGTCTTATCATAAAACCTAGCCTCGTTACCGTGCAGAAACCAAAACTTAATATAGTATTTCCGTGACCTTGAAAATAGGGCCAAGGTCAACCACCTTCATACTTCACCTTGCCTTTATATAGGAGTACATATCTGGGCACTATCAAAGTCTTATCTCAAAAACTTCTTGGATTATGGTGCCGAAACCACAGCCTCTCTACCAACCGACCAACCGACCTGGTGGATTGCATGTAGGGAATTTGGTCAAGGTCATTGAATATTCTAAACTAACCAAGCCGTAATTAAGAACTATTACCATGTGCAATATTGAAGTCCTGACTTAAATTCTGAGTTACAATGCAGAAACCAAGTTCACTTAAGTTACCTTGTGACTTTTGAATTTACATAAAGTCACCGACCTTCAAACTTGATCCAGCCCTGGATAAGGACTATAATCATGTGCAATATACAGGTCATATCGTAAAAATGTTTTTAATTACTGTGCAAAAACCAAAACTTACTAAAGTACATCAATGACCTTGTAAATATGGTCAAGGTCAACCACCTTCATACTTCACCTAGCCCTTATACTGGAGTGAATATCTGGGCACTATCAATATCCTATCTTAAAAACTTGAGCAATGGTACGGAAACCAAAGTTTCTCTACCGACCGACCGATCGACCGAACGGCCGACCAACATGAGCAAAGCTTAATACCCCGCCTTCTTCGAAGGAGGGCATTGTGAATAAATAGTTTTTAAATGAATAATTTTTCAAAGACATAACATTCCCTTGTTTCTGACAATTCATGCCCCTGTGCTCTGTATATTGTTTTCGAATGGTAGGTCTACAATGGTAAGAAATAAGATGAATAACTTACAAAGCTCACCATGCATTAACTTGGCACATTATTATAATGCATATACTCCAACAGAACGTTCTGGAAATTTCTTGTATACATAAAGAATACTGTCTGCAGAATATTTTTCTTTGATATTGCATTTCTTTCAACGATTTAATGAGCCAAATTGATCTCTAAGAGGAGCTAGCCACAGGCAGAGCACGGGTCACAGGTCATTGGAGACAGGACGTGACCTTTCCCCGTTTATTCAGGTTCCGAGGTAACCAGTACCAAACTTTCCTTTTTTGGAACGCTTGTGAACATTTTTCTGAAAATATATCCCACAGAATTTTCAATATATTAATAGCAAATACCAGTGTGACTGCTATCGAGGCAGTTTTTTTTGTGTGTGTGTTTTGCTACCTTCGATGGTAATTCATTTAATTTACCTCCTATGGTAATTCATTAGAATTTATCTCTAATGACCTCTGACCCAATTAGTGCCCAAACTGTGACTGAGCATGCTCAGCTCACACAGTGAATTAGCTTATTGCAAACATGCGAAGAAATTCCTCGGATAGAGCTGTCATCTGTTAAGAACTATACAAATCACGGTCTAGGTTTGGTTGCCCGAAAGTCACCATTAGGGTTGTTTATGTGTCTCAGAAAGGGTTGAGGTCCAAATCCGAATCCACGTCTTACCGTACAAGGGTCCCGTTGTGGCGGTCTCCTGTAGCGTTTGGTTGGCTCCTTCCCAGTTAAAAACATAACAGTTGCCGTACAGGTAGTTGTGAAAATATTCGAAATCACTAAAAGAGAAAAAGTACTGTTTACTTCTCTCTCTCTCTCTCTCTCTCTCTCTCTCTCTCTCTCTCTCTCTCTCTCTCTCTCTCTCTCTCTCTCTCTCTCTCCCTCTCTCTCTCTATCTCTCCCTCTCTCTTTGATATTAAAAATTGGAAACGGATATAGAAATTTAGGACGAAACATTTTCAGTTGCATAACACCAAAAGGCAAATGATTGGCACTCAGGTGTGGTTATATGCTTGACCAGTGATGCCTGCTGCAGCAGCGATTACTGTTCTAGGTTCACATCGGAACAGAATAAATGCACCCGTGGCCTTAGTGCTGTGACTTTTACTGTAAGTTGTTCCTGAAAAGCCTGCCATTTATGAAGTCACTGAACGAATCATTATATATTGGAACATATACCGATACCTTGTAATGTCCCACTTGCATCCACCATGTGACCGGTCTTTGAACTCTTTTGTTTTCGCGAACTGAGAAAAAAATAGCCTTTACAGAGGCGGGCGAAGCCAACGCTTTCGCTGTGCCTATTATACTTACTATAAGCACAGTCATTTTTTTATTTTTACCATAGATTTTCGAAGCCTTGAGAATCAATGCTGTTACGTACTTTACTACCAATCTAACGACTTCTGGTGCTGGTCAGGGTTTTTACCTTGGATAACACTTGTATCCACCCATTGTACAAGACAGCAGTAGCCAGGAGATATTGTGACCATAGGCTTTTTGTTTTTCTTTCGTCATCCCTGCATAGTATTGATTAAAACTTTCCCTTTCAGAAAACGTTGATGACATAACAGGGTGTGTTTTATTTTCACACCATTTAAAAAAGGTACTCGGTTTCTTAAAGTTCCCCGTGATATCCTTGTCGTATGAGCCACTGTTAGCACTGGTGGTATTCTGATTTGTCCCTCCAGTTGGTTCGGGGGGCTTGATACCTGCAACTGTGTTACCAAAACCAGCTGTAACTGCAGACTGAGTAATAGCCTGAAGTGGACTTGCACCAGGCCCGACAGGGCCCAGACCGGCCGCCCTCTTTTTCCTGCCCGATAGACTCCCGGTTCCGGTGCTGTTTTCGGTTGCAGTATTTCCCTGTATAATGAGTGAAAACAATGTTCTGTGTGCCACTTTATTATATATATTTTATGTTCGGAACGAGCGGGACTCGAACCTGAACCTGTATATGAGTACTTATAAATGGCTTTTCAGTGTGGTAATATCATCTTAGTTTATTCCTGTCGTTATAATCCGGATCCAACGAATTACATTTTTTTCTTCAACATGCATAGTCATTTCACTCTTCGCCCTTTGATGTCACAACACTCGCTTCAAGCTGCAGATTGATGGTGACCTAACTAAAACTGTGGCAGTTTGAGAAATTTAGTACACACAGTAAAATTTGAGATGAAATAATAAACCATGCACAAGTACTCGGGAACAGTTTTGATACTGGGCAAACAGTCCCTTAATCCACAAGCCATGCTTCTGCTTGAAGTCCTGCAAGTGTTGGGGTATTTTACAAAGAAAAGCACTGAATCCGTAGAAGTAGTACAACAAAACGTTGGTCATGGAAACCAAATCATTGATTCTTTTGAATAATGTTAAATATATATTAGGTTTTTTTAATAAAACCTATTGCCTCACATGCCTAAATTTTGAACTGCTCGACCAATTGTGTCGTATACAATTTATCCAAATTTGGAAAATTTTGCAGGTCCTTCTTTTGTTCTCCGTGTTCACTGAAGTATGTCTTGCACATGCAATGTTGGGATTAGCTAAAATTAATTTCAGAAAAAGCCCAATACTTTAATATACGCAAAAATAGCCTTTGGGACAAAGTTGTGTTTGAAACATTTTACGTGAAAACATTAATTTTACAGTTTTATTCAAAGTTTGAAAGTTCTCGATATCTTTACATATGGTTACACAATTGACAAACACTGACTCTACAGATCATATCAACAGCAATCGAGGTTAACAAGTCCTTGTGCCCATTCGGAGATGGCCCTTCAGGAGAGCTAGCACTGGTACTGTATTCCTCACAGCTTTCCATTCTATTTGCAGCCTAATAACGAAAGATCCTGCACACCAAAACACCAAAATTTCCACAGTAAATTTGACAGCAGAGGTAAAATATTCATTCAACTTTATTTCAGCTTGGCTGCAAAAGTAAACATTTTCTTCGAGGCTACTTTAACCTGTAAACCAGAGTACCAATCTGTTTGCTTAAAAAAACTAGTATCTTTGTTCTAAATTGTTGTACAAAATATTTCACAATGTAGAAAAAAAAGTACATTAAAATTTGGGATTTCCTGTGTCTAATTAATAATTAATTTGTGAATATAACTGAAATTTAGAGACTGTCTGTCTTAATATATTTATCACATAAATAAGGTACGACAAACATTTGCCCATAATCCTGGTCTTTTCAATATTTCACACATGATCTCTAGTTGATATTGTCACTGTTGGCTGCCATCTATTTAAGCTGTGTAACGCAAGCGTTAATTAATGTGCCTGCAGTTGTCTCTTTATAGGTGTAAAGAATAATGCAATTTATATTTAAGATGATTTCCAAATGATATGTTTAGCACGATTTGGTTTTTTTTTTGTTTTTTTTTTTTTTTTGGTTTTGGTTTTGTTATTTTTTTTTGCGGGGGGGGGGGGGGGGGGTTCTGAACGAAATTTTGAACAAAATTTACCCCAGCTGGAAAAAAATCTCTTATGATAAAGAATGAATTTATGTAAAGATTACAACTACCTGTTCCCAAAACTACTGAGAGTTCGGACTTTTGTAAGATACGTAGGGAGACAATTCAAGAGAAATGTATAAAAAATGTCAAAACATTGGCACGTAGCTGCTGATTTAGTGGGTACAACGGAATCTTTGCCGGCTTAAACAGTCTTTTGTCAAGCGCGATGGTCTGATGGCACTCAAATGAGTTTGTTGTCTTGAAATTAATTTTGCTGATAGATTAGGGAAAGCATGCATGTTTATGGCTAAATTCAATAATGGCTTCTGGAAAAGGGACAACTAGCCCTAACTTCGTTCATGGTGTAGAGGTGTTACAATGCATTCTGTTTTGGTGGTCTTGCAAAATACTCTTTACTTGTAACGTTGTCGCATCAAGCTTCTATAATTTTCCATAATTAATATATATACATATATATATATATATATATATATATATATATATATATATATATATATATATATATATATATATATATATATATATATATATATATATATATATATATATATATATATATATATATATATATATATATATATATATATATTTATATATATACATGTATATATGTTATGGCATTTCTTTCAGGCGCTCATGACATAGACCAAATTATAATTCCATCATTGTTCTGTAGGTGCCACTTGGAATTCTTGCCAAGAGTGAAAACAGCGCAGATAAAGTGCTTGAAATAATGTCGGAGGTCCATTAGTATGTCCCAGTGCATGGAAACGGATTTCGTGATACGGTAAGTTTACTTTATAATTAATAAAATTGGTTGCATCAGTAAATATACAAATAAATAAACAAGAAAGAAAGAAAGAAAGAAAGAAAGAAAGAAAGAAAGAAAGAAAGAAAGAAAGAAAGAAAGAAAGCAGATTTATTTGAACACTATTTGACCAAAATGTGTGCAGTCCTTCGGCAGGTTAATTTATCAGCTGAACTTTAACTGTGTTACTCATCAAATGAATGAATGAATAAATAAATAAATAAATAAATAAATGACTATATATAAATAAACAAACAAACAAATAAATCAATCAATAAATGAATGAATGAATGAATAAATAAATAAATATTGTGACAGGTAGTTTCAATAAACTTTTTTTTAAAATTCGTATGAGTAAATGTATAAATATATTGATACTATCGAATAGAGTAAGAGTCAGAAGTTGAAGGATCATAATATCTGCAATTACTCGACAAAGTATATTCTGTTTGCATGAATTACATGCGAGAACAATGTACTTTGTGACATTTTGGCACATGGTTGGTTTGAGTTGGAAATGGTTAAGTTATGCTAAAATTATAACTGGTTGCTATTTTGAGAACATGAAACAAAATGCACACTGGCACATATATATAGTCAATTCTTGGTAAAAACTTTATGCATATTCTCTCCTAAATGTCTTCTTTTAGGGGAAATCAATTGACCGAGGAGAGGTTCCCCAAAACACAAGTGGCGAGAAGGTATAGCCCATCTTTTGAAGAAAGGTACGAGCTCCCCCCCCCCCCCCCCTTCAAAAAAAAAAAAAAATCCCGAAGACTAGCATGCAATTCGATGTGGGTATCAGCCTTGCACTTTTGCCAGAGAAACAAAACACAGTGTTTAGGCCAAGCAGAAAAAGTAGTGTGTTACTGTGGGACTCTTAGTATTGTATCCGACAGGCAGTATATTGTGCCTTAGGTAAAGGCACAGACCTTTCGCACAAATTTGTGCCCCGGACTAAAAAAGAAAAAGAGAAAAAATGTTCACTTTTTTATTAAGTTGACCATGAACACACCAATTGATCTGATTGACCTTACACAATGAGAACTCATTATAATGACACCATCTGACCCCTGGATTTTTTGTCACATAGCTGAAAATGTCAGATGAATTAATCAAATAACATAAAAATACACCTTTTGTTCCCGAAAAGATGCAATGCTTGATATAGGAGTGTCGTTATGACGGGGTTATTATTTACGTACATTTGTATAAAAAAAGCCGCGACTGCACCGTATCTGTTTAAGCCCTTGTTTGAATTTATGAATGAAATGGACAGCGCAGCTTTAAATATACTGCAGAGTTTTTAATTCTCCGCAGAGACTTTTAAGCGGTGTGCAGACAGTTTAAATATACTTCAGAGTGTATATATGAATGAAGTAGACTGCAGAGAGTTCCAAATATGCTACAGAGGATAAATTTTTAATTCTGTACAGAAAGGTTTAAACCATTTTTAGAGAATTTTTAATTCACCGCTGAGAGTTTTAGAAAGACTCCAGAGAGTTTCAATCAGACTGCAGTGTATTTATGAATGAAATAGATGCAGAGAGGTATAAATTCTTTTCAGAGAGTTTAAATTCTCTGTAGCGAGTTTTAAATACACTGCAGATTTTTAAATAGATTGCAGGGTTTTATTAGGCTGCTGTGTATTTATAAATGACATAGGCTGCAGAGAGTTTTAAATACACTGCAGAGAGGGTTCAATATTCTGCAGGGAATTTAGAACTGTCTGCAAAGAATCAAAATCTCTCAGCAGTGTATTAGTAACTCTTTGCAGTATATTGTAACTCTCTGCAGTGAACGAAATATTAATAAATATCTGCAAGTTTTGTTTTGACATAGTTCACACCTGTAATCGTGTCCGAGAGCAAATCCTCAAACGATTCTTTTACCAAACCTGAAAAGTCCAGTCGGCACAGAATAAAGAGAAAGTTAAACTTCATACGGTGGCGACTAACACTACTGCAAGTTATGCTATCAGATCGCTGCCATACGACTCGATAACACATCCCACTTATCAATGTTACTAATACCTTTAAATAGGGTTATAAAAGCCGCTATCCCAGGGGCGTTTGCAGGTAACAGCTCCTAGCCTGTCACAGACTTCAAGAATCTGGGATCGCAGTCAGATGAAAGACAGCTAATTATAAGCCGTTTGGCAGACTCATTGGAACTTCCACAGACTGTCGTGCAACAAGAGCCTGGCTAAGCGGGCAACGTGAATCTTACCTTTGATAAAGAAAGAAAAAAATTCATTGATGGATGTTACTATAAAAGACCTAATGTTATCAAATGTATGGCACTCTTCCACACAGATGACTGGGACACTTTGAGAAAACTCAGGTTAATTTATTTTAGAAATTAATAGGACACGTAAGGGAACACACTGCCAAGAACTGTCAACCCTTAACTTAGTGTACATGTATATGGACATCCATGTTCATGTCATGACAGCTTGTATTCATTAATATCTCATGTACCCCCCTGTGGGATTTCTCGAGAAATAAATTGAATTGAATTGTGAATCTTACCTGATGCTGAATGCCTTGCATATTAAGAGACGGCTGAGTGAAACAAGTGGTTAAACGGGAATGGGTTAAATCATGTTACAATAGGCCTATGTGTCAAAGTAATATGGGGGTTCTAATTCAGTGCCAGGTGCGACCGAAGTCAAATTACATAGAAAGAACTGCTCTAAATTATAATAAAGGTGCATGATTCGTGTTCCTTGTAAAACATCTCTTATTCAAGTACCAGCATGCCTGTATATACATAGAATAAAATAGTTCAGGTCAATAGCTTCACTCGACGCGCTTTCGGCGCCAAAATTGTGCCGAGATTGCGATATATATATATATTTATGGAAAGAGAGAGAGAGAGAGACAGAGAGAGACAGAGAGAGGCGGACAGACAGACAGACAGACAGACAGAGACAGAGAGAGAGGAATCTCCCTATTGAGACAATCTAAGGGACTGTAAAAGATGGTTTTAATAAGTAAATGGTCTTAATGAGGATACAATTCAAATAAGAATAAAGAAAAACGGGTCTGTAAATTGGTGGTCTTAATTGGGAATATATATATACATATATATATATATATATATATATATATATATATATATATATATATATATACTAAACAGAAAGTAAATTAATATGTAAAAAGTGATATAATTTTCCTAAATCGGTTTTATACTACCGTTACAACGCATGTATTTGTGAGCAAATATGTGTATACATGCATATGATACCTAATTTAGTTCTTGCTTGATGTCCACTGTTCATACGTGTTTCGCCTTGTCTTACAGTGAAGCTTGACCTCATCCACATTAAATTTATGCTAAAATAATTGTGTAAGGTATAGTCTACAAAAGTCTCTGTTAGAGATCGATTTTCGTCAGCTCCATGCCCATATCAATTCAAAAAACAGATCGGAAATTATGTTTGCCGTGGAATGATTACCACGTAAGCCGATGAATGGAATGTCAATGAAATACTTTTTTCATTCGACGCAAGTATACAGAGAAGTATAGGAAAGAAGTGTGGTATCTGTGGGACGGATATTCACACTGAAAATAGAGTAATCTGCGGAATGACAGATTTAAAAGCACGTATACCTAAATCAACATCAATGTGACCAATTCTTTTCAGAATTTTCTATATTTGCATATTCTTAATCACATAAATACATTAGGATGGACTCAGCGGAAAGGTATATTCCCTTTTTACTTGTCGGAAAATCTTCTTTATAGTACTAGAAAATTGTCTTAGGAAAACATCGATTTGCGGGTGGTGATGTGTTTGTTTGTTTCGGGGTTTTTTTGTGTATGTGTGTTTTTTTTTTGTTGTTGGTTTTTTTTTTTTTTTTTTGTTGTTTTTTTTTTGTTTTTTGTTTTTTTTTTTTTTCGGTTGAAGAGAAAAATTTTTGCCTGCATTGCAAGTAAGAATGGAACAGCTACGTTTACCACGATGTGCGTGGTTTCATATCGACTCGACATATAACCGAAACACAAAGACACCAAATTCATTCACGCCTAACTCACACCCATAAAGATTTTTCTGCCTGCAGAATGCAAACCCTTTCCCGAGAGATTCTTGGGACAAAATAAAAATAAATGAAAAAGGAACTAAACATGCACTACCTGTTGAACACCTGTAATAACGAGTTAGATATGAACCATATGCATACAGTTTGAAGGAAAGAAAGCCTATATTTTTAGGAAAAAGAAAAAAGTATCAAAACACAAACTTTTCAAAAGAAAGCTAGTTTAGGAATGAGCGGTTCCCATCTTAGATTATTAAAGTAATATTTTATTCACTAAATTTCGACCGATTTTAGTGACCTACAAAAGCAGCTTTTTTCATTACCAGCATCATCATAATTATATTAACCAATTTTCATAAAAACTTTCAAAAATACGGCTTGTGCCCAGCAAGGGGACGTATAATAAAACCATTAATGATGATAACACTAGGCTGTTTCTACATACAGTCAAACTAAGCTATTGTTTTTCACCATGACCCATTGCAAAACACGTACAGTGGACTGTTATTTCCATTTTAACTGTTGTATGTGTGCACGCATAAACCGATTTGTGATAATACTCGTAGAGTAAAACGCAGATTTAATAGTGGGTCGCCACTGTTTTTCTCTGCCCTCGTCCTTTATACCTTAAGCGGGGAGGGGATACTCCCATTACTTAGCATTACAGGCACGCTCCGCGGAAAAGACCCCCCATCTTTTGATCACTTGTCGCTCTCATAGGGCCCCCTTTTTCAAACTGTCGATCCTAAAGCCCCCATGATTTTAATCGTCGCTCCCAAAGACCCCCCTAAATTGTACTCGAGCTCCACCTGCCTCCAATTGCAGCAAACCTTTGCCTATGGCAGTTAGTAACCTTGTCAATACCAGCTCCAAAAGGACCCCCCTCCCCCCGTTTTCTTATTGAATCAGCTCCCATTGGGTCTGAGTTTCACACCCCCAGTGGAGCCTACCCACCCTTTATTAAGGGTATTCGCCCCCCCCCCCCAACTTTGAACAGCTCAGGCTGAGAATACGGAGCGAAAGAAACAGAAACACTAGACGCAAATAGCCCTACTTAATGCAATTTGTGAGTTATTTCAAGGAGGATATAGAGAGCTCTACCCTCCTTGGTTATTTCAAGCTTTTACCACAAAAATGCAGCATTCAAGAACAATTCAGCCAAACAACATACTTTTGCTACCTCCATAGCTCTGCGTGGAAAGAAACGCTGGATTCATTGCATACTTACGTCCACATCGGCCACCTTCCGCATCTGTGGAGGCAGGTGGTGCATATCAGACTTTCTGATCGGATTCATGTTGCAAATTGTCACAGCTGGGAACGGAAGCTTAGGGCTATACTTGAAGTCCACGGTCGTTGCTGTCGGGTAGCTGTAGTACTTTAAGAAAGCCACGGACACTTGCCAGATCAGCATGCCTGTTTATCAGAAGAACTGCATTGTTTGTAAACATTTGTGATGTGTATTGGGTCATGTATTCAGCTGAATATACAATGAATTGCTAAATGAAGCTTCTCCCATTTGATATCAGTTGACATCAGCGCAATAGCTTGAACGAACCGTCCACTTTACCCCGAACCTACTAAGCCGCCAAAGATACTCAAAAGAGTAACCACAGAATGTAGATCAGTGGAGAAAATACAAGATGCACAGTATCATTATACATCGATATGAAAAAGTATGGCAGAAGAATGTACACTAGATACGAACAAAAATTAGTACCTGGTCTAGATAAAACTGTCTAGTTTTGATGTTTTCTTTTCTGGCTGCTTGATTCTGTGTATGAAGTATGTGTACAAATTAGAGACAAGGCCTGTACATTTTTAATAGACTTCGACATATTTATGTTTGTGGAGGGTAGTGAAATGTATTGAAATTTCGTTTATTAAGCTTGAAAAACGAAACGCTGACAATTCTTTGGGTGAGCATTATTTAATTTGTTTTGCTCAGAATAAGTGAGAAAGTAAATTTTTTCAAAATCCACATGGAAAAATACTTCGTTGCGCGTTGTGGCGCCATGCTTCAGTGTATGCTGTTGCCTCTGTTACAAAACAAAGACTGCACGCAAGTGACTTCTGCGGACTTTACAGTGACTGATAAATGCATAAAACGTCGCAAAAGGGGATTCTTAATTTAGATAGCACGCTGAGTAGCCACTTGCCCATAATACAAAGGGGAATGGCTACTCAGACTGTCAAAAGTAATAATAAGTGGAACATATATGTAAATATACTTATTGGACATTTCAATGTTAGAAAAAAACCTATGTAGTGAACGCTCTTATTCTACAGAAAAAACTTTGTCCCTTTTCTCTTAATCTGCATCGACAAAATGGAAAGAAAACAACATCTGACGAATCATGAAATATGATGCACTCTGACTGTTGGCAAATTTTTCAAGAGGGAATACTAAGAAAAAAATCAAGGGGTGGTGCCACACCTGGTTAATCGGCGAGTAGCAGCGGCATTGAAGGTTTCAATTGCAAGCGTACGCCGGTTCTTGCCGCGGTTGCAAAATATACTGAACCCCAATGAAAAGTATCCACATAAAAAAATTAACACATTAATTTTGTAAGTTACTAAGTACTGTGTGTGCATATATGCATGGTTTGGAGCCTACATCAGGGTCATTCAGGACAACTTTTTAACTTTTGCTGGGTTGTTACATAATGCATGTGACTTTTGTGCACCGAATATGGCTTCTGACACCACTCCTATTGGATGGCTAAAATGACCTGATGTTTTCAGTGGCTTTAAAAAGGGATGTTCAGCCAAGAAAAAAGCCAGTGGTCTCAGGTGTGTTGAGGCGATCATGCCGCGTCTGAGCCAAGGTCAAAGACACCATGCTTTGGGGCTTGCAGAGGGTGGAGTCCCAATCACTCAAATCGCACAAAGAATGGGGTGTACTCGGCGCACCATCCAACGACTAATTGAACGGCAACAAGAAACTGGATCCGTAGATGATCGGCCTAGGCCTGGCCGAGAAAGAGTGACAACAC
This sequence comes from Hermodice carunculata, assembly GCA_964020975.1. Lineage (NCBI taxonomy): Eukaryota > Metazoa > Annelida > Polychaeta > Eunicida > Amphinomidae > Hermodice > Hermodice carunculata. Next base: position 84,605,881 of record OZ026614.1, on the reverse strand, counting down.
CTGGCCAAGACCGTCACATCCGGCTGATGCACCTGCGAGACCGTTTCCGTACAGCAGCCCAAACAGCCCGTGAGACTCAAGGGGTGAATCACCGTCCTGTCAGTAGTTCTACTGTGGAGAGGCGACTGAGGAGCAGTGGCCTAACAGCCAGAAGACCTTACAGGGGTAACCTGCTGACCCAACCCAGAAGAGAAAGACGACTGCAGTGGTGTAGAGCACACTCCAGGTGGACTCGCCAGCAGTGGAATACCGTCCTTTTTACTGACGAGTCCCGTTTTTGTGTCAGCAGAGCAGATGGCAGAGAACGTGTGTGGCGCCGGACTGGGGAGAGATATGCAGATGCCTGTGTCCGTCAGGCAGATCGATGGGGTGGACCCTCTGTCATGGTGTGGGCAGGCATCAGCAACCGCTACCGGACACCCCTAGTGGTCATTCAAGGGATCCTCAATGCTAGGCGGTACATTGATGAGGTGCTGGAGCCGCACATGGTCCCATTTATGGAGCAGCATCAAGATCTGGCGATCTTTCAGCAGGACAATGCACGTGCACACTCTGCAAGATTAACAATGAACTTTCTCAATGAGAACAACATCAATGTCATGGAATGGCCAGCGTTCTCACCCGATCTGAGCCCTATTGAACCTTTGTGGGATCAGTTAGGCCAAGGTATTCAACGGAGGACACCTAGGCCTACTACCCGAAACCAGCTGATCCAAGCTCTGCAGGAAGAATGGAATAATGTTCCCCAACACAGAATTCAAACCCTGGTCAGCAGTATGCGCCGCAGATGTATAGCATGTGTTGATGCTCGAGGTGGCCACATCCCATATTGAACAGAAAAATTTGTGTGACTTTCAATTAGGGCAGTTAATGACATTTTTTGCCTGTAAGTGACGTTAATGTCGGTAGAGCGTGACATTATTTTTACGCCAGAAAAGTGAATGCTTTGTTAAGTTCTAAGCACGTCTAGGTATGAAATGTTTCAAGTATAAACAATAAAATACTTCAAAATTGGCATGTGGATACTTTTCATTGGGGTTCAGTATATGAAGAGGAATCTGCCACTGTACAGAAACCCAGGAGGGCGAGATACAAAAAGCACTATTCTTTTGACATATCTGTATTAGGCGCAGGGCAAATAAGTTGTTTTTTTTCAGAAAAACAACTACCCATTTCGGACAAAAATTTTGCATTTCCTACGCAAGATATACCACAATTTAACTTAAGCCAACAAAGGACATATGGAATATATTGAAATTCATGTGATTTAAGGGTAAGAATACGACAACTGATGACCCTAAAGTTATATGTATGAGCGTCCAAATATATTTGGCCCAAAGACACAGGTTTCTGTTGCAGATTTGCATGCATCGCACTCTGGAATATGGCTACCATGGCGAAATGAATAATGAAAACTACATGGATTAGTACGAAAATCTACTTATATCCGCCCTCACGGGTCTTTCTGTGATCGTTGTATATAAGCGCCATACACAATATCAAAATCCCAGACTGTATGATTCCATCCATGTCTATAAGGAGGGATGAGATGGTTCAATGACTCACGGAACACTCTATATCCTTCAACAGTTTTGTCTTGAAACTGAAACTACAACAGCTCATATTAGGGAGGCATCTAAATGTACCACCCTGCTCATAAAGAGTCACCGCCCCGCCCTCGTTAACCCGCTCCCCAGCTTCCCCCTCCCATTCACTTACCTTACAGATCAAACTGCAGAGAGCAACGACCGTGTAATATTACGAACTCCAGTCAAACGTGGTGAACTCAATGCAATTGAACTGTTATGGACATATGTAAAAGTTACGTTGCTGAGCACAATCAGCAGTTTCAGATAAATTATGTGCGGAACCTGTTTGTGGAAAGTGTAACGGAAGCTGGCCAGCCTCCGTGGGGAAAAAGGCCGTGAAGCATGGTCAAAGGTGGCGGACCAAATTTTGAAAATTGACAGTTTATTCGATCAAGAGGTCTCTCAGCTTAGAATGCATCTGGATGATCAGGAGGACTCGTCCAGTTCATAATCCTCTGGTGAGTGTTAAAGCACACTGACTGTTAACAAGCAATATTAGCAAAACCAGTATTTATGTTGTTTTCTTCGCTTGTGAACATGGAATAAGTAATGCATAGCCTGCTTGGATGCTATTGCACAACACTAAATATGGTATTGGCGTCACTATTTGGGAACCTGACTTTTGTAGGCTTCGAAAGTATTCAACATTGGATCATATGGGCATAGGTGACAAAACTTGAACTTTACCGTTCTGTCAGACTTGGGAGACCTCGTTTGCAGGAAATTATCTCTTTGGAATTGCAGTCTTTAATAGCCTAACGGCAAAATGGCCACAGGCAACAAGTTTGCGAAGCAAAGGTTGTCTGGGCATGACCGAAAGATTCAGACGGCGGTCTGGAAAGGGCGTTCTCTGTCCCGAGGAAAAAATTGCTTCGCGCGTTTTTTTTCATTTTCGCGTCTACCGTTTTGCAAGTGTTGTTTTTTTCTTACATATGCGATTTTGCACAGTAGTCGTATTCACTTTCCAACTGATTTGGCATTCTTGAAGTGAATATCGATGCGCTGTCGTACACGATATCACAATCTATTTAAAATGTAGAGACTCTACTTGTGAAACGCCCTGTTTCTTTTAGAAATTCGAGTTTGGGAAACTATGATGTTAGTATTGGAATAATTGTCATGCAATGCACGTAAAATGTTTGATGGGAACTTCAATCTCCAGCGATGTTTGGAAAGTGTATTTTCATTCTTTGTGTACCATGCAGTGTTCATAGAGTCTCTGACTTTTAATTGCAGATTCATATTTGGCCAAAAAAATCTTTACTATTGTTGCGACTCCAGTCTTTGGCTAGTGATCATGCAATTTACTTAGGATATTGTATATTATTCAATCCTAGTTCTGTTTGCTCTCTACCTTGGGTCAACGTTGGCTAAACATACATGTACAGGTCCAAGCAACCATCGATGGGCCGGTGTCTGTATAGATGTGTGGGGTAATAATCTCAATAGATTTAGATAAATGGTCCTGTCTATGTACGTCTGATAATATGTAAAAGTATACATACCCATGCCAAAAAGTAGTGCACAGCTCCAAACTATCCGTCGGGCCCCACTTCGTGCTGTTTGTAGATGACCAACACCATGCATGGAAGTGGTGGCGGACAGAGAACTGAGCAGGTCTCTAAGCCGTCTGTTTGCGGCCTCACCACTCCCTTTAGTTTCCATGTCACAATCAAAGCTTGTTTTTCCTGAGGCAAAAAATGAGAGGTTTCTCGCTAGTCGTGCAAGACAGAATACCATCAATGGAAGTTGCTCTTTGCAACAAGAGAACATTTTTTAATTTTGTCTTAGTAACCCCTAAAATGTTTAAATATATCAGTATGCAATCCATCCAAGTACCAATAGGAGAGGTCACAATTACCAATTATCTGTGTATTGAGCTGAATACACAATCCAATACACAGAATCCTTCAGGCCTAGAGACGTGTATTCCCATTGGACTGCATGTTAAATCAACCTTTGATTAAAAAACTAGTTTTAAAGCTGCAAGAATAAAATTTATGTGTGCATTTCAGTTATGTACATAAATTTACCACATAAATTTTAATGTTTCCGCAATGAGTGGCTTTAAAAATATTAAGCTGTAAATTAAAATGAAAACTAATGGGAATCTTCAACTCCAGCCCTGCATGACTGAAATTCCCTCTACAGAAGAGCAGTAGAAGCTTCTGTTCCTACTCTCCCCTATTGTACCTTGCACTATATTCCAGTACACTATCGTTGATGGGGGGGGGGGGGGCAAAGCTGACTAAACCATTTCAGTATGACCTACGTGTTTTTGTGCTATTTCGTATTTAGTGTATGGCCTAATCCTAGGCATTTTTTGTCCACAATTATCGGAATTACTGTTTTGTTCTACTTTAAGCTTCACAAGCCTCGAGTTTATTACATTTTGTAACTTGCGTAACTCTGCGTTCACCTTGTTAAAAACTACAAAGTAAAGATACCTTTTTTTTCTAAATACACTCTTACAACACATCATATATATTTATATATATATATATATATATATATATATATATATATATATATATCATGGTGTCTACTTCACCCTTTTTGGCTTTTGTTGAGTATGTAGTTTTCCTTCATGTTCATCTGTTGGCCAATATTATTGTACATGACGTGTCAAATATTGTCTCTCCTTACTTCCCCAACATTTTGTTACATGCTTTTCTGTTTCATGTTATGGCTATGTAACAAAATATGACGCTCGTTTAAAGACTGAAATAAATTGAGGTGTTGTGGTGCCATGTACAGGATAGGCTACTGGTGCTTGTTACGCCCGTAACACCGATTTTTTTTTTGGGGGGGGGGGGTCACATAGATCCTGGTGATGATCTTAAGGTATCTTGAAGGCTTTATGCAGGGTCGATCGTTCACCTATTGTTTTCATAACGGGATGTAGCACTGAACAATATTAAGCAGCCATTGGCCTCTTCAAATCTGTTCTTTTTTCAGGTATTACACAAGTATTCATGTTACTTGTCCATCAATAAGTAATCAGATCACCGCTTCCTATTATGTCTTAGTAGTAATATTTGTAAATAGTCTTTTTAGTGTTTTTGTGCTCACGGCATACTATTAATGTACTATGCAAAAACTTTGACCTATCCATGGATGTGCATCCCAACCCAGGACCTAATGAAACTTGATTGTCAATCAACTTACGGTAAGCCACTGCAAAGTGCGCAGTATCAAAAAATGATGGCAAACTTGATAAAATTCAAAATGTCGCACAGGCTGAAAATTTTTATATAATTACTGTCTCCGAAACCTGGCTTGATGCAAGCTACCCAAACCAACTCCGACATATGGGCAATTTTTCAGCGTCCGTTCAGAAGAGACCGTCCGACAGGTAGAGGAGGTGGCCGCTTAACTTATGTTCATGTATGCCTACCAAACGTCAGGCGATCTGATCTAGAGGATCAAAACTGTGAATGCATATGGGTGGAAATATCAACCCGACGCGGGTCACTTCTGATCAGGAACTACTACCGACCACCCGGCCAACCCGTTGAGATCCGTAATGCTTTCCGGGAATCTTTACATAATTCCTTTTCTACCACTATAGAGAGAAACCCTCATTTACTGATACTTACCGGGGACTTCAATGATAGATGTGTTGAATGGAACTCCACTCACTCTGATAGCGAACTTGGTATGTCTCTCTACAATATCGTAGCACAGTTCAAACTGACAGATGAACCAACCAGAACAAATGAACATTCAACTAATCTGTTGGATCTTCTAATCATTGACTCACCTGGACTTATTTTGGATAGCGGTGCTATGGCTCCTATCTCAAATTCTGATCACTCATTCATATTCTGCTCTCTTCACTCTCACATAAAAAGACCACTCTTTCGGGCGTATGGAGCTTCGAAAAAGCTGATTTTCAAGGCCTTAATGCAACCTTATGCTCCGCTCCGTGGGACACTGCCTTCGACGTGTTCGAATCCATTGAAGACATAGTCTGTTAGACATTAAAAACGTATGCGCCAGCGAAACCGTGCCTAGAGAAATGGTTCAAGAGGCTATCTAAAATGCCCCGCCCTTTCAACCTACATGATCCAGATGCCCACGTTATACTTGATAGGTTTATGATCTAGATGCCCACGTTATACTTGATAGGTTTTACCAGTTTTACAAAAAGAAACGCAACAAAGTTGTTGTCAATGCCCTAAAACGTTCGATTAACAACTACTTTCAAAATTACGTAAACAACTGAATGAGAAAAATATAAATCCCTAACAATGGTGGAACTTGTCCAAATCTGTACTCGGAGGCATGAAGATATACCCCCCCAACACACACACACACACACACACACACATCGTTGAAGGTGGTAAGATTATTTCTAGTATTACCGAGAAGTGCCAAATATTTAATGCATACTTTGCTAGCCAGTGTGTCACTCACGCTGACAGTAAGGCCCCTCCCTTGCCCGATCTAACGTATCCAAGACATTCGACAAGGTATGGCACCCTGGACTCCTCTTCAAACTTAAGCAGCTTGGTATATCGGATCATCTTTTTACCTGGGTGAAAATTATCTTTATAATCGTCTCCAAAGAGTTTCTATTCATGGTCAATCTTCTGCCTGGTTTCCCATCCAGGCTGGAGTGCCTCATGGCTCTATTCTCGGGCCCCTCCTATTCTTGATTTTTATAAATGACCTAGTGGACAATGTCACGTGCGAAGTGAGATTGTTTGCTGATGACACTAGCATACTTGAAATTGTCAATAAACCTGTTCAATCCTCACGCCACCTGAACACCAATATGTCTCTAATACATTACTGGGGCAGGCTATGGCGTGTGTTATTCAATGCCACCAAATCACTATATATCTGTTATATTTTCTGTGAAACTCTCGGAGACAGACGTAAATACTTCAAGCTTGTCCTCTTTTACAAAATGTACCACAAACTAACTCCTTCTTATCTATCTAATCTAGTACCCCCACCTCCTGTCGGTCGTGCTCTCCAACATTCAATGTCAGTGCGCCCTGTTGGAACTAGAACATCGCGTCTGTGTAACTTTTTTCTCCGAGATGCTATCAAACAGTGGAATAACCTGCCTTCCGACATTAGAGATTCGCTTTCTCGACATAGATTCAAATTGAAACTTAAAACTACTCTCCTAGCCACATACACTGTTCCTGAGTTCTATCTCCATGGTGACAGATTTGCTAATATTTGCCACACGCAATTACGCCTAGGATTCTGTAGACTAAACTCCTGCCTTCACTAAATGAACATCCTTCCTGACCCATCCTGTGTCTGTTCTTATCCCACTGAAGCAAGCATTTCCTACTCTTCTGTCCCTATTACATTTTTCAGAGAAACAAATTACTTAATACTGTTATTCCTTTGATTGCTCCGGAGGTTAGCCCCATCTTGTAATCCATATTGGTAGTGATAGGTTAGTTGAAATATTTCTCCGTGGCAGTAACGAGCTTTCTAACTGCCTAAATATCTAGCTCTGTGATGCTCTCCATCAGTACAATATTGATACCAGGCGCTTTAACGACTAAATGTTTCCGTTACTGTTACTGTAGTGATCATCGGTTGGACTATGCAAATTTACTTGTATCACACCTTTTTCTTTAACGGGTAAATATTGAACTCAATTCATACTGGTTTAATTTGTGTCTTACAAGTAATCAAATCTTGATATTCGTACAGTCTTTACACAGATATAATACATTGGTAACATTTGTATTGTCATGTGTGTCTTGTACATACCGACTGTGTTTCTCCATGTTCTGGAGAACGCATGTATTAGTCATCTCGATGTACTATAGGGCTATCCAGACTAAATAAATACGTTCAAACTAAACTATCGCACGGACGCACGTAAAGGAAAATTCAGGATCAACGAAGAAAGCGTTAGGAAAGTTTTATCCTCATTGAGGCTATCGTCTGCTTCAGGACCTGACAATACAAGAAATTATCCCCTTAAAAATACTGCCAACTCCATCAGCAGCCACTGGTGAAATTTTCCAATATGTGCCTTCCTGTGTCCAAATTCCCTGATTCCTGAAAGCGCTTTAACATTTGTCCTGTGTTTAAAAAAGTCGAATAAACAAATCAAAAGTAACTATCGACCCATTTCACTACCCTCAATGTTTCAAAAGTATTTGAACGACTGGTTTTCAATTTCCTGTATGAATTCCTATTAGGTAACAATCTACTGACTGGTAAAAACTCTGGTTTTAAAGCAAATGACTCAACGATCAACCAACCAGTTAGTAGTCTCCATAACATCTACAATGGACTCGAAAATTCGAAGGAGGCCAGAACGGTGTTCTTAGACATCTCTAAGGCCTTTGATAAGGTATGGCACGTTATTCTCCTTTTCAAGCTGAAACAACTTGGCTTATCTCAAGGGATCACTAAGTGGATAGAAAGTTATCTGTTTAACCGCTTTCGGCGCGTAATTATCCGTGGACAAACTTTTTTCTTCTGTTTTCATGGTCAAACATTTGCTGGTATTTGTCTTTCGCAGCTTCCACTAGGTTTCTCTAAGGTAAATTCTGATCTTTATCAAGTTGAAAAAACACTGCGACTCACATGTATTTGCTCGCATCCAATTGATTCAACACTTTTGCCTCCACTGCCCCAAAAACATCCAGGAAAGAAGAGATTTCTGAATATCATTGTTCGATTATTAGGCCCTGGAGTCCAGCCAAATTTAATCATACATGAAGAAATTAATAGGTTAGCTAACATACTTTTATTTGGCAGCAAGGATATTTCAAATGATTGTAACACAAAAATCTTTGGAGCAGTGCAAAATTATATCGTTGAAACGAGACGTTTTATCACGCAACTGAGTATCTTCATTTGTAATATTATTTTTTACAATAAATTGCGTCTCTCTCTCTCTCTCTCTCTCTCTCTCTCTCTCTCTCTCTCTCTCTCTCTCTCTCTCTCTCTCCAATATTTATTTAATTCCCATATTTTGTACATCGAGATGGTTAGATATACATAGTTTTAAAACCCAGGAAAATATGCACTGGAAATTTATATATATATATATATATATATATATATATATATATACATATATATATATATATATATATATATATACACATACATGTATGTATGTATGTATGTATGTATGTATGTGTGTGTGTGTGTGTGTGTGTGTATGTGTACAGAACTGCGAATAATGGCGGTCAACCTGTGTGTTTTCGAATAATTCAATTAGTATTAAAACCTGCTACTTCAAATTTGACCCTTGCCCTGGTTTCTATCCTGTGCCATTATCAGGTTAATAGAGATAGCATGGGTGTATAAATGTTGCTATGTTCCATGACTTTATTTTATATTTTAGTCAAGTGCGTGAAATCTAGGGCCCTTCCCCTGACCGAAATATGATTTCAGGGGCGCCGAGAAGTGATGATTACTTAGAGAGTCAATGGTTGTACAACTGGAAGGTGCCAATGATTGTACACTCTAATCATGACATTGATAAAGACTGAATAAAAACAACGAACAAAACATATGTATATATATATTAGAATTTGTGGCTGTCGTCGTTTTATTATGCCCGTATTTCTCTGTGCATCTCTGCATTTTTCGCCATTTTGGCGAAATATCCAATTGTTTCTAATGAGCTTCCATGGCCACATAGCTTACATTCAATTTATTTCCATAAAATATTCATACATGTGGTATTTTTTCAGAGCTGTACTATAAATAGAACATGATATGGTATTACTTGAATAATTGCGATTGATTAAACAATGAGGTAAATGCAATGTGAGTAATTTGGACTTGTTAACTATTTCTTGTCAAAAGAGGGCTTGATTGGTTGGATTTGTGAGTGCGTTGGGTGCCGAACGTGCCAGTTTGGTTGATGGAATAGTTTCGGTACGTTGGACTACGTTGGAAGCGTCCCTTTGAAAGAATATGAGAGGTTTTCGCATAGTTTCATGTTTTTCAAAAAAACCTGAACAATTAATATTTTATCATAACTACACGCGTTAAAAGGAAACAACCGCATAGGAAGGAAACGAGTTGAGAATTATGACCTTAAGCGCAGTGGCTTTGCAGTTCACTCCACAATAATTCCTTGTTAACGTTTTTATTGCCAATTTCCACAAAAGCCGATCTACAAAACTGCCATAACAATACTAGATTTTTGTTATCTGTAAACCGAACTTAAATGGCTACAGCTGGACATTTTTCAAGCTAATATGATTACACATGTCTATGGATGTGAAGAAAACCGTCCCATTTACAGTCTACAATATGTGACTTTGAGAGATTACATTTCGTACCCTATGTCATTATCTAACAAATGAATAACTTTAGATAATGTAGATCTATATTGAATTTTTATCACAGCAAAGGGGAAAATTGTAGTGTTTTTAATTATTTTATTTATTTATTCATCTATCCATCTATCTATCTATCTATCTATCTATCTATCTATCTATCTATCTATCTATCCGTCTGTCTGTATACCTGTCTATTTATTTATTTATTTATTTATTTATTTATTTATTTATTTATTTATTTATTTATTTATTTATTTATTTATTTATTTATTTATTTATTTATTCGTCTTGGTCGTTGCCATTACATTTTCATCAAAAGTTGTTTATGTACTATTGTGCAGAATCATTACATATAAGAATGGACAATTTACAATACAATTACAATACAATGGACCTCACAGATAATGCTTACCTTTGTACACTTTTCTTAGAGCTTGTGTTTTGCTTTACCCAAATCCAATATCTTGCACCACGTTGATAATCCGCAAATTGACGATATGTTCCACGAATCTATGTAAAATAAGTATTCGGGTGTGACAGTTTATTTTTCTAATCGCTTTGTTGCTTGCTATCACTGTAATCAAAGTACTGCGTCAATATTTAACGTAGACATCAACAACCACAAATACTCATCGCCAGAGATAACACAAGTAGTATACTCACACAATACACGTCCCATCGAGGCAACATGTTACACAAAGGAATAAATCAGCAAATTAATGCTCAATCGCTTACTCACATGCGCAGACTAGATGTCAAACCTGTCATATTGATTGTCTTGTCTTCGACCCTTAACTCATGCTGGACACGGTAATCCCGAAACCATGCCCCAACTAGTGAATTTATGACAATTATCCCACTTACAAGTAAGTCGTGATGAATAAATGATAACTGACCTGACTGTTACTGAGAACTCTTCCCTGCCATGACATCAGAGAGGATAACTGTCTCATTCAGATTTCATAATGGTTCAACGTTTCCATCATTTTTGAATTTGTACTTAAAGTTTGCAAGGGGGGGGGGGGGTTCAATGGGTCTGTACACTTTCACCGAATATGGAAAATGATGGTCAATTTTTTACTTGTTTTGTGCAATTTTGCATCGATTTTGGGGGGAAAATTCAGCATTTTTAAAGTACTCATTTGGGGGGAGGGGCGTCATGAAATTTAGTACCGTAAGTACTAATTCAAAACTGATGATAACTTTGAACGATCCCATAATAGCACAAATTTAACGGCACTTGCCGTTGGTGTTAATTCATGTCTTATCAAATTATTATCACAAATGAACAAGTGGGAATACACCAAAGGCTTGTCTCCACCCTGCTTTTGCCCCAAATCCTGGGTTAGAAACCAGTCATTTTTTTCTAGCTTACATGCTGGATAGAACATGAGAGACTAAATTTCCTTGACATAGGTAGGATGTTAAGCATCCAGTTTGCGCCAAGGAAAACTGTTGATCCGGGGAAAACTACTATGATTGTAACCATCAATAATTCTCCTTTAAAATGATTTTCATCGGCTTGAAATTTAAGTTTGAAAATGTATTTGACATGCGGGTGCCTATGAATACTTTGAGCGGGAAAGGGGTAAATGGTATTTTGTCCCCGGTTGCATGGGGTTTTGCAACCAAACAACACTGCAATCCGAAATATCAACCATGGACCAGTTTGACAGGAGTTCTTTTGATGCAGTAGTGAGCCACACAACAGTCATGTACAGTTTTAGTTTGTTCAATTGACGTGTATTTATTCGTCGCTTCCATGTTTTCAAATTGAGTATTGATGCTGGATGGAACCTTACAGATTAAGATTAAAAGACTAAAAGAAGTCATCATGTTGAACACCCATGCACATATATACATATATATATATATATATATATATACATAATCTCTTTTCAGACCATTATGCATGGGAATGAAAATATGGTCTTAATGTGGAGACAAAACTAATACAGTTAGAGGAAATTCAGACCGTAAAGAGAAAGTTGTGTCAGCAATATGGTCTCTTTATAAATGTGGTCGTGGTTGGATGTTCTTCTCTCTGCACAATTTTGTGCTTTTTTGGTATGATTTTTTTTTTAAATCATCATTTATAAAGTACTAATTTGGGGGAGGGGGTCATGGAATTTAGTTTCCTAAGTACTAATTTAAAAATGATGATAACGTTGAACCATCCCTTAGACAGGATCATTGTCGGGGACTTTAAAATACATGTAGATCTACTGAAAATGAATACAAGGCTGAAGTGTGCAGAGTACTTTGACACAAAGCTGTGTAATGAATGTTACCCAAAACTAACACTCCCAACCAGGATTGCGGACAGAGCGGCCACTTTGATTGATAACATTTTTTTCCAATGTTCTTGAACCAGGAAAATCTTGCTAGTCTGGTATCATTTTGACTGATTTTTTCCGACCACTTTCCATTTTTTATCTGTATTGATTCAGAAGTCAAGACAAAAGGGCCACCTAGATCAGTCAAGATCGAAACTAGAGATGATGCCTCCCTCCAGTGTTTTTATGCCAAAGTTTAAAGTAAAGGTCAACATGCTTTGAAAAAACGTGACTCTACTGAAACTGCAGCTTTAGAATTTATTGACAGAATAATGAAAACTCTTGACATCGGGAAACTACCAACAGCCATATCTTTAGACATGTCCAAAGCATTTGATGCTTTAGACCATCAGATCCTTCTCCACAAGCTTTATTACTGTGGCATCCGAAGCACTGCCCAAATTTGGTTAAAAGATTATCTAACTAGTAGGTCCCAGTGTGTCCCAGTATGTTTCTGCAAATTTCTTTATAACTCTATTTTTAACTCATTTTTAACTCTGATCTTGTATGTTATAATCTGCAAAATGTGTTCAGGGAACTTTTTTATAGATGGTCTGTTTAACCGGATCGGATAATAGTTTTGGAGTCACGTTAAAAGGTAGAGTAAAAACAAAAACAAAAACGGCAAAAAACACAAAAGTGACTGTGTCGAATCCGGAAAAGGTAGATCATGGTAAATCAAAACGCATATCACCAGAACAAACAGGTGTGGAGTACCTATGAGGTAAAAATTTGGTCTGGACCTCCAAGCAGGGTCCCAAAAATGACAAAATTGAATAGCACAAACCAAAATGATTTGCCTCAATCATGGAATTCCATATAGAACACATTTACAAAGAAGATTTGCTCTCCAGATTTGCTTATAACAAAAGAGAATGCAAATGCATTTTTTTGGCAGACGCTTTGATATTCTATCAACGATCACTTATAAAGGACAGTTGGGTATATATTTCTATTTCAATTTTATTTAGATATTATATTGCCAACTGTCGCCATCACATACCGGCATTGAGCACCATAATCCATATAGTTTTATTAGCAATCAACTCTGATATAGACCGGTTGGTATGGGGATACTGAGCTCCAACTTTGACCATTAAGCGATCCTCCCTTTATAGATAAGCCAGTTTGCTCATATAGGAAGCACAACTTAATGATTTTTCTTATACTACCATATAAATTTGGTAAAAGATGTTGTGGTCTTTTTAGTTGACCTGACGTGGGATGCGTAGCGTCATTATGTCTGGGTGCCAACCCAGACATATTGTTTTTGCAAAGTTCTTTCTTTCTTTCTTCTTTGTCCGGAGCTTTTATCTGACACGGTGCAAGCTACACTGTTTGAAATTGGCATGGTAATACACCTGGTAGGGAAGTTGTCTCTCTGATAAGGAATAATCACGATTTCAAAATTATGCTACTTAGGGGCAATTAAAATTTTAAAAGCTTTATATCTTCAAAACTGTTAAAGATAGATATAAAATTCAAAGTTCAACAAAAAGGTTTGGGACATCTGCCAATCTAATGGACAGTAAACAAAAGTTGTAAAATTTTGAATTGTGCTAGTTAAGGCACTTTGAAAATTTAAATCTTGAATATCTAAAAAAAATATTGCAAGTAGCTTTGCCAAATTTTTTGTCATGGATGGTCCCTATAATTGACCAGATACCTATCGAAAACCAGCTACCTCGGATAATTTTTGGATTTTTTAATTTCTTTTAGTATTTTCCAAATCCGGGCAGATACAACTGTATAAGTGATATAAGCTTGTATCTCGAAAACTGTGCATTTTTGGGCCACAGTTACTATTAAACATAAATAGGAAATGGCATATGGGCTTTTACCTGGTGCTGTCCTTTATGACCTTAAGTGAACTTGAAAGGTCAAATCAAGGTCACACACCATGGCAATTTTTGTATATGGAAAACGGTGCACTTTAGGGCCATAGTTACTATTAATCATGAACAGGAAATGATATATAGGCTTTTATGTGGTGATGTCTTTTTGACCTTGAGTGACCTTGAAAGGTCAAAGCAAGGCCACACAGCATTAGAATCTCTGTTTGTGGAAAACAGTGCACTTTGGGGCCATAATTACTATTGAACATGAGTAGGAAATGACATATAAACTTTCGTCTAGTGTAGCCTTTTTAATCTAGAGTGACCTTGAAAGGTCAAAGCTGGACATGTCTACCTGCATCATTCTGCAACACTTTTCACCATCTTGGCCATTCTGTTAACATGCCATTACACATTTGGAGCTGATGTCACCTCTGCATACAACGCATTGCAGTTTCTCCAGCCACCCAGACTGATTTGCTAACAAGCAAATCAAATTTTCTAGTTCTAATCTGCCTTTGTTGGCATCAGCGTGTTTTCTCATGAACTTCCACATACATCTTTTAGTCATCTCTTTCGGGCGGGACAGCGGTGGCTTATAGGTACATAATACCTGCCGAAAAGTCATAGTTTGCAACAGTTAGTTCATATCTGAGCAAAATAAATCATTTTATAAACATAATATAGAAATTTGCAACAAAAATTGGTGGCAGAGTGAACCTGTTCATGGACAGCACTATCCATGTTTTCAGCAGGGGTTTTGTTTACCATTAGGCTAAGAAAGTATTTTTTGACTAATGAGAAGCAAAACCTAATAATTGTTTGATATTGTTATTAATATGGTCAGCGATGTTTCGGTATTTGAGTTAAGATACCATTGGCAGCTGCAAAGATGTGCAAAGCCGTATGCTTACTTGTAATGTTTTTCTCTTGTTAGGTTTGGCTTCGCGTAAGAAAGACATTGACACCCTCTCCATGGGCAATAGGCAAGCCAACAGGCATATCCAAAGTTCGCCGGACATAGCCGCTAACATCGGGCTACTTTACTTTAGGATGGGTTTCTTTGAAAGTGGAACTTGCGATTACAAAACTTCGTTACTGTGGAAATATGCTGAGTGACCAAGCAACATCACAGGAGAGAAGGATACTTGTTTAACATCAATTTCACTATCAGTATAAAACATGCACATTATTGCACACTGTAGCAGGGTCTATAGTCAAGTATCTTGAGAACTATGAACTAATACGGTGTGCTAGTGGAAATCGTAGACCTAGGAAGAAGTTCAAATCAATTATCTTGGAAAAAGGACGTTACAAGAAAGATACAAGAAAGAAAAACGCGAATGAAAATGGTTCTGTCTGGTGGTACCGTTCGGTGAATAGTGTTTGATATCGAACCACTTTTTGGCAATTTTCACAGGAGAAATCTATGTATTTTAGAAGTCTAACAATTGTGGTAAAGTTGATGTTTAGTGTTAATGTTTGGTGAACAAGTTTTGAAAGAAAGTGCGAGAGATTTATAGGATTACCTGGAGCGTCTCGTCTGTTGTGTACCAGTGGTGAATCAGAAGATGTCAACTGTTTTGCTTTACACTATACGATTTAATACCAGTTCCAAATAAGTTCCAGTTACCCATATATAAATATATATATATATATATATATATATATATATATATATATATATATATATATATATATATAATAAGACGTTGGTTTGTACTGTGTTCTACTATACGCGTATCTCTCCAGTCAAAATCGACGTTATCATTATCATCATCATCATCATCGTCATCATCATCGTCATCATCATAATTATCATTATTATTATTATTATTATTATTATTATTATTATTATTATTATTATTATTATTATTATTATTATTATTATTATTATTATTATGATTATTATTATTATTATTTTCCAGAGCAAGGGACAACTATCTGGCTTTCAGGATTACATCACCAACCGCTCTTTGTGAGGGAGGGGGGGTTAATGTCATATAAAATTCATGATCAAACACGTACAGTGCAATTATCTTGCCAGAACCAAATTACAATATTTGTTTTTATTTCTATATGAATATGTACAAGATACAGCGAGCTCTTTCTGTGACACCCGAGTAACTCTTCATTTTATAACATTTTAAACATACATTATTCAGAAATCCAACACCACTTTATACCCTAATGTAAATATCTCTAAATGTATGTTTGTGTAGGGTACCGAAAATTGTATTGGTTTGGATAATGTTTGAGAAGCCTTTGATTTATTTTAAGTCTAACCAGCAAAATAAATGAAAATGATCTGAAGAATCAATAGCATTGGTGTTGCCACATTTGACAAATTGTTACCGGATGGTTCAATCACTTTTGTGATGAATTCGATTTATAGTCATCAAATTATATTGCATCGCTTGGTGCTACAAGGTCCAGCGAAAACGGTCGCCCTCTAAATGAATTTCAATACATATATAAATACACACACACACACACACAAATATATATATATATATATATATATATATATATATATATATATATATATATATATATATATATATATATATATGTATATATATATATCTACACTATGGAAATCTGTTATATTCAGTATTGGATCAGATGATTAAATATTTGATCAGAAAAACAAATCGATTTAGTCAGATGAACAAATATACTGTTATTTGATCTCATGAAGAAATATATTTGTTCACATGAATAAACAGATTTGGCCAGAAGAATAAATAGATGTTTGATCATCTGAATTTATCGAATTGTTCTTCTGATCAAATCGATTTATCACATCATCAAATATCCCCCAACTTTCACTCTATTTGATCAGATGAACAAATACATTTATTCATCTGATCAAATCAATTTGAACATGTGATTAAATATTTAGTCTTTGAATTAAACGTTTATTGACCTGATCAAATATTTGTTAATAAGAATAAATTTATTGGTTCTTCTGATCATCTGATCAAATACTGAATAAAACAAGAAACGGCGTTCCATAATTAATATTATATATATATATATATATATATATATATATATATATATATATATATATATATATATATATATATATATAATAGATTGTGATCAGTAAAGTGCAGCCTAAACAGTGTCCACCAAAGGTTTTTTTTTAATGAATATCCTTGTCAGTGATGAAATACACAATTTGCATCCACCACCGCCACCAACACCAAGCCCCACCCCTAAAGGGTCGTATTTATATTACTCAACATTTACGCCACCCACCCGTTATTGAGATTGCTACTTATATGAAACACTGCTGCAATCAGTTTGGTCATCTCTTTTTAGCTGAACTAAGCTGGTCTGAACCAAAAAAGACCCCGGAAACACAAGCAAAGGTCTGAAAACTAGTTTTTATCATGTTTATACTTGTACTATAAATATTTGGCTATATGTTACTACCAATATTAGCTTATAGTGCAGAGATTTCAGGAATCAGGAATTCTTTTATTCCATCAACATATAAATGCATTCAGGCAGTACCGTAGAATTTTTTTTTCATAAAAACAATATTACATATACATATTGATCTGGGAGACCTGAATTAAGGTCATGTATGACCGCTATCATACAGGCCACCCAAAGAAATTATACTTTGAAGTGTTATATATATATATATATATATATATATATATATATATATATATATATATATATATATATATATATTAGATTACTTTGAAGTTCATGTAAGCTAAAATTCTTATGTTTTATAGTAGGCCACCTGTGTTGAAAAATTGGCTAATTGCGCAGAGTTCAATTTACATACAAAATTACCCTCTATAATTACAAACATAACAGTTTAGTATATGACAGTCAATTTTGTAATTATCGATATAATTTTTATGTAATTTGAATAGCCTTGGATATTATGTGTATAAACTCTATCTCTCATCACAGCTGGTGTCTTATTTAAAATATGACCCCATTGATATCTAATACATTGATCTGTATAGAGACGTGAAGTCCCTATTATAAATATATTATCCCTACTTTTAGTGTTACAATCATGTAGGGTTGAATTTGCAAATAATGGAAAGCTTGTAAAATACGTTGGCAATTTTTCATTAGTTAATTTGAAATAAAAATTTCAGACGCTGACGTTTGTATATATCTTCTAGTTTAAGTAATTTTAGGCTTTTACGTATAGGTTCCAAATTGGCATTATAATCACTATTTACTATAGTACGTACAGCTCGTTTTTGAATAGTGGATAGTCTCTCTAGTCTTGATCCCCATGCAAGGAGGCAAGATGTTGAATGTGGCAGTATTAACTCAGAACTCAGAACTCAGAAACGTTTTATTTGACAATGAAAAATCAAAATACAAGAAAATTAACATCAGTACTGTACATTCATTCATAACAAAAGCTTATGAGAAGTCTGTCAGGATGACCCCAGCTAAGGATTGAGATCTGCTATCGCTGAGGCCACCTTTAACGGGTAACTAGTTTAAAGCATCTTGCGCATGGATTGCCTAACTGAAATAAAAAAAAAATAATCACTGGCAGTCAAAGCTTTGGGTGATGATGAAAAATAAATGCAATACATTCTATTATCTGTTACATACAAAACAATCAGTAGGTTACAGAAGTCTTGGTATTCATTTATGTAGATATTTTTCATATAACTAGAAATACCGTGGTATGAATCGGAATTAATTTTGTCAGTTATACAGGAAGGTGTAATGAGAAGTAAACTGTAGTATCCAATGCAATCTTTTGATCTGGTTTTATTGGGTATTGTGAGGGGAGGCACGACTCTGTTACGAAAGTAATAGGTATGAGTGGGTTGTTTAACTTGATAAATGCCTTTGAAATAATAAGGAAGTTCGTCATGTGAATATTTGTAGTAAAATTTAAGTACTTTTCACTTTCCTCTATTTTTAATAGATTAGCCGCTTAAAAAGCGGGGCGGCATGTGCATTGTAATTAGCATTACAAATTGTGCGGATAGCTTTTTTTTTGAAGCATAGAAAGTATGAAAATCGCCATACAAGAACACCATAGTTGAAATGTGATAAAAACAGTGAATTATAAATATGCAAAAGGCCACTTTTTGGTACAAATTTGTAAATTTTCTTCAAGATCCCATTTATTTTAGCAAGTTTGTTTCCTATTTTACTAACATGAGCGTCCCAATTTTATTTATTTATTTATTTACTTATTTTTTTTTTTAATTCGTAAACCCCAAAAGTCAAAATCTTCTGTCTTTGAAATTGGAATGTTGTCAATCTTTAAGATTAAATCAAAATCCAGCTTTCGTTGAGGAAAATGAAAAATCATGAACTTTGTTTTACTTATATTTAAGGGTAATTTGTTTGCAGCTAGCCAGTCATACGCTTTATTTAGTTCAACATTGATATTGTTCGATGCATTCCGTGCATGTATATTGTTTCCAGAAGGAAAAGTGAAGGAACATAAGGAGTTGAGTAATGTGGTGTCATCTGCATAGAGGATTGAATCAAATTTTGATGAGGCAAAATGATTGTCGTTAGTGTAAATTATGAATAGGAGAGGGCCCAGTATTGATCCTTGTGGGACACCTGTGGTTATATGAAGATGCTGAGAACAGACATCATCAACCTGAACATACTGAGTTCTATTTGTAAGGTAACTACGAAACCAATTTAAAGTAATGCCAGTTATGCCATTTTACGCTAATTTTTCGATGAGAATCTGATGGTCTAAAGTGTCGAAGGCCTTTGATAAATCAATAAATAGGCTTTTTGGTAGTTTCACAGTGTCAAGGAATTTAATAATACGGTCAACAAATTCCAAGGCGGCAGTTTCTGTAGAGTGTGGTTTTTTAAACCCATGCTGACTAGTATAGAAGTTTTGGTAATAAAATAATCATACAGTTGTGTGTATACAACTTTCTCAAATATTT
This sequence comes from Hermodice carunculata, assembly GCA_964020975.1. NCBI lineage: Eukaryota > Metazoa > Annelida > Polychaeta > Eunicida > Amphinomidae > Hermodice > Hermodice carunculata. Next base: position 84,585,900 of record OZ026614.1, on the reverse strand, counting down.
TTGAGATGGCAGGCAAGATAGAGATGGGTCTGTAATTGTCTGGCAATGTATTTTCACCTTTTTTGTAAATGGGTATGACTTGAGCAATTTTTAGTTTTTGTGGGACAATACCTGTTGTATATGATTGATTTATAATAAGTGCAAGTGGTTCATGAATTGAGGTAATGCCTTGGAGGAGCTTCATGGATAAGTTGTCATGATCTGTGCTGGACTTAGGTTTGAGATTTTTCATAATATATTTAATGTCCTCAGGGCCAATGTGTGAAAAAGAAAATTTGTAGTTTTTCTTTCAAGTAAACCGAAAAGTTTGGTTTATTTGACACGTTTATTTTAGCAGCTAATTTCGGGCCAATATTTGTGAAAAAAAAAAATCTGTTGGCGATAATTTCCTTGTTAGTTGTTTTGGTACCATCTATCATGAAAAATGGGGGAAAACTTGATTTATTTTTATTAGACCTGAGACTGAGTTGTATCCAAGGTGTTTTTTACGTCATTCTTAAATATCTCAAACTGAGAATGATAATAGTCTTTTTTACATTGATTAATATTTTTTCTCAAAATATTGTAATACAATTTTAGATTTTGCTTTAACCTTCTAATATTGAGGGTCATCTTGACGGGTACTTCTTAATTTTTTGTAGAGACTGTATCGATATTTAATACAATTCAGGATGCCATCAGCTACCCATGGACATTTTTTATGCTTATATTTATTAAATTTAACCATTCTAGTCGGAAGGTGTTTTTCTTTAACTTTTGTTCTTATATTTTCTAATTTTGCATAGTTTTCATTTGGGTTACAATTGGGATCAAGATTTAACTGTTCCAAAATACTTAAACCATTTAACTCAGCATAAAAATAGCATGGATACAGTACCATTTGTGAAAGTTTTTACACACGTAGGAGTACTTTGTGTACTTCTCTGAGTGTCAGTGCACGTGAAGCATGGAAGATGATCAGAAATATCTGAAAAAAATATACCAGATGTACATGATTTACTACTGTTTGTCACAAGACAGAAAATATTATCAATCAATGTGCCAGATTTTTCTGCTAACCTTCTTAGTAGGATTATTATTTTGGAAAGCTCTTCAAGTATTTTACTCTGCTGCTCTTTTTTAAATCTGCTGAGATGTTGCGTCTGTAGTCCATAATTTCATTTTTCAGTTGGCATGTAATGGGTGGCATGTCTGGTGATATCGATATTTTACCAGGGTGTGTACACAGGTGTTTGGCTCCGGAAAACCACTCATTGCGCTGGTCTAAGTCTACAAACCTCACGATGATGCCGGCATCTTTTTGCTGGCTAAGGCAGTGACAGGCAGACATAAGGGTTGATTCAGCATCATTGACACCTAGATGGTTGTTGGCCCTTTTGATTTTCGCCAGCTTGACGTTTTAAACCATTAATAATGAGGGACCGTTTCCTATCGTGGATATCATTATCCAGAATTGTTATTGCCATAGCAGTGGAAAGCTCTTTCATTTTATTGCACACCTTAGGCAACAAGTGGTTGATCACTGTATCTACACGATCACTGTAGTCTTGCAAGCTGATCTCAAGTGTGTTTACGCTCTCATTATACTTCTTCAAGCTGGTTTCCAGTTTTTTATGTTGTTCTTCAAGTTTGTCAAATTTGTCATTCAGAGACGCCAATTGTGAGACCACATTATCAATTTTTCTTTGTAGACCCCTAATTTCTTCCTTGACAATTATGCGTACTGCATCCAACAGTTTTGGGTCAATGTCAATCGATGCATTTCTTGCCCTGGATGTCATGTCTAGTTTTCGTACATAATAGAATGCTTACTCATGTATGCAAACAAGAATGACCCCTCCTAGGTACAACGTTCATTCTACAATACCATCACTCCCCTGGTAGACCAATTTGTATTCCAAACAATAGTCACTTGACTGTTTATGTCTGGGTTATGTGTCCATACACAAGGTAAGCAGAGGGTAATCAAAATGAAGTCCAATATCTAAGCAGGATCAATTGTCGACATATATACCCAAGTCTTTTATCCGTATATTTATCAAAAGTTATGCATATGAGCAGTCTCACAGTATATTCACATATGTGCTTGCCGAAATTCGTATTCTGATCCTCAGTTCTAATGACAAAATCTGGATAAAGAGCCCATCAGATCCTGCAAGCATGCTGCGTGTTTAACCCATTGTGTCAAGTCAACGAACCATACAAGATCAGATGGATTTTAATAGAAATAAAAGTTTTAGGTTTATTCAAAATGTCCACTTTCTGTGAAACCTTAGCAGAAATCGTCTGCAAATTTTGTCCCAATTCATGTTTTTATACAAAATTAAGCCCAGGAAGTTAAATCCGTCCACACAATCAATTTTATATCATCTATTTCAATGTATGGTATAGACACTTTCTGAAGTGGCTTATAAAATAACATAAATTTTGTGTTCGTGACATTCAATGATAAATTGGTAACCGTTAACCACATACCAACTTTGGCTAGCTGTGAATTAATCATTTGGGAGGTGTTCTCAATTTCATTCTGTTGTTTAAAAAAGTTTAAGGTACTAGATAATGTGGTATCGTCTGCATATATTACAAATTTAAATGCATTTGATGCCATTATTATGTCATTGTATACTTCATTTTATCAGTTTTCATAAATTGAGAGACAAACTGTCATGCCCGGAACTGTATTTAGGTTTTAGAGAATTTATTATATTTAATATCGTTTCATCTGTGGCACTTTAAACTGAGCTTATGATGGGTTGGATTTATCAAGTAATCCCTAAAGTTTCTGTCATCAGGCACATCTATTGCTGATGCTTATTTGCGTCCTACATTTATGAAGTAATTATTAAATTCGTTTGAGATTTCATGTTTGTCCGTAATATTATGACCATCCATGGTTAATGCCTTTGGAAAGATTCCTTTCCTTTTCGTTCTATTCGAAATTTCGTTTATAGTCGACCAAGTATTTTTATATCTTGTTTATATTTATTAAAATGAGTGTCATAATACCATTTCTTTGCATTATTAATATTTCTTTACAATATTTTCTTATAGGTCTACAAATGTACTTTAGGAATATCATATTTGTCGCTGTCGTGGGGGGGGGGGTTCTTTTTAATGTTTTATACATTTGATCTCTTCGTTTAATTGATATTATAATTCCTTGAGTAGTCCCGGGAGACTTTTTATGCTTGTATTTATTATATTTTACATAGCTAACTTGTAAGTGTTTATCTAATGCAGTGCATACCGTTTTGTGAATTTACTTGTAAGACTCATTTGGTCATTTGAGTCCTTATCAATGCGATCATATAGATTTGCCTTTTCAATTTCCTTTCGAAAATTTTCTAAGCAATTTTTGTGTCTAACACGAGACTGCACATATTTAGGCACTTCTTCAAACTTTTTGTGCACAGTATCCAAACTTACAAAACACGGAAAATGATCGGATATTTCAGTAGTTAATATTTCTGAACTTGGAAAATCTGCATCTAAGTTAGTTGTTTTATATAGGAAATTATCAATTATAGTTCCTGTTTGTTCCGATAACCTAGTAGGAAGAGTAATTGGGGGAAAAACCCCAGGGAAGTAATTGTGTCAAAATAAGTGGAAAAGCTTGTTTTCAATGGTATTTTTAGCAAATTTATATTAAAATCCCCACATATAATGACCTCACTATTTAGTCTCTGTAACCTATTTAGAACCACAGTTAATTCCTCAGTAAATTACCTGCAGTTTTCCACAAGGTCCATTGGTGGCCTGTATGCGTTTCCTAAAACTACTTTTTGCCTAGTGACCTGTGAGTTATTTCTATAGATTGGCTTTCCCAAATGTTTGATTTTTGACTAATATCCAATATTTTTGTTTCATAGGGTTTTTTTAACATAAATAGTCAGTCCTCGTCGTGTTGAACAACTTTTACTTTGGGCTATTAAATTGTAATTGTAAATTTCAAACAGGGACAAATCTGTATCATCATCTAACCATGTCTCTTGTAAACACACAGCACAGGGAGGGCAACCCTGTGAGTCTAAATTATGAAGAAGAATTTTCAGTTGGTCTATCTTGTTTTGTTCACAAAACCGTGGGTTTTGCTTTTCAAAACCCTGAGTTTTGCAAACAAAACCATAGGTTTTATCACAAAACCCTAGCTTTGGTTGGCAAAACCCAGGGTTTTGTTACAAAACCTAGGGTTTTGCTTAGTTATTGAATTTTGATATCATATTTGACAAAACCCTGGGTTTTGTGTACAAAACGGGTGGTTTCATGAACAAAACCCAGGCTTTAGATACAAAACCATGGGTTTCGTAGCAAACCTTTGGGTTTGAGCACGAAACCCACAGTTTAAGCACAAAACCCTGAGTTTTTTTTTTTCTTTTACAAAAACCCACTGTTTTATTCGTAAAACCCTCGGTTTAGCCAGAAAACCGTGGGTTTTGTAACACTTTGAAAAAACAGAACAAAACCGTGGGTTTTGTGAGATTGCAAAACTGATTTTGTGACATCACGAATCCCAGGGTTTTGAAAAGGTGTTTTGTGACATCACGAATCGCAGGGTTTTGTAACCAACTAATCATGATAGCTGTTACTTGATAGGCCCTGCTAGGCTACCCAACTTAAAAATAGCGTCAGACTACAAGTGACTCAGTTATTGTGTTCAATAACTGTTACATCATTATTGGTTACCACGCGCAAAGTCTACCTCTTTGCGACACGATGAGAATATAAGTTATTTATTAGTTGAAGAGCGATAGGTTGTGCATCCAGTGTTCAAAATAATCCACATGCTGGCGCGAAGAGCTGCATGGACTATTGAATGCACAGCCTCGAGCTCTTTAATTTGCGTAAAACATTCGATCCGTTGCAAATAATTTATAGCACGATATATGATGGAGCCCTGGAAATTCTGATCTAAAGAGCGCTTTCGGTCCGATTCTTCAACCATTATTGTCTGAAATATTCAACAGTTATTGCATGGTTGCGGTCATCTTGGCTTCGACTGGCGTGACTTGGATGTGAAGGAGTAAACAAAGCCGCGTGGTCCAACCACCATGATAATCGAATATGAGACAGAAACCTAACTGCACAACCGCAAGCTAACGTGACCACACTGCGGGTCAGGAGGTGGCCGGATCGTCTCCAACCAAATCCTTTTATTTTTTTTAATTAATTAATTTGATTGAGTAGAAATTTCGGACTTTAAGTTGTCGGTTCTGGTAAAAGAACAATACTGTGACGTCAAAAAAGGTCTAACTGGCTTTTGGTTTGTTGTGTCTATGCATCAATCGGTGGACGTGCGTGCACACTGAACCATTCGACAGTTCTTGAAAAGGTGCCAGGCAATTTAGCGTGATTTGCAGTCCCCGTCAACAAAAAACTTGCACAGAACTCAGTACTGGGAATTGGTAGTTTGTATGGGGGTAGTGGCTGGTACAGGGGCATGCCGTTGCAGACGAGGTTTTTACCATTCCGGTTGCAGAGCTCCCGGGGAAGAGCTTCAGTATCTTTAACCAGAGCTGACACAGAAATAGCTGCAAAATTCTGAATGGTGGGAATGAACGTGGAGTTAAAGTATACCATATAACAATTTAAGACTTAGTCGTGTTGAGATAATTTATCACCGCGATGTGATGTGGCGGTCGTTTTGTAATCAACGGTAAGTTGCAGAATTACTTCAGGCAGCGGCACAACGCCGCAGACCAGGCCTTATGCTGCTAAAACTCCAGCCCGGGCGCACGGTCCCAGAAACTGAAAATCAGTCTTAATCTATTGAATTTCTTAAAAACACATGTACGATATTAATCTTACATATTTTTCTCTTGTGGTACCTCATATATGAGCTCATGATGGCACACAGTGATAAAATACACGACGTTGAAGTCGCGAATCGATGGAAGTTTTCCGAGATCCGCCATCAGAAGATGATATTGGTTTACAACAAGTTCAGCAAGCAAGCCGTGTTGGGAATGGTGGGTGTATCCATATGACCAATTTTTGCGGTAAAATACAAAACCGTGGGTTTTGTGACGTCACGAATCCCAGGGTTTTGCGAATTATTCAAAACCGTGGGATTCCTGACGTCAGAAAACCCTTGGTTTTGCAAATAAAAAAAACAACAGCAAAACCCAGGTTTATCATGACAAAACACAGGGTTTTGAAACAAAACTGCGAGTTTTGTGAAAAGATTGGATAACAAAGCAAAATCCTGAGTTTTGTTACAAAACCCACAGCTTTGTGTACAAATCCCTGGATTTTGATACAAAACCTTGGATTTTGCGAACAAAACCCAGGGTTTGGTCTACAAAACCCTGGGTTATGTGCATATTATTGAACAAAATCAAAAAATTATGATATTTGTTTGTTATCCTGTGTAGTTTACAAAACCCAGGGTTTCGTGCAAAACCCTGGGATTGGCAAGCAAAACTCAGAGGTTTGTTTCAAAAATCACGGTTTTACAAACAATGCCTGGGATGTTGTTTAAAAACTGTGGGTTTTGTGAGCAAAATCCACGGTTTTGGTTCAAAACCTTGGATTTTTTATTACAAAACCCAGGATTTTGTGAATTATTGAACAGTACAACTTCCATAAGCGTGCCGCCAAGGGAGCAGTTCAACTATAAGAATGGCTATTCTACAATGCCTCCGCGGATCGATGTTGTACACCACTGCCGGGGTATATCAGAAGACAATTTCGGTGGAGTCGAGTAAAAAAGAGAAAGAAAATTTCGTCTGAGGGATTCCGTACCCTCCAAACATTACCTACCTACCTACCTACCTACCTACACACACACACACACACACACACACACACACACACACACTCGTCTGTGGATGCAGAACCTAAATTCTCCGAAGCAGATCAAGTAAGAATAATCATTATAGAAAACAGAAGAAAAACGAAGTACCTAGAATGGAAATAATATGTATGTATGTATGTATATATATTTATATATATATACATATATATATATATATATATATATATATATATATATATATATATATACATATATATATATACATATATATATATATATATTCGAACCGTGATAATAAATCATCTGTACAATGTTATGGATACCAAGACTCATTTCATTCGTGGGTTAATAATAAAGACCCAAATATAGCCTCCCGCTCACATAGTCGACGATTTGATAAGAGTCTTTAGATGTAGGGCAAAGCATTTGTTGGTAATCTTGCTGGGCAGCAGTTAATTATAATCGCTCGATTCGGAGATGCCTTCCAGTACCAAAATCAAAGCATTACGCCTGACCTAAATGTGAGCGCAAAGTGAATTGATTCTCTCGCCTTGATTAGGAACCATAAATTCCGCGTTCTAGAATCGGCTTATCGTGGAAGGCCCATGCAGCTAGCACTAACAAAGGACGACCGTTTCATACTATTCACGGGACACTCACTTGGAAAATTGTCATTTCACAACCCTTCTTTCACCCTCTTCTGCAAACTGATTGAGCACATTTGGTTAATGGCTGTTCTTTTCGAAGGGCTGCTGCAAGCTAATCATTAAATGCGTCGGCAAAGTTCATCAAAACCTAACCAGCGCCTTCATTGATCAGCTTTAACTTTAGCAGGTAGACTCCATACCAGTTTGCATTGACATTTTTTCTGTATTCTTGAATTCATGTGGCGTGAATGTGAAAATACCAGTAGGCATGCAGGTTTTTGTTTGTTTTTAATTAGTTCTAGGCTGTTCTGTGCTTTAAAAAAATTTCTGTGCACTTCAAGAGCTAAGACTTCTGTTCAGAGAGCAGGATATTGTCAAATAACGGGATACTTATGGATGCAAGGGTTTACTTTTCATGGCTCCCCCCCCCCCCGCCCCGAAGTACAAGCATCCTCAGAAACAAAACCTGTGGGCGAAGGACATAGCAAACGTTTGCAGCAAATGTTTTATTTTGTAACTGAATTTTAATTTGTCTTTTTTTTTCAGTTTAAGTGTCTTGGCACTTTAGAAAAGATTCCATACGATACAAGACAATGCACTTGACTTACAGTTTAAAATTAAAAATAAATAATAAAGAAAAGCTAGTTGTTTTAATAATTTACGATAAGAGGAACTTGAGCATATATAATTTTAAATATAATCAAATAATCATCGATCATCCAACTCGCCTCACCACGGCATGTTTCCACTCCAGCTAAATTGATGGAGCAGTTGCAGTTCTACTGAGTCATCTTTTGTCCGTGTCATTTTGTAACCTCAATAGACCCCATAAACCAGTTGACTAAGATAACCCACAAGTTGTCATAAATGGACACAGCACAAGCAATAACTACCGCAAAAGGACCGTTGTTGTGATGTAGTACTCTTATTGTGAGTTTACCCGCTCTGTTTATGTGACAGTGCAAATTAAGTGTTGTATTATTGACTGTTGCCAAGGTACTGGCAGACGGGAATGGTTTATGGTTTACCATACGCAATTAAATGAAAGCGACTCAGTGGTATTTCGATATTTTCAAGTGGCATTCTTTAATTTGTAGGTCGCAAAAAATAACTTTTCCTTTGTCTTGCATGGTACCGTGGCCTGTATTATAATACTGACATCTTTTGCAGGAGAGACTGTCCGTCAACAATGTTTATTTGCACATTTGATGAGAATTCCCATCAAGCTTTATTTGCACATTAACCCAATCTTCCAATTCGCGCATCAAACCTGACATTGTCCCCCAAAACATTGTTTTCATCCCTGCAAATATAGTTCTACCATAAGGTTAATTTGTGGACGTGCTAACGTTATATTAGAATATTTATTTGTAGTTATTTCGGTAGTATTTGGTAAAATAAATAGGTTTGAATTAAAGTTAATTTAATTAGATATGGACATGAATAAGCAATTATTAGACTTAACGAACGACCTTGTAAATGGACTGCAATGACATGTTTCAGGACTGACGTTATGCCCCAATAGCTTGAGAAAGATATAGAAAAGGCTCAGACAATGGTGAAGATCTAAATGCCTGATCCAGCAAATAGCAAGTTAACCGTACAAATAATGTCACCCGTAAAGAATAGACCAGTTCCAATATTTGTTGCGTTTGAATAATATAAATGTATCATCCAGACAAAGTTATCTCCATACACATCTCAAGTAGACAGTTCACCAGCTCTTCAAAGAGGAGCAATCATCAGAAATCTATATACACGTTCATCATTATACAAATGTGTACAAACTATTATTTATTCTACATAGCGAACTGTCCAGCAAGGCTTTAATATATATATATATATATATATATATATATATATATATATATATATATATATATATATATATATTATATTATATTATATATACCACAGCATGTTCAATGGCTATTTTTCAACACAGGATTTACCAGCATAATAGTTAAACAGGTTTCCATCTGGTAATTGTTAGACCGAGTTTCGGAGCTTAAAACGCTTGAACTGCCAAGTGAAAAAAACCACGTCAAAACCTAATCTTGGAGTCCTATGTTTCACCCACCCACCTACCCCCCCCCCAACGTATAAATCGGTACATGCGCATCAAAAGGTACCACTAAACAGGTCTCAATTCAGGTTATGTTACGTTTAACTGCCATTAGAGACCATATTCGGAAGATCCCTAATACCATATACAAATACACTGAAACTGATTGTTTTTGAAATGTTTATAATTCAATGGAATTTGTCTTGAAAATTTAACATGAAAATGCTAAAGTATTGAATGTTTTGATTTTTTTAGTCTATATTTAAATTTGCCATTAAAGTTTAAAAGAAGCACTGGATTAATCATAAAAGTGTGCATGTACAGAATATCTGATCTCCGCACAAGCTCTGACACACGTGGTCTTCCGCGAAAGCTCCCTGAACTTTTCCTATTTCATCGGAATTGGTATTACCCAATATTATGCCATTCGAGTCCTCGGGGCCAGGCGGTAAGGAGCACTTTGGTAATTTTTTTCCCAAGCTAAGTTTTCAATAGACCGCAACTATTTATACCAGTAATACACATAAAATGTCAGGACAAAGGGGTGCAAGGTAAAACATTTAACCCCGACGATCAGTTCACAAGAACATCCTATGGCTAGTGAATCACCTGAAAGATATTGAGAGCCACCGACTGGTGAAACACCCACTTTCCCAAAACAGCACCTTGATACACATAAGCACAAAAAAGAATTTTTGGAAATATTAGGAGATGCAGGGGTTGTTGAAAATCTTGGCAAAAAATTGGATTGATAGTTGAGAGGGCGCTTGAGAGGGAGTGGTCAGCTTACCCCATTGCCTCGACAAGGTACAGGCTAGTACTCATGAGTGAATATCTCGCTGGCAGATACCAACGAGTTAAAATTGCTAACAAATGTAGTAAATGGCTAAAAATCATCATTGGTGTCCCATGGCTCCTATCCCTGGGACACATTTTATTTAACGTTTTTGTAAATGATATGTAGCATGGTAATTACTGCAACGTGATATTGTGTTCCAGGACATTAGAAACTTTGTGGTATGGAATTTATTGCATTCCAGCGTGATATTAGAATGCAAAATATCAATAAACATGTATAATATGGTCATTTCACTAATGAACACGACGACTACTCCATCGATTTTATTTATTTATTGGTACAATATCTATCTCATTGAGTCACATTCTTATTCACGTTACCTGCACATGGTACCCGGTCAAAGCGTACCCCCGTCAAAGTGTACCCTGGTCAAACCGTAGTCCGGTCAAATCGTATACCCCCTCTGCTGCCAGAAGGCATGGTAGGCCAATAAGAGTTCACCACATTAAAACAGATTAATTTCGAAGAGCTGGAGATTTAAGACTTCCAGTCAGAATTATTTTGCAATCCACGACTCCATTTTAATTTGTTTTTACTGCTTTTTTTATGACATGCCAAGGCTACCAGTGTCCGTGATATAGCAGTGTCCCTCCGATGTGACAAGTACGGTAATTTCGGCTGCAATCCAAGTTGTTGACACAGTCTTTAATTTATGGCATATATGGCATGCCTGTAACTTCCTGTGCGTGGACCCAAAAAGTTGTTTTGCGGGGATCTTTTCCCCCATACATTTTTTTTCTTTGAAGAGCGATGAGGAAGACCAACCATTACCAACAAAGCTTACCTCACAAATAAAAGTTACTTAATGTGTTGGGTTTTGTCTGTCTGCCTGGGTATAGACGCGACAGATGGTAAAAAAAAAGGTATGCCACACAGAATTCATAAAGTGGGTGAGTATCGACATTGGGCTGTCGGAAAACCCTAGATTTTACTTAGGTTGCTGGCGAATGATTTCTCAGTGGCAGATAAAAACAGCACCTCCAGTCGTATCCAGTGCCTGCCCTCCCCGACCACCAGAGTTTTGCGTTCCAGGTGCGTCTGTTGTATTACTATTAGAAATTGCCCAACATTTTTTTTTTCTGAAACTGCCCCATCTAAAGATTTCAATACCTAATTTGAATGAGACGAACAGGCTGATATTGAAAAGGGGGAAGAGCATTTTCAGAGTCGATATCTATTCCCCCAAAGAAAATTCTAGAACAGAGGCTAATCGGGGAAAAATCTTTCAATTTTAGTAGTTGTTGGTCCAAAAGAAGGTTAACTAATTTATGCAGGAAAACAATCTTAGATTTTTGGTTTATCGCATCTTTTTAAGTGAGAACTTTTGAAAGGGTGTGATACCAATAATTGTCCACATTGTTGGACATAAATCCCTGCTGTGAGAGAACACAAGGCATATTTAAAAAAAAAGAGATACGTTTCCCTGCATAGCTAAATTATCTACCCTTTGACACAAGTATTATAGAAATTGATGGGAATTTTTTCAGTTAAACCTTATCTCTAAACTTTTTCTCGCGCTTTACACTGTAAAATCTTTAATGACGCCATTGACAAGATTTTTTTTGGGGGGGGGGGTGATTTTGAAGGAAAAAACGGTAAAATATATTTCAGTGGCTGGCCATACACGAATAGCCTGGCTTGCTTTACATGAATCTTCTGGTAAAATGAGCCACCGTCCATGCAATAAAAAATTAAAATGTATATAACTTACTGTGTTGCGCAAAAGCTTGTGTGTTGGAAGGTTAAAGTAGCCACCCATGCCACATGTATGACGTTTGTGGAAATTAATCTTTGATTTACTGTTGTGTGTGCAGGGACAAACTGGCGCGCTTTAGCTAAATCAACCCGAGTGTTGGACCATATTCCGCATTTACATGTTTTAGCCTAATATTGATGACTGTACAATTCCAAGTGCCAATAATTAAAATTTTGCTGAATGAAAATGTAAATCCGTTGCACACAGAAGCACAACTTAGGGCCAAATTACCAGGTGCTGTGTGTGGCACATTATATTTCTTGGCAATCGAGCAACACGACGTTTTTATGTACGTATGTATGTGTGTATGTATGTATGTATGTATGTATGTATGTATGTATGTATGTATGTATGTATGTATGTATGTATAATACGTATGTATGTGCTTGTTTGTCTGTTTCTGTATTTGTTTATTTATTTATTTGTCTTGTTTACCCATTTAGTTCATGCTACTGTTTTCTTCCCTGAAACCTTGAAAAAATAAAAAAAAATAAAATCTACATGTAGATAAATGACATAAAATACAAAAGTGCGTACATACATGCACTGTTAAAGCTATATAAATATATATATATATATATATATATATATATATATATATATATATATATATATATATATATATACATATATATATTCGGTGGTCCTTTGATGCTGGTGGACTTACATATGTACAGCCCCCTATCTGGGACAACTAAGAACACAGTACTTCATCTGTACTGGAATAAATACAATGAACCGGGCCGTTTCGTTTTATGGCATCCACACATACTTGCCTCCATTGAACCATTCCTTTTAGAAATGGGGATTTGTGCCGTTCGTATGTGCGTTTCCCATTTTCGGCCAGATGATTATTGCCGACGGTTGCTGGTTCGAGACCGGGCTGTCACATGCTCACAAAAATATATCAAGTTTATCACTCGATATAGACACTTGTACATTTTGCATTATCCTACTGTCCCTGTCCAATGTCCTTCCGACATTGTTGTTTGAAAAATTTCACAGTTGTAGCCTGCTTGTATCACTACCTAAGGTATTCCTAATCCGTATAGCATGAAAAAAGTCCTTTTTATCTGAATTTGTTTAAACTTGCGGAGGAACCAAACTTAAGGATGTGTTGAATACTTGAAATTTTGACTGCCAAAAGTAAAATTTTCATACAGGTAACCTGGTGATTTATTGTCAAGAATATTGAACAGAGGGAAACATTTGTTGTATTTTAATCTATTCTCTAGTGTCATCATTCCAACTGAGCTCAAAATATGTTCCGTTGGTGCACACCAGTGTACACCCATGATCATTCTAGGGGCTTTTGTGTACAGTTTGAGCAAAGGTTCAAGCCTGGGTTTCACAGCATTTGTCCATGCAGAAGAGCAATCAAAATGGGAAAATACTAATGCATCGACGAAAATTTTCCTTTGTTTGACTGAAAAGTACCTTGAGATGTTGTTTACCAAATATAATTGCAAAATAATTTTGGTAGCAATTTTACTAATGTGGAATTAAAAAATTCAGGGTGCTATCCAGCCAGATGCCAATATATTTTAAAGAGTATACTTGATCAATTTTGTGGTCGCCTAACGTTACATCTAAAGGGTCTGCGTTTTGTATCTTTCGACTACTCCGAAATAGCAAACGTTGGGTAACACTAACATTTATGCTCAGGCGATTTCTAATCAGCCAATTTTACATGTCTAGGCTATGACTGAAGACCTTTCCTACCTCGGAGACATACATGCCATTGAACAGTGCAGTGTCATCAGCATATAATACACTTGTACAGTGACTAGGGAAATCGGGCAAATCTTCAATGTGTAGAGAGAACAATTATATTAGTCCTGGTAAAAAGCCTTGCGGGACACCACAGCATATTGGTAAAATATTTGATACGTAGCCATTTGCAAGTACTGTTTGACTACATCCAGAGCTGATTTAAACCATATAAGTTAAGTTTCCTCGATACCATATAAACATAGTTTATTAAGAAGAATTGGGTGATCGACAGTATCAAGTGCCTTTGTCTGGTCGAGAAATAATGCACCGGTATTGTTTCTTTTAGCTATATGCTGAAGGATTGTATCTGGTACGTATGTAGGTGCCATGTTAGTGGAAAAGCCGGGCCGAAATCCAGATTACCACCTCTTTATTAGCTGGTGATCTTATAATAAAATTTTATAACTGTTTATGGGTGGTTCTTTCTAGCAATTCTGGGCCCACAGGGAGAATTGAAATTGGCCGGTGGTTGCTGGTATCATCCCTATTTCCATCTTTATGTGGCGGAATTACTTTGACCAATTTCCATTCTGTTGGGACTTTACCACTCGCCAATAAGAAATTGAAAACATAGGTGAGTGATAGAGTGATGTATGGAACAGAAACCTGGAGTAGCATAGAGTTTATTCGGTTTAAACCATTGCCTAAGCTACGCATATAAAAGAGAGCTCTTTTTGGGCCATGTCGAGAGGAATACATCCAAACTTTAAATTTGTGTCTGGAGGATGTTCTATTTTAGTAGAAATTTTAGAAGATTGAAGGAACAATTCTGAGATTTTGCTGCCAACTGAGACAAAAATTAAAACAATTTGCCATATGTTCAGCTTTTGTTAGCTCTTGATTGTCATCAGTTTTTAGAAAAGTCACCTTTTCAGACGTACACTTGTAGGTATCATGCATACTTTTTAACGTTTTACACAATTTGAAAAAAAATGATGAATTTTTCAGGATTTGGGATTGATAAAATTCCAATTTCAACTGTTCTCTAAGATTATTCAAGTGATTTGGGTTGTTTTTATATTGCGGCCGCCATAATGTACTGTCACAGTGCTGTCAGCTCTGTGCTTAAGATGGGGACACTCATAGGTTAACGCAAAATATTGTGATCCAAGGCGTTTTCTCCCATTTTGCTTTCATAGATTGGTATGAAGCATGTTGGTCAGCTATTGACCATCATGGGTATCATGTACAATGGCTATGAACAACCATTTTGAATCAAATGTATTTTGTGCTTCATAATCATAACAATTGTATAATGAATAAGTCAAAAAGAATATATATATTATACATGGTATTTTTATATATTGCAACACTATACTTGCATATATGTGACAAGTTGCTGCAACATTTTACATCTTGCACATAATGTACTCTCTTGTACTATGCTGTATGGCAGATACAAGTTGTATAATAATGCATTGTACCATATGTATACTGTAAATAGAGGAACTCAATAAAAATATTGGGGAAAAAAATGTTGGTCAGCTATATCCAAAAAATAGATTTTTTCCATGCTGTTCAGGTATCATCAATGTCACTGAAAGTATCAATACATGACCAGGTGACGTATCCTAAATCCTTGGCGAACAAAGTTTGGTGAAGTGTTGTGAATGACCTCGTGTGAATCGTCCTGGGTTCATATTTTGGTCTCTGTTTTACGTACACAAAACCTAAGTCTATGGTCAATGAAACCACAAGTATAAACACCCTGAGCTACAACATGTTCATATCTGCTGCAATAGGTATGATCATTTATGGTGCTTGCAGAATCAGTAATTTGAGTAGGCTCATCAATAACTTGTTTCAATTGGCCTGACCTGGCTGGGGAATTTACCCAATGATTTTTAAAGGGTGGCATACCGCAAATTTCCCACTTTGTCGGACATAAACCCCTGACAAACACCCCCATTGTGACCAAAAAAAAAAAGAAGAAGAAGAAAATTTGTAGTATCTCACCCATTTTTTCATTCAGCCAAGCAAATTCTCCGTGAGTTTTAAACAGTCATGCCTAAACTATTTTCAAGCCAGAAGAAAACTTGCAAAACCATATATTTCTTAGGAAGATGAGCTACACGTCACCACGTGCCGTTGTCGCGATCATGGAAATGTGATAAATCTCATTGACACTGATGTAAAGGTAAGATTGTCTGATTAAAACAGACACGCATTAGCCATGTACATACACATGGGGGGGGGGGTGTCGGTTTGACGGTAGTCCGGTTGGCACAGGTACGCTATGACTGGGGCACAGTTTGACGGGGTACAGTTTGACTGGGGTACGGCGTAACAGAAATATGGTTTGACGAAGAATCTTGCACATTAAGTCACTTCTTAGGTAGAATCCATCTTTACAAATGTATATAATCGCGACTTGTACATATCGCTCGTCGATATGTTTTTCAGTTGACTACATATACACACAAGGTCCAATCTGAGTTCGTTACTTTATTCATATGTCAATTCTACGATGTCAATATGTTGGCACGGATCGTCCATTCTCTCTTTCTGTTCGTGATGGCATTTAATCTATACGAAATAAACATATCCTTCATCCTTGTTAGTAATACTATTTTACCTGTTATGCCTGTGAGGAAATGTAAGGAGCGGAAATTATTGGGGGGTGGGGGGGGGGCGTTTAATCAACTGCTTCTTCTCTTGTTTATGGTTCAGTTGAAAGACTTGACCTCTTTCAAGATTAAGGCGCAGCAGTGTCTATTTATGTACTTGTGCTTAGAAAGGCGATTATCAAGTGTTAACTTTCGTGACAATTTAGTTATTCATGTACATTTATAACTATATTATGTATGGTGTACGACTAACTAATTGTTTCGGTATTGTAACACGAATCACTTCTGTCCAATATGATCATGATCATAATGCTATCCTGCATATGTAACTTTTATTAATATGTGTTGTGGGAAAGGCCATTCCTTCTAAGCCTACATATCATGCGCAAGTGAAGAATACAATTGTTTGTAAGACCACCGTACATGATGAACAAATTGTTTTTGCACCTTAAATGCTTGATGCAGTTATGCAATATTTATGTTTGTATGATTCAACGAAAGCATTAAAGGAACTCGCTATCACTTTGCTTATTAAGGCTTATATCAGAAGGCATATACTTCATAACAGCATGTCACACAGTGTTCAGTGAATGCCAAATCTTTCCTTAATCCATCATTATGGGTATGTGTTGAACAATACGAATTTGTTGTAGAGTTGTTTCAAAAGCCTTAAGATTTTCTGTCCTGTCATGTGCACGCTACCGCACGTAAGTGTCATGACCAAATTGTTCTTTCCCTGGCATTCATTGGGGCTAGGATGATCACAGTTTTGATCACAGTTTTTTCTAGAATGTTCCGGAATTTACGTCATGGATTTGTCACAATTTTTCATGATAATTTTCTTTCATATCCACCCCATTTCTGACCCATCTAGTAGCAATCATGTCCGTGAACAATTCTCTGTCTGTCATGCAAACTTTCAAAGTTTTAAAACTGAAGGTAAACTTAATAAGATACGTATGCGCTGAGACGAAAAAGAAAATGATGTCATTACATTATCTGAAAGAGGGCTTCGTAATACCTTCCCTTGTTAGTTACTATTGTTAGATGGTTTCGAACAACCTTTGCGCGGGGATCGTGAAACAGGTCGAGGGTTGTTATTCTCTTTATTAGAAACAACTTACCCTGGCAGCTTCTAGTGCTGAATGTCTATTGGCTGAAAATTTCTGTTCGTTGACTGATATGTAAAAGTATCATAAAATTGGTATGTCTACCTTATAAGTCTTTGAATTTGGAATTTGAAGGGGTTTATTTGATGACTGAAGGTTTTTTATGGTGGATCATTCTTGTTAACTCGGATTTTCGGTGCAGTTTCTCTGACATTTTTAAAAACTCCTGTCAACAACTATTTTTCACGACAGCATTATTTCTAAGTTGTCAATATGACATATTATCCTGTTTAGATGTATAGCCTGATTCAAGTCTTGCTGTTGTGTCTGGTGATGTTGATAGACTTGTCAAGATTTGGATGGTTTAGACTATGACTGATTTTTGACTATGATATTGACACATAAAGGTCTCATTACTACTTGGCGGTACACTCCAGCAGAGTAGCACAACCCTTATTCACAATGGCAGGGCTATTTCGAGTAACACAGAAAAATGTGAAACCTTCAACTTCTATTTAGCAAATCTATGCAAACTTCCTGTCGGTCGGTAATCCTACACCTCCGTCAGACCTGACTGACGGGACTTAAGCTCGACATTCAATGCTTCAGGTAAAAGTCAAAGATGTATTGAAAATTTCAAAGTCACTCAATTCATTCTGTGCTTGTGGACCCTACAGTACAGGAAATAAGATTTTAAAAAACTCTGCACTTGAAATCTGCCACCCGCAGACCAAATTATTCAATCCTTGTCTTCTTAGCTCCTGTTTTTCTACTCCATGGAAGAGTCTAATATCTTTCCAGTCTTTACCACGTTAAAGACAAACAATTTAAGGAAAATTACCGACCAATTTCACTGCTGTGCAATATGCCCAAGGTCTACGAGCGATTGGTCTACAACATCCTGTACAAATACATGATTGCAAACAATTAACTTTACGCCCAAAACTCTGGCTTCGAGAGGTATGGCTCCACAATCAATCAGCATGTCAGCATACTACATGCTCTTTACAGTGCCGTGAGCTTGACAAATAAGCTTGGATGGTATTCCTTGGTATTTCTAAGGCGTTTGATCGAGTTTGGCACATTGGCCTACCTTGAAACTATATAACTTGGTTTTGAAAACAATCATTGAGTTCTTTCAAAGCTAATATTCAGCCTTCTCCATCTAGTCGTTATTTGAGGCCAAACTTCATCGTGGCTTCTAGTAGAGTCTGGTGTGCCTCAAGGCTCCATTCTTGGCCCTGTACTCTTCGTAGTGAATATCAACGCTATCACCGATAATATAACCTGTTACATAAGATTCTTTGCAAGTGACACCAACATCCTGGTAATTGTCCAAGATGCAACCGAATATGCTGAACGTCTCAACACTAATGCTGAGTGGATCAATTTGGGGGAAGATTTTGGCTCACAATTTCCCATGCCTAATCCATTTATGTAATCTGCTTCTCTAAAAGAAACAAACCAGATCACCCAGTTCATGTTTTGGTAATATAAAATTCCCAGAGTCTACCAGCATACAGACTTAGGTATCACTATTTTTTGGAAACTCTTCAGGCAGCAGCATATTATCAATAAAGCTGGTCAAATTATTGCCTCATTTCGCAGACTAAAAGTACAGACTATGTAAAACCATGGTACGACCTATTCTTGAGTACAGGTATGTCCTCTTTGATAACTGTACTGACAACTTATCACAATCCCTTGAGGCTGTACAACACAAAGCAGCCAGAATGTCTTGGTTGGCTTTGCCACCCCCCTCATAAGCACTGTGTGTCATACTCTTGCTCTGGGTCTCAACTCGACAATAATAGTTCACATTGCAGCCGATCATTTGCTGACCATTTTCTTTAAGGTATTGGAAGATTTGACAGGTAAAAGCAATTAAACTGTTTTTGAGGCTGCATGTCCAACTGCTCATAGCAGAAAATAGTCATTTTACCTTTTAATGTTATCACTTTTCATACAATATGTATTCTTAGCTCTGTTAGTTGTATTAAGGAAACTGGTGTTTTCTCCTTCCGTTTGAGCTTTTGTTGGTCTTCTGTATTAGTCCAGTATGCCTTTGTTCGTAATGCTGTGTGTCTACTATGGGGTAGAGAACTTCCAAATGAGTATCCATTGTACCATTAGGTAGCTCTTTTGGTTTTTTTTTTTAAACCCATGCATATATCAATGTGAAAACAAAAATATTTTGGTCTGAGAAAAAACTATATCAAAGGCATCGTTAAATCATGTACCATAAAAACTTTATGGAGCACAATTCCTTTTCTTCTTGATGATGCCTTTATCCAAGTTGGATTGTTGGTATTTCAACAAATCAAAGGTATCCCATGGGCAGTTATTCTCACCTTTACGAGATGATTTATATCTTTCTTGGCTCGAGCACAGAAATTAATAAACGTAGATTATCCTTTATAGTTTACTTCCAGATATATTGACGATATTGCTAGCATAAATGTGAAAAGGTTTATTCAAATAGCGCAGCAAATTTATCCAGCTAATATTCCCTTGGAAAATACTAACACAGAAGCCAATAAAGACGTCTTTCTGGACTTAGGTATTCCCGTTTCCAATACTAAGTTAGTTAAATTATATCACACCTTTGACAATCTTAATTTAAAATTAGTCAATTTTCTGTTCCTTGAAAGGAATACATATGGCTGTATTGATTATAGTACCTTTCTGTCACAAGTTTCACGTTTTGATCGCATTTTTAAGTTCGCCGATTTGGCTTTCTGAGTAATACTAATGCTAAACCTAAATCAGGCAGATATAATGAAGTATGGTTGATGAAGTATTTTTAAAAAAGGCTGTTGCAAATACCGCGCAGTATCTGAAAGTTTGGATTCTTCAATTTTAATTATTACAATGTGGCTTGTTTCAGTCAGAATTGTGTATTTTTAATAAATTACTTCATGAATACCCATTTTTTTATAACACATCACAACGTTTATGCCAATCAAAAATTGTGAGGTTTACATGCCTGGTCTCCTTTATGTTGAGTAGAAACTGCCTATGGGCTGGCAGAATGCCTCAAGCTGAATCCAAGCCACAAAAGACAAGTCAATTCACTTCTAAATTCTAAAATAGTTTCCTTCACCATATGTATTTCTTATAATTTACAATATTAGATAGAGATCTACATGAACTCCTTTGTTGCGTTGATGGAAGCGCGATCTGCAGCTAGTATTTTAGTTAAAAGAATAAGAAAAGAAAAATACATGCATAAACACTACAAAAGGTCCCAACTTCACCCCCTACTCCTCATTTTATCAATATCTAGATACATTCACAACACAGACAGAAAGGGTTTTCTCTATGTTTCTGGTCTATGATTGTACTAGTAATGTTACAACATAGGGTTTCAGTTTATGGAGGTCGGCCAATCTAAGTATACATCTTGATTGCTTTTTGGTCAATGCAAACAAGGGGTCAGGTTCATATGTACCACCCTCGTGTAAGTTCAGATTCAAGGCAATCATTCTGTACCTTACGTTAAGTCCATTTGGCGTCTCCTCTTGAACTGGTTCATGAATATATATATGGAATCCTCTTGGCATGTTCTGATTTAATTTGACTCTTTTTTCCGCCTATTGGTGCATATACCAGCTCATATAAGTTGTCGGCGTCTTGCTACTATGAGCAAGAACTTGGGATACATTATTCATTTATATTTGCTTTTGTTTCACGTCCACACATTCAAGTGGGTTGTTTGTACCAAATATAATGTAAAGGCAAGCAGCTACCATCACAATAAAATGGTATCCGGGAATGGAAGGCAGCGAAACATGGCTTAATGGGTTCCCGCTGATGAGCCGTTTACAAATCTTTTGGCTGTTTGAGACTTGAATTTTCAAACGTTTTGCACAAAAGCGTTAATATTGATTAAAGGACAGCTGGAAAAAATGGAAAGTGACTGGGTTGGCTATGGAGCGTAGAGAGAATAGATGGTTTGTTCAGAGCTACAAGGAAGATACTCACTGTTGCTCCCTTTTATATAATTATATATGAAATTTGAAAGAGGCCTCGTTGTCTTCTCAAGATATATTGTCAATTAACAGAAACTATAAAACTTCCCCTTCTTGCACATGATGATCAAATTTAAATAATTTGTAAAGCGTAAAACAGCCTATAGGTATTCGATCAAGTTTGTCCCAGAATGGAGCACCTGAAGTGCCTAGTTTTATATCTATCAGGGGAAGCATGCCTCGGTACCCCTCTGGCCAATCTCCGCGGATGCACATTTGTTTAAATCTAGACTGCCACCACGTCCTCTATTCCACACATTTCAATTCCTGCCACGACCCTCGATAGGTCAGGGCCTACATCCACTAGCTAAAGTAAAAATATGACCTCAATGGTAACGGTTTCATTGATATCATCTCTTTCAATTTGAACCTGAAGAATATTTAAACAAGTTATTGATATCATGCTATGACCTCAGCAACCTTTCGTATTTTTTAATGAAATATTTCTTGAAATACATTGCCATTTGTCCCACGTTTCGTTTTCTTAGCATATTTCATGTTTTTTTGTCGTTTTATACATGATCAAAATGGCAAAATATTTGTCCAATCAAATATCCAATAAATCAGACTGAAGTACTGAGAAATTACCAATCGTAAATTTAAACCTGAAAGGGACATGACCATGCACATAATATCAAAATGCAGTGTACCAGTAAATGCTACAGCTAACGGCTGCTATGCTTCAAATTAGAAATCATACCTTCTGCTACAAAATATTGAATAAAATTTGTTGTGGCATATAAATGCAGCCACGATTGCTGTAGGTATAGCATTTTTAAGCATGCACATTGCCGCATGAAAGAATTGTCATAAATGCAAAATGTAACGGTACGCAGCCGATTCAAAGTGTTTAAACATGTTGTCGAACTTCAGTGGGTATATTTTTAAAACAGCAACCCTGATCAAATGTCAGCACAAATCTATCAATAGATCTGAGGGTTTTGTAATGCTCATTATTGGCATGGCCGGATGTTGTTCAGATGACTCTGTAATGACAGGTGTATTTCTCTTTTAGTGTACATCTTAGCGATTTTCTTGGTTGCAAGGGCAGTTGTCATACTTGAAGTTACCTTTAATTTCAAACCTGGGCTGCCTTCTGTTCTAAATGTGCGGTGCTTTGTCGACGCACCATTTCTCGAATGAAACGTGCGCAAGTGCCGTAAAAAGTGGGATTAAACAATTTTAATCACTGCATTGTGTGGTTTCGAGTGCCCTTTTCGTTCCACATCCTCGGTTTTGTTTCATTTATAATCTATACCCACGATGTCCATGACGATGATTTTGAGAGTCTTACCACCAGGAGAGAACAACGTGTTCTAATAACCCGGTCTTATGAAAAAGCATCCTAATCCGACTAAGGATATAATTTTAATTTTTATATCAAGAGTCGTTCGATTTTAAATTATTATCCCTACACCTTTTAGGGCTTCAAAACTGTTGGCTAAAATGGTCTGTATTTTTATGGTTGGTTTACGAGCTTAAGGGCAAGAAAAACTTTAAACATAGTGTTCTCTTAACTGGCTACTTCCGAAATTTTTCCATTTTTACAACCGTTTAAAATGTAGGTGGATTTATCTTTAACATCAAAATTATGATAATTTGGTGGAACAAGAATTCGGATTTGGAAATGAAAACTACCATTCTATGGTTAATGCAGTTCCAAGGGTACTTAACCACAGTTAAACAACACCAAATCTTTTGACGAAGAACTATAAAATGGTATCTTGATTGGGTAATATGAAAAGAGCCACAGTGGACTGTGTGTGAGACCACTACCTGTTTGGGATTGGAAGAAGAATTTGCTTCTATCAGACTTCACTTGTACCACGTGTATAAATAAATTACAATGTCTGCTGGCACTAATTCATATAAAAAGTATGAAATGCACACTTCAATAGAATTGGACCAATACTCCTTGAAAGATTTAATATACATTCTACACGAAACTATCAAGGAAAACTTAACAAAACTCCTTGCCTTTTCTCTTTTGTATGAATATACTCTTTTGGTTTGGTTTCCAATCGTGTTGTAATTGAGCGCGCTGTTTGTGGAGCTTCTATACTTCCATCGGTGGGAAATATAACCGCTCCATGTACCTACATTTTGTGTGACACCTTTGTATTGTTTTTTTGTCTTAAAAACATACCTTCAAACAGTATCTGTATTTACTCAATCTCAAATATGTATATATATATATATATATATATATATATATATATATATATATATATATATATATATATGCTTCAATTTCTCAAAAAACCATCAATAGTTCGAATGCTTAAAGATTCCTTACCGTGGTTTCATGCGAGGTACCAAAAAGCTGGTCTGAATTTGTCCCCTCACGTGGGCTCTGTACAACTTTGTATTGCAAGTATTAACACCAGTCATCAGGATGTTGCTTGTGAAGCCAGAGTTGTTGGACAAATCAATACACAATTGTGCCGTTTACATAACCATCTGTTGGCTACTATTTGTCATGAAGGGACAATTGGAAGCTTTGATTGACGTCCGAAGTTCTACATTTTGTATGCAACATTTAAATGGATGAGTGCCATAGGCATAGAATGCTGTTACAAACTTTAATATCTACCAGAGAATGCAAAGTGATAATATTGATTACTTCAAATGTCCTTTTATTATTCAGAATATGCTTTCTGATTCCCAACGTGAAATTTCTGTCACGCCTTAGTTATGATTGACCATTACCAAGCCAGCCCAAATAACGTACGGAAAATGTTAATGCTTGCTGATATATAACCTAATTATGTGAACTCGCCAGTTTTTTCAGCATCATCGAACCAATATCATAATACTGGACGTAGTATACTCAACACGTTTAGCTATACATTCCCTGTGTTGTTTATACATGTGTTTACACAGTTTATTTACATTTGATATTAAACTTTCTGCAAGCACTTACTCTCGGAATTGGGAAACGTATAACTATATGCACCAGAAGTCGATATATGGCCAACATTGGAAGGTCCAACGCATGCACTTTTATTTCATTAATACATACGTATGGCTGGTGGCACTTATTGTGTGTACAATAATAGGTGAAGTCTATAAAGGAAAATGCATGTAGACCGTGCGAATCAATTTTTCTTACGTCACAGAAATCACACTGAGAAATAAGCTACAATATTATCGAATTACCAACTCGTACCATGGTGCCCTCGT
This sequence comes from Hermodice carunculata, assembly GCA_964020975.1. Lineage (NCBI taxonomy): Eukaryota > Metazoa > Annelida > Polychaeta > Eunicida > Amphinomidae > Hermodice > Hermodice carunculata. The sequence goes on along the minus strand of OZ026614.1, from coordinate 84,561,156 downwards.
GGAAGCATATATCAATTATTCATTGGTATTTATGTATTTGTGAAATTGCAAAATATGGTCGGGTGGAATCATTGAGTAAGTCATCAAAATTGACTTTACATCAGAATGTTTCCTTATGATGTAATCCTGTACTATTTAAATGCAATTTCCAATGGCTTTGCACTTGATAAAGATGTGATACGGTACAATTAATGGGAAAAATTCCATCTATATCATTGTTTAGACCATAATAGTTTCATAACCTTTAAGCAATTTGCCTTTTATTTGCCAGTTACGACCAAAGGTAATGCAAGTGCGTATCAATGAGCAGGCCGAGGACGAGATTCATAAATATATATATATATATATATATATTCGAGATGGTATATTATGTTTGTGAAGCCTGCCGTCGTAAAACATTTTGCTTTCGGAATCACCATCAGTGACACATTCGATCGAAGAGCGATCATACAACTATATTGCAGAGCGATTTCCAGAAAAACAATATCGCACTCGCAATCCCATGCCATCTGTTCTTAGCGGTAGAATATCGAAACGTCTATTGATATGCCAAGGGGCAATAATCGAGGATGAAAGGAAAGAAGTTCATTGCTTTTTCCATGCGGCCAAATTAAAGCTGGGCTATTAACAGAACTGATGTAAATTTGTGATTACTATTAGAGTTCTGCAGTAAAATGTGCGTTCAAGATTATGTAATACGGGACATTCGTGTTAGCTGCGGTGCGAAGTGCCCCTGTGTAAGGAAATCCCTGCATGAAACATGGCAAAATATGTTACTCCTACCAAACTGGCAAAGTAGTTAAAAGTAACTGTTTGAAAAGTAATATTTACATTTGTGAAACATTTCCTGAGCTTGACATAAGAAGGCGGCGGCACATGATTGGCCTATGTTTCCATAAATGTTAATAACACTCTGGATTTTCCATCCGCATATCCGTATGCCCATAACATGACGGATGATTGTCACCATTACCTGCCAACAGGGTGACAGATTTTTCCAGTTTAATGGAACTGACTATCTGCGCTTGCTTTTGATTCTAGTCAATATACTCAAAATGTACCAAAGGTGCGGCGGAGTCAGGTTCTCCATTGATGGATCAGTGTAAAATCTTTTGGAAGATGCCGTTAAAATAAAAATTTGGCAATGTGCCTTATTTTGCGTTAAGTAGGTAAAGCTCATTAAAACGAAGCAGGGCATGCGCAACAATTCTCTATGAACATGCATATGTTTCATTTGTATATGTCATTCATCATAGAAATACAGGTCGGAACGATAGAGGGACTTCTGGTTCGTTAACATTTGAATGGATCTTATAAAAATACGCCAAAACATGCAGAATTGGACAAAAGTTTTTTACATTAATACTTTGATGATGAGTTTGCCACATGTCCAAACTCTGCATGTGAAAATTGTAGACAGTTATTCAATCGATACAAATTGTGTGCATTATCCTATTGATGCACATGAGAATACGTCCTTAAAGGGAAATTCTGGGTAAAGTAGCATTCACACTAATCATTTGATGTTTGCTTCATCAGACGCCTCGTTAATTCAGGGACTTCCTTATCTGTCAATCATTCTGAAAATTTTCGCAGCTTTAACTCCAAACATCTGTGTCTTTTGAGAGGTATTGAATCCAAAAGTGCTATACGTCTACTCAACTGTCCCAGTGTCCGATTTTCTGGTTTCATAGTTTTTGGAGGATAGAAATTATATTGGTACATAGCTAACAAAATGCCCTTCTTACGTGGGAATATCACTGTCAGTTTGACGATACAACCTACACGCATTTTATCAATTCAAGTGGGCAACAGCAATGGGTTTTGTGCGTTACACCTGACTTATTTATCAACTGATGGGAACAGCTGCATGATCAGAAGAGATGGACAACTAAAACCTCCCTAAAATTCACCACTTCTCTTTATGCTTTATAAAATTAGAATTTGACACGTAAAAGCTGCCTTTTAGTTCACAGCATATAAAACGTAACGGAAAATCAATTGTAGCCAACTTTGCCTTCAATATTGCAGATATCAGAATTTTTCGGGGGGGGGGGTGTAGAACTGTCAAATAGTCTTGACATGCTCCCTTGTTCACCCGCAACAATACTGGAATTCATTTAATGTGCTGACCTTGATCCAGACTAAGCAAACGGTATTTGGCAAAAAACCTATGGCTATTCGGAAAAAGTTGAATAAATATTGTACCCATTCCCTTCATTAACTTAGACCTCTTATGTTTCCTTACACAATATCACGTACTTCTCATCGTCACCAGATTTACTTCTTGGCATTTTTTTCTTAGTTGAATAACATTAAATGACCGGAAGTTAAAATAATTAAAGCCGTTCTTTAATTACATAGAATTTATGCTTGTTGGCTTAAGAAAACAAAAAGAGGAAAAAACCATGCCAAGCAATCAGTTTTGCAAGGTTTCTGTTTATTTGTTAATGTTCAAAAATATCAATGAATGCAACGGCAAGATAGAAACAATGTAGGATACTTGTTAATCGTCACCTAATACAGGATTCGTATATTGTTTTCAGCCAAAAGTAACATTGTAGATTGCTTAATTTCTGCATGTATAAATTTTACATATTTCAAAACTGTAGGTATTTTATTGATTTTAAATTTGCTGTTCGGGGGGTCTATATATCAAACGTATGTGAAAATACATTTCCACTGGTATGCTTCTGCGGATTTTGTTCTATCCTGCATGCGCGAAAATTGGAAAATCTCGTAATAGAGCACTCAACACTTTAGGTTTTAGCGTGCTTGTAGATGAAGCAAAGTGCAACAATACAAGATCATCACGTGCGCATTCACTGCCTTGACACACACTTTAAAAATACATGAACATAGAAGTACGGACGGCTTATAGTGATCTCAGCACACGTCAGACATGTTGAAACAACAAATACCCAAAGATCCCAACCCCCGCCAATACACACATACACCATGCTTTCATTAAAAGCTTAGCCATTAGCAATGTCAACACGGGTATCACAGTGACTATGAACATGATGCCACTTTTGGTATAATATATATTGTAAAGTTTTTAGGTATTTACTGTATAAAATGTCCTCATGAAACAAAAGGTTTCCCCATGACAACCTGGTCTCTTTGGTGAGCCCCAAAATAATTCGAAACGTAAGCGGGATGCCATATTCGCATAGTTGGCTACCTCTAGCTGTAGCTAGTTAGAATTTTTCGGGCCAACGCTCAATGCTGCCGGCTGAGCGGACAGTTGAGATGACAATGTGGATAGGTACATGACCTTTTGTGGCGCCGTCTTTAATGACAACTCGCGCCGTACTTTTTTTTTAGTTGTGCCTATGTCGTTGAACGTAATATGTAGATTAGGTCGAGTCATGTGCTCTTAATTCTGAAGGCGATGTGCTGAAAAGGATTCCACGTATCAGCATATATGGCAAGGGTCATTTTGGTTTTTTGTCGTTGCTGAAACGTAAGCGGGTTGCCATATTTGTTGGCTACCTTTAGCTGCAGCTAGTTAGAATTTTTGGGCCAACGCTCAAAGCTGCCGGCTGAGAGGACAGCTTAAATGATAGTGTGGATAAGTACATTCCCTTTTGTATCAACGTCATTAATGAGAATTCGCGCCGTACTCGGGGGGGGGGTATTTTTGTTGTTGTTGTTGTTGTTGTTGTTGTTGTTGTTGTTGTTGTTGTTGTTTTATTTTATTTTGTTTATGCCTATGTTGGTGTACGTATGTAGATTAGGTCGAGTCATGTGCTCTTAATTCTGAAGGCGATGTGCTGAAAAGGATTCCACATATCAGCATACATAGCAAGGGCCATTTCTGTTTTCGTCGTTGCTGTTTGTAAATCGCACCTGCTACTGTCAACGCAGCCGTTGGCTATAACCAGTTAAAGCTTTCTAAATAAGCCATGTTGGCCAACCGGCTATGAGCTTAATATTGACTAACGTCTATTGTATCAAATATATTAATATTTGTATCCAAGGGCGGCAAAAATGCTTGCAATATTTAAATATTTAAACTCAACATGTGCTACATTATCACAAAAATGTGTCATATTTTATTGTTTTTGGCTTTGGGAACAACATTAATATGGTAACTCACCACGAGAATGTTTATCTTCACCTCGAAAACTTGGGTTTTTAGATTGATGAAGATATAAATTTAGGGTTTTCGTGATAATATAAATTCAAAAACCCTCATAACTTATCAGTAAAGTTCATGTGGGTTTTTGTGACCATGCTGCCATTGAGTAAGATGATAAGGAGGTACTGTAACATTGTCTTTCTTTTGTATGGGCGATAGGTGTTATATGCCGCAGATATTACTTTGTACTGGCCTATTCGCACGTGTTGATCATGGTATTCGCACATATCTAGGCCCATTGAACTATAGTTGTTAAGAATGAGGATGTGGCCAAAAGGAAATGTGCATTCTCCAATCTTAGCAACGCCATATGTGTCGAAGATGGCCGTTTAAAGACCCGGTTGTTCCTTGGTAAAAACATAACTATGCTTTGACCACGCTTTATGCTGATTACTGATTGTCCGTAAATTGCTACTAAAGCGTCCAACACTCTCAATGCTGTAATAAAAGTGATTTTTTTAAAACGTAACAAATACAGGCAACAAACTCCATAAAGATGGATGCACCTTAATCACAAAGTTATAGAGCACCTACGAAAGTTTGTTTTCTAACTATTCAAATTACTATAAATGGTAAGATGAAAGTACGTTTATAGTTATATCAAGTTGGCTATACGTATTGCCTGCTTGGTTATACTCTTTTATCTCTTTTATACCTTTTTGTCTCTTTTATACCGTTGTCATATCTACTCTATTGGCCCCTTGTAACAGCTTAGATGTGAAGCAAAGGAGCACGCCCAAGAGCTAGCGTAGATAACTCTTGTGATTCCAATCCTCGTGGTACCAACCACACTGCACAGGTACTAAAATTTGAAAGCCCGTAAAAGGAGACAAAAACCTACAAATATAGAGAGCTATATTCCTGTCTATTAATAAAGCACATTGCATTCTCGTATGTTGTATTCCCATTAGGTCAAAAAAGGAGCAATTATTGATAAAATCACAGGCTATGGCGATGTATCCGATTCTATCTCCGATAATTTGTCTTATCGTATTCATGTTTTCCAGTCACTTAATTCATGTAAAATGGCAAGGAGTATGTAAAAGTTCACATCAAAAAAAGGGTCGCAAGACGTGCTCACTATAACAACTTGTTTTCATTTTCCTATCGGTAGTTTTGCCTGGGTATGATTTCTGGTTTATGCATATGCAATCACTTCTTTGAAGATTAACACGACAAATATCTTACGAATCAGTGAAAATGAACAGTTTTTGTTATTATTACCTACCTTTTTCTTTTTGCTCTTTTCCTGTAATTAATTTAACGTACACATTACGAATTTCAGTGTTAATTATTTATATATATATATATATATATATATATATATATATATATATATATATATATATATATATATATATATATATATACATATATATATGTGTGTGTGTGTGTGTGTGTTTGTGTGTCTGTGTGTGTCTGTGTGCTTATACGTGTATGGGTACGTCCAACGGTATACAAAGTTACACATACGTACCAATATAGTATACAGAAAATGATTCGGCTTGCATGTACAACTTAAGACTTCAGCGTGTCATTCTGTCAGAGGTCAACATGACTTATCTCTGACAACAGGAGATAAATATAATTGTAAAAGTACACCGTTTCGAAAATATTTTCAG
>OZ026614.1:84496190-84555190 GCA_964020975.1 Hermodice carunculata | reverse complement strand
GTGGATTCTACCCGTCTAAAAGGTATATAACATATCATGCACTGAGTATAGCTGTTTTGTTTCATACTGTATTGTTATCAATTTGTCATGTATCATTCGGCCGACTTCTTCTTTTAGATGATAATTTTAGCAGAAATAGTTGTATCATGTCGACAATGAATTCCACGAATTCAAAAGCAGTAACTACAGATAACCCGAGCCAGAGTCCAAATTGTCCGCCAATGTCCGACAGCAAATCCACAATCTTAAAGAAAAAACAAAACGATATTATTTAACATCTTAAATTTACACTGATTAAATTAAAAGCATAAGATTTGTTTTCGCCTATAATTTAATTGTGCACTGCAAGTGTGAACTCAAAATAACATACGCATATTGAAATTTCGCAGTGAGTGAAGAAAGAAAGTGTGGAACTGTGTCGTTCGTCAGATTTCTTTTTAACATACATTCACGAAACATTGAATGGGATTACCACATTGTGGAATTTGAGGTTTATTAAAAATAAACGATAGCACCTAAATACATAGCGGCTGGGTGCAGCAGGACAGCCACATCAGATAAAATATAATTTTGTGGTCAAACTGAGCATGAGGGCCAAATTTCGAAAAAGTGTATACAATCTCGCAAAGTCAATTATATTAAATCAGGGCACCAAAGTGACCAATCATAGACGTGTACAAATACTTTTCAACACAACCTCTCTTTGTCCATTGTATAATCAACAGAAGCCACCACAGACACAACGTGGCATTCATAAGCACTGTTCTAAGCCACAAGCCTTTTCCATATTCTGTTTGGTTGTCTGACAAAACGTAATTGTACTACAGAATTTACTCTGACTTAATGGATTGTAGAATTTTTTTCAATGTGTCATTGAACATACTTACATAATACATACATATATATATATATATATATATATATATATATATATATATATATATATATATATATATATATATATATATATATATATATATATATATATATATATTTATACAGGCTGAGTACTGAACTTACTTTTTCTGATCGCAGAGGAGACGAAACGTAGCACCGGTGTGACAAAAAAGTGCAATCGTAGGCACACAGACCAAACAAACTACTGGACATATCATATACTGGGCATATTTCTGTCAATGACGGACACCAGCAAACCTTTCTAATTGTAACATAAAATTCCTTTCTTTTCCTGACGTAATTGGACTTACTTAGGTTTTAAAAAGCTGGCATGGTAAGTGTTAATTTTACGGGACTCTGATTTAGTGTTTCGATTCATAATTGCTACAACAAGCGTAGGCACGGCTATAGATAGATAGATAGATAGATAGATAGATAGATAGATAGATAGATAGATAGATAGATAGATATAGATACATACATACATACATACATACATACATACATACATACATGCATATACCATCCAGTGTTAATACAGCCCTGGTTACCATTCATATTCATGGGGTTGGTATGGGAGCATGAGCTTTGGCATTTCAGTGCAAGTAGGCTCAAAGTGAGGCTAAAATCAGCACATTTTTTTTCTTTATATAACCAATTAGATGTGAGCAGCCACAAGTTCTTAATTATAAATTTGTATATATCACCCTCAAAAAAGGTTTCTAGGCATTCAGTTCCTGCAGCCAATCAGGGAACTGGATTCTCACACACACCCTAAAAATAAATATAAAAATGTCAACCCGAAGATGGATGCCACAAGGTTGATATTCACGAATTTATAATTAGGGGGTCCGTGAAAATCATGTTCCCTGATTGGCCTTACAGGAACTGAACGCCTAGTAACCAGGGATGATGGGATTATGAGCTTGCCTTACTTTTGTCCAAATTTAAAAGTATTGGACAATATCTGGGTGAGGCTGGCTACCCTGAGGATCTGCTTTCTTCAGGCCTACTACTTACACCGAGTGGAAATATAAAGGATATCACATGGTTGTAGCTGTATCACCCCTGTATCAGTCGCTTGCATCCGTATCATCCCTCGACCTTCGGTCTCGTTACGACACGGGTGCTCGGGGGCTGATACAGCTACAACCATGTGATAACCTTTAAAAACATATATCAAATTAGAACGTTTACAGGATGATTAATTAATTACCCTTTATATAAAATATCCTTTTCACCTAAGCTTTATCTTTAACGGTCTTTTCGGACCTGTATTCACTATTGGGTCAAGCTTTAAGTTCCTAAGCCCCGTCTTTTACTCGGCAGGGGCGTCTGGCAGGTCCGACTAGTGCTGCTACTTAATTCATAGTCTGGGGGTGACTTCAGTGTCTGATACAATATTCCTGTTCTGGGTCCCACCGCCGCCAACAACTGGTAATTTGCAGTCGTTGTATCTACATTTTTAGCTAATGCTCACACTGAAAAGGTCCTATTATATATTTTACGTAACAGTCATTTAACAAATTAACCTTCTTTTAACACTAATCACATATATATTTTAAATACTACCTCTTCCAAATATTGAATAGGGACAAACCCAAAAACTTGGCTGCCAATTTGGAAATTGCAGATACCACACCCAATAATTTGTATATGAGGATAGTAGTATTCAGATCATTTGGGGGGGGGGGGGAGGGGGTTATAGTATATGAAACCAAAAGAATATATTTTTCAAAATATTTCACAACATCAATGTGATATGATATGTGCTGTGGCCACGATTCACTTTGACATCCAAATCAACTTTATTTTTTGCAACTGTCCCGCAATGTATTTGGCCATGTTCAAAATGATGCATGGTTTGCTGGGTCAAGGTATTGTGTCCCACTTGGATTTTAACTGACGGTGATAACTGTTTCAGATACAACAGAGTGGGCAGAATAAAGTTAAGATAGTAAGTCATGTTTTAAAAGTACTTTAACGACCGTTTGCCCTGGTAACTCGGAGAAAAGACACCTGGAACTAAGTGAAATATTACGATAACGATCACCGAACAACCGCAGCTGTACTATTTCACTAAACAACCGTAAACTTTGTGTTGCTATGCTGTTTCCTTGACCCAACTTAACCCTGCAGACAAGTTGAAATAAAATACTGTGTTTGAGCTGAATTTACTGCAAAATAACGGTACACGACGGCCACTTTCTCGATACAATCTTTCAGTCAGGATCGATAATCTTTTATTAGGGAAGGGTGGCTTGAAATATTTTTTTATCATGTTTTATAAAAGTTACTTAGGGTCAGGATTCGGACCTTTTTCAGTGGGGTCGATCGGGTTTTAGGAACCACACATATATTTTTGTTTGAGTAACTTGGACTTTTGTTGAAACATGTTTAAAATGGATTTCATTTTCCCTTTTACACATCACCTCCTTTGACGTCAGTTTAATTTGTTACATTGGCATAGCCGAAGGCACTTGTTCTTATAGAAAAAATGCCTCCTACTCACTTTATAAGAAGGTTCCGTTATAACAGATAGTACGTTGAAGTCCTCATAATAAATGGCAACCCTTGCAACATTGTCTCTGAAACACCAAGAACATAACGGCATTTTGAAACTGACTAGAATAAACAGACGAAAAAAAATATCTTTGAGAGACAGAAAAGGACTTTCGATTTCGTAAAACAAAATGTTTATGCTTACTTTGAACCAATGAATGGTACAAAATTTAAATTGCACAATACGTACATACTACACAATAATTTTTTTTAATTGTGTGCGGTACAGAGCTTTAAACGCTGGCTGATATCTGTCAGGTGGTGTTTACGTTGTGTGGTGTGTAGTTGGTTGATAGTAGTTCTTGTCAACAGGGAATCTACTATAGTGTAAAATCTGGATGGTACTTCATATATCTCATCGTATCTTATTTATTCTAGTCTTGCACTGTTTATTTTGTCTTGTAAATTCTCTATGGATCTTTATATGTACTGGAGATCCTCTGGATTAGTATACGTTTGTAGTATTAGGCTAAACAGTAAAAACAAATATGTGTTAACAAAGCTAATCTCAGGGACAGCTACTTTCAAATATTTAAAACATTACGAATTTCCAGTTCAGTGGACAATGGGACAGAAAAACTCCAGAAAAGTCAAGCTTCAGGTTTTGTTGTTTCAAGTGTGTAGCATTAGCAAGACTTAATGTGCTCACAATATAAGTCTTTTGGGCATTTTTTTTCTTTTTAATAACTAATATCCTTCATGCATATTTATAACGGGTATGGGCTCGATATGACACGGTCAACCTGAATTTTTGACACGTACAATTATATAGTAGACAGTTGTGCTGTCCAACCATTGTCTTTCTTCATAGCATCACATACACAAATTTCTCGCTTCCCAAGTGCTCTGTACTTTCCATAGTACAATAATATAAGACTTGCTAGATAAGTGTAGTCTACTTTGCATGATACCGCTAGTTCTGTGCTAGTCCTTTAGGTAAACTGTGCAAGGTATGAGAAGAATTACGTCAAATAAATTAGATAATCTCACCTAAGAAATACCGATCTTTGTGCTGCTGACATGCTGTCCATTTTCTTATACAGAGATATGTCTCTTCTAGCCAGAGCATCAATCATGGTTTTCTAGATAAAAAAACATACACACGGCTGTAATACTTGACAAACTACCCCATACCCACAAAACCTGAGCACCAATATATTCTATTGACATACTGACGTCTTACCATGTGTATTTGTGCAATTTTATAGAAAACAAATGATCCCAATCTGACAATAATATGGCTGCCAACACGCAAACAAGCATGATCAAACGTATCAGCTTTGAAATATAGTCGCTAAATTTTACATTTCTAAATTGGTTAGAGTCTCAATGATAACCTATTCATACATAGTCTTCCACGAGAATCAGGGTAATTGAATCTGCAGTATGGATCAGCACGGATGAGTCTGAAGGCGGTAGTGTATTTCGGCAGTATGACATCAGCACTGCTACAATGAAAATTAAGATAAGTCCTTCTAGGAGAAATTTAGAATAAAGTTAATTGGCAACTGGTGTTTACGGAAAGACTATCAGGCGCATGTTTTTTTTGGGGGGGGGGTTGTTTTTTTGTTTTTTGTTTTTGTTTTTTGGGAGGGGTTGCAATATGCACAAAAAATGAACCTGTGTACCATGTAGATATTATATCAATAAGGCTTTAAAATATATCCTAATAATTCAGAGAACAGGACTATTTTAATTAAATATAAAACATATTGCAAGTTAGATACTACTCTTAAGAATTGACCAGTACTCATCATAAGGAGTATATTCATAAGTACGTTAGTATCTGGTGGTTGATTTTCAAACAAAAGGTCTGTCAAACAAAAAGTACACATAATATACACATTGACTAGCTAAATGGCAAGAATTAGGTATATAAATTATCAGGCACTCATGATATATTTTTTATTAAACTAAAATACAATTCACATATGATAAAAAAACTGTAGAAAATGATAAGTAACCTGCACAGTGTCTTTAACAGAATTATGAAGGGTATACGTATGGCATATAATATATGCACCAATGAGCATTGTGGAGAGTACCATGGTTCAGATGAACGGCATTGGTATTGGTCATACAGTGAGCCAAAATTGCGAATCCTGAGACATGTAGCCTAATGGCCTAAGACATGTTTCATTTAATGTTTCTGGATTAGAAGGAGTCAATGGAAGGGTAGTTTCTAAAATAAGGGTCAAGGGCATTCCGAAGGTCCGCTACATGAACTGTAAACGCTCGTTCATCTTGGCTTTTAATGGATGTGATTTTCCATAGACCTATGAAAGTGCAAAGACCTGCGTTTTGTTGATGGGTAGATGTGAGAAGCTTAAAGCAGAGTTCCGGTAGGAAGGGAGTAAACCATGGATACCTTTGAAGCCCAGAAGACATGGCTATATTTGATGCGCTCATGGACGGGTAATGAATACAAATAGCAGAACACATTAACTGCAAACACGTCTTAGCAATAACACCAAGCTTAGAACGACGAAACTTCATGAAAAGGCTCACAGGCTCTGCTTAAACCAATTGATCGAGAATGTACAACAATAATATATGGCAGGTTGAATTGAACCATTATAAAACATTGTGCCAGGATTCCATCATAGGAATTCCTTATATTGTTTGAACAGAAGAGTTTTTCATTGTATGTAAATGTATGTTAAAGTGCCATCCCAAAGACTTTGGACGAGATATTGATCCTTGAATGCTGTAAAAGCGTTTCTTACCCCTTCAATTAGGATACGTGAACGATATTGTTTCACACCATTATTGTTCAGAAACCATATTGTTGGAATGAACAATGTCGCAGACATGACGCAATTCATTAACTGACAGTTGTTACATTTCCTTATTATAATATTGATAACAAGGACACAAACGTACGAAAACCACCGATGGATCTATCAAGTGCTTTAAACAAAGCCATAAAGATAATGATATTAAATAATTTACCTCTTCAACGATTGTTGGCCACTTGGCGGTAGACACCGAAGAGGTAAATAGATTCTCACTGTTGTAACAAAATAATAGCTGAAATGTATCACTGCCAATATTTAGGAATATGTGATTCTCCGGTATTAAGAACAGATCTCTATTTTGAAGTCTTGGGTGAAGCCAAAATTAAGTTACAAAAGATGCAATTTGCAGTTAATCTTGCATACTGAGTCAACAACTTTCCTTGTGTTCTTTGCTTCCAAACAGCGTCAAAGAAAGTTGTTGATTTGGACCAACGCTGGAGCCACTAGGTATACAATTACTTGAATGAAAGGTCTGTATACAGAATTTGAGTCAGAATTCAAATGTGCGAAATTTTACTGATAAGCTGATTGGTGTGGTACAACTTGATATATCGGAGTTGGCCATCTTGCCAAAAATATAATCCGTAATCGACAAATGCAATATTGATACGGTGGTGATGCTTAAACGTTGGTTTCAATAAACAATAACACAATTATCCCTTTCAGAATTATTGGATTTTTTTTTAACAGAGAGAAAATGAAAATTATCAATGTTAAGTCCGTTTCTATTATTTTACGACCTTTGGTCATGTCTAAAATAGCATAATTAACGGAGTGAAGACACATAAATCCACAGCAACACACAACATACGCAGTTGTATATTAATATTTGGTGGAGGAAAAATTGAGCTAAATACAGAAAATGATATCAAAGGCTGCAAAAATATGGAATCGAAGTCACCCACTCAAAATGTTGCTTCATGATTAACTGAATGCAGTTGAACATTTTTCAAATTTAATGCAGAATCATGTGCACTCCAAAGCATTGTGTTGATGTGCTTGATTGTGTATAAATCCGAGTTGTTTTTCGCGCAGAGTTACAAGGTACAGAATCAGCGAACCGAGGCAAGGGAACAAGACGTTTCATTAACTAAATTATGTAGTGACTGCATCAAGTTGAACATAGGTAGCTAGCTTTTCCTTGCCAGGGACTCATAGTGGTTAGTATTTCTTAGGATGAGTGTTAATGCCTGTTTGGCATGTGTGCTTGAAAAATAACAAAGTACTTTATAATTGTTGTTACAACAAGAGAACCAGCCAGGAGTGCAAATCTTGGTCCAACAAAACAGTTTTGCAGTGCATATATGCACTTAGGGCAGCCTGTAAAACACATGTCCCCAAAAAGCTTAAAATGTGTTATCTTAAATTTCCATGTTCCCTTCATTATCAAAGATGTTCATGTAATATTAGCATGTTAGTTTGTTGGCTTTTTTTTATTTTTGCTAAATGGTAAGTCTAAATCTATCTGTAGAGTGAGTCATATCAATAATTTGAAAGATAATATGTGATATTTTATGACTCAGACAGGGAAACTCTTGTAAGGACTATTGGATGATTGTTTTGAATTATACAAACGGAAAAGTTTGTAATGGAATAACGTCTGTATTGTATTCAAGGTGGCACGGTTCATATCTTGGTTCCGGTTTAAAGGAACACGTCGGCACAAACTATAAACCACATCCTGGAATTCGAGTGTGACTATCTTATCACTCTACGTAGAATTTGCTGGCACAAGCTTACTGCCAGCAATACTTTACTTAACTCCTTACATCAATATTTAACAAAATCGTCTTCTTTGACTTGCATAAACCAATTTTAATACAAATTTGAATGAAAGTATGGAAGAAATCTTGTCAGCCTACTGTCAACAATTTTACCTGAAACCTAAGCTAAAACGGCTAAAGACATTTAGTTTTATTAAATGAGAAGCAGGATTGGAAAGTAAGCATAGCTTTACCTGCATGGGGCAAGGCATTGTTCAGCACATCGGAGGCTATCATTTACGAAAAGTAGTTCGATGCGTTGCTTACATCGCTCTGAAGTACAGACAAAGACAAATACAAATGCAACGTGACAGGTAAAATACAGAAATTCCACGAGTTTTCAAGATTAGAAAAATGATATGATATTATTACATTAAAGGTCACTATTGCATGACCTTAAACATTCAATTTTCACAATTTCTACCATTAAACCCAATGCCATACAAGAACAGTTCATCTTAAAAGTCGGCTGCCGTGATACGATAAATTTAAGCTCATTACAGAAAAATATTATTGAGGCCACTGTATACTTTGGTAATAGTGAGACGTAGTCAATTATCCCATTTTTGATAGAATCCTTCGCTTCTGATTGGTTAATAGCTATGGTACACTCTTTGTATTACCCTTGTTTGTGCATTAATTGCTGCAAAGGTGAAATACAGCGCGATTCCTGAAACTGACCGGGGAATACAGCGGTATTCTCGTAACTGGCCGGGGAATACAGCGGTATTCTCGCTGTATCTCCCTATCTGGTTAGTGCATCGATCAGCCACCAGAAGTCTCTGTCATGCGATACAAGCCTTGACGCGCTGCAGACGACAACATGATGGCGGACTGTGAAGTGAACTGCAGCAGCAGCGGGTCGAACATGTGTATTTTTTGGGCATCAAATTACATCATCAAGAATGGGACAAAATCGTCATTCACTGTTTTAGTGTGAAACACAGGAAGTATCTCCCCCAAGACAGCTGTATTACCCTCCGCTTCGCCTCGGGTAATACAGCTGTCTTTTGGGGAGATACTTCCTGTATTTCACACTAAAACAGTGAATAACTAATAGTGCTTTTATCTTTAATTACATTTTGGTATGAAAATGAAAAAAAAATATATATAAAATCGAAACTCTCTGATTCCGGAGGTAAGTGTGTCCGTTGATAGACTCGAAACCTGAAATTAAAAAATATCGCGTGCTTAAATTCCCCGGCCTATCGCCCATTAACCTAATTTTGTTTATCATTAGATTATTGTTGTGGTTTTTTCATCATCCCTTCATGATGACACTACCCCAAAACACCTAACTGCATTTTGAATTCCAAATTGTGCCATGAATTACTTTCTTTCCAATTGTACAAACAGATGCAAAAGTGACACATGTTCCTTTCAGTTCACCATAACATATTTTGCACGAAAAAAGGCAAACTGATGTCCGTTTCATCTCGGTTGAAAACCCTATAATATACGTCAGACAGGCTCACATTCTCCAACCTTTTACGACAACTGATATTTTCATATCACGCCCCGATTGTTGGGGCAGCCCTTTCGTTGTATATTGAGATATGAAATGACAGGACCTCATCGCGTCATTTCACAACTAACTATACAACAAATAATAAAACTTTATATTAAGTAACTTACCCTCTGGCGAACTACTGGGTTGGCACTTGCTTATGGACTTTCCTTTTTGCACCAGCGTGGAATAAGGGTATCTGGAATCCGCGCAGCGGCACCGATTGATAAGAGCCCTTTGGTAGCACGTTTTCTTGCAAGCCTTCAATCAGAATAAGTCTCGTCTCAAAAGATGTTAATCAACCACAAAAATGAATAATATTTGATTCAATTGTATAAAATGTGTATTATGGCTGCGTACAAAAAGTAATCGGTGACATTTAAGAGCGTCGCTTTCCTTTAATTAAATCTGTTGTTTCTTAACAACCAGTGTCAATGAATGAATGACCTACATGTTTCCAAACATCCATTTCCCTGTAAATGACATGTATCCTTAACTTCTAACGTGCCAGGCTTACGCCTCGGGACGACTCATAACACCATCACAGATAAATAATACACTGTCCCTTACAGCTGCTGCTCACATGACCATGCATTTTCCTCGAACAGTTACAGTAAAATCCGGAACTTTCCTTACAAGGGTAGTTGAATAGTTACTTGCATATCTCCATACCCGGAAAATCCCCTTGCTGGATCAATCCTGCTGGATCATATACTTTGAGCTTTTCCGTGCTACTATTGGACTGAGTCAACAGCTTTCCTCGGCGTGCTTTTGGAGCAATGAGGAGAGCAGTTGACCTGGCCTATTTTGTACTATGTGACTACAGGCATGCTGGTACTTGAATGAAATGTCTTTTCAAAAAAAAATAAATCTAGAACTCTTATTTTAATTCAGAGCAGTTCGTTTTGAGTAGTTCGACTGAAGTCACAGTTGACAGTGAAAGTGTTAACATAGCCAACATACACTTACAAAAATGTACAAGATCAAATACAAAGAATTGAACTTTAGTTGTGCATATGCGGGAAAACGAAACAGAAAGCCAATTTAGTTGTAGATGTGAAAAATATAAAATAAAATATGTGAAAGTGGATTTCGAAATACGCTCTTATACAACACAAAATCTTCTTTAAAAGATTCAAGGAATACAAATGTCATTTATTACGAACCTACCTCTTGAGAATACCCAGTATTATTTAAAAGTTCTTGAAAGGCATTATTCTTCTCCCATCGGGAATTAACGGTTGAATTACAACGACCATATGGAGGTCCAGTGCGATTAATTGTGGTCTGTGTGGGAAATGTGAAATAGTATACAAAAAAATAAGGCACATCATGCTTTAAAATGTAAAAAAAATCAAGTAAATCGACGAAAGACATTTTAGCTTCTAAGATTAGACAAAGTCTACCTGAATCATTGCTGTCGCGCATATATGGGAACTGTGAACGTAAGTTTTGCTTTACATTTTTTGTTATTATACAAAATCATATATAAAATGAAATATGCAAGATTTAATACTATAACTATATATACTATAACTATTACCATTACTACTGATAATGTTGCTGCTGCTTTAGTTGTTGGTATTACTATTGCCAATACTATCAAACTATTAGTATTAGGGAATTGCAGTAATCGCTAGGCCAATGATAGCAACAGAAAAAAAATCAGCGAAAAAGACCCAACTGGTTGACAGAAATATATTTCATACCTTAGATACAGAGATATATGTAAAGGCCCCAGGCTCAACACTTATACCTTTATCTTCAGGGAAAGGCATAACAGACTGATCATGGGCCAGCAATCTAGCACCAGCACTGTCTGACATGGACGCAATATACTCATCTTGCTCAATGTACAATTCCATGGTCAAACCTATCAAATGTTTCAAAAAACATTTATTAAAATAATCAGAGTTCCGAGACTTAGTAGCAAATGTGACAGGTAAAAATATTATCCATACATGAAATAAGTTATGTGGGCTTGAAGAGAACTGTGGATCTGATATTGTCATTGAACAGAGAATGAATATTGTTCTCATAGATTAAGGCATATTTGTTCCCCCACCTATAGAATGCTAAGAAGAAAGACGAAAAACGTCGGCACGTTTCGGTTTTTTAAGACGTAAGAAAGAAATTAAACTGAAAGGAATTGCATAAAATGGCTGCCCTAGAAATCCACTCAGCTCATAGAGAGAGGAAGGCCTCCTTAGCACAAAAGGGATATGCGAAAAGGTGCATCAGCTTTGTAAAAAAAAAATGAGAGAGAGAGAGAGAGAGAGAGAGTTTTGTCGACGTCGAAAAAGGCCTATGCCTTCCCTTGTATTAAAAAAGTGCTGTCGAAATAAACAACAATTAAAGTCAGTTGGTTTCATGTCTGTGTGTGGCAGGGTTCCGCACTTGGTCCAAGTTTATTATACACTAATGGCATCGTCAACTTTGTTCCATCGAAGTTTGAACTCTTTGCTGATGACATTACTCTGCACTCGCTTATTGAAAAACCCCGTCATAGCTGCAGGAATAACCTTTGATCTTTCTTCTTCACCTCAGTAGTCCGATGAGTGGTTCATAACTTTTAACGCCCTCAAAACTGAGTCTATGCTGAGCTTTCGAAAAGTGCACACACAAGTCGTCTTTCAAGGTCACGTCCCTCTATATATTACTCATCTCAAACATCTTGGAGTTTTTTGGTAGTCTGATTTAAGATGATAGGACCTTATGAATGAGGTCATTAAGAAATATGCAATGTTTGTTAATATTGTGAAATGTGTTACATTTACACTGGATAGACAAGCCTGAAAGAATATCAATATTGCTTTTGCGAGAGCTTTACTGAAATACGCTAGTGCTGTATGGAGTGGGTGTGTGATATTTGAGGAGGGAAAACTTGAACATGTCAAACTGAATGCTGCACTTAGTGTTACTGGTGCAGTGCATTCTACGAGTAATGCTAAACTGTTCCAGACAATTGGCTGGTATACTCTGCCTTAACGCAGAGAAGGTCCTGAAGTACTTTTAATGTCCAAGCTAGTTACCAACTTGGTTTCAGACTAACTATTTTTGTTAATTACGACTGATCCCGATACCAGCCAGTAAACTGAGCTGGGATAGCAGTGAACTCAGGATACCCGTGAGAGGTTTGACTCACCCTGTTTCCTAGAACACACCGAAATTTTTTCCATAAATTCATTATTCAGTCAGCAGTCAGGTTGTGGAATGAGCTCATTAACAACGTTGGGCACCTAAAGTCCATTAGCAAATTTAATTCAAATTAATTAAGTCCACTGTTCGATCATTTAAATTTCCTGAATAACTTCTTCCTGCCAAGAGACATTAAATTGTTCTGCATTCCCGATTACGCATGGGCCAAGGACAACTTAATTCTCATATTTTCAAAATTGGTGTAAAGGAGTCATCTGAATGATTCCGCGATACAGGACATGGCTTTTTTTCTTTTTTTTTCAGTTTGTTCACTGAGTGCTGTCCCCAGATCTAAACTACATTCTACACTTTGCAGCATTGCCACGTGTTCCCTGCATACGCTATTACACGGTTCTGTTGACTAGTTAAAAACACTGAGTCGATACGGTCGAACAATAGCGGATTAAGTGTCTTGCGTTGCCTTGGGGTGCCCTGTACTACCTCTCCATCATACGCAAAAAGGGCTAACATGGAGCCCTGCACTTTCTCACAATTACAACACTCTACAATTTGTACTATTTATTTGTTGTAATTTTTTAGAATACATACGTTTAAATCAAAGTCTGTACCAAGTGTCTTTATATGAGTAGTGCTGCAGCTTTTCCTAATTTGAACATTGTTTCAATTACACCACGTTCAATCAAAGTCCTTGTTAAATAACTTGGTTTGTATAGGGCCACTAGTGCAAGTTAATATATATATATATATATATATATATATATTATCTTCAGTATCAGAGAAAATGATATGATTACCAAATTAACAAAAACACAGAAAGACAATTCCAGAAAAGAACTTACGAACTCCAGTAACATTAGAATTGCACTGTTTGAACTGTTTTTCTAATTTGCGAAAAATGTTAATCCATATACACTTGGAAAAAGTAAAACGAACTGAAGGTGTTCCGTCTTTTTGTGTACATGTTCTTAAGCTTGCATCGCTTCCTTGCATGGCCCACGTAGCCAACAACAAAATATTGAACAGACATAATTTACCTGTAGTATGTAAGTGGCCACCATAATATTTTCCAATGTGTCCAAGAATGGGATAGTAATCAAATTAATCCAACGTGTTGCAGGTAATTATTCTCAATATGAAACTTTCTTACCATAAAGTGGCCCAGGCTTAACGCTCTCGCTGTAATTCTGAGCTTCATTTGCACCGTTGAAGATAAAGCAGTTTCCATACCGATAATTGTTGAAGCGTTGAAAATGCCTACAAAGCAATATTATCATACATATGAAAACTGGGGAGCATAGCACTGAGGCACTTTATAAATATATTGAGACGGTCTTACACGTGACAGTTTTCTGAAAAAAAAGTTTGGAACAAGGCAGAAGATAGCCTTTTTGAAGTTTACGCTGTTAAAATTATGTGAGGTACACCTTGCACAAAAGCTTTAACAGATGCGAATAAATAATCCATACGCGATCACATAATGGTCAGTCAGTTATTTCATATGCGTTTCAGGTAAATGACCAGACAAATGAGACATTGATTTTTTTGGTGTTTAAATTCAGATTTTGACATGGTTCGCAATTCTTAAGTAAATATAGTAATCTGACTTAAAATTCTTAATTGTCCTGTGATTGTTTGGATGATGTCTGTGAACTATGGTCAGATAATTACCTTTCATAACTGTACATTAACCTTAAGGGCTAAATTTGTTTTAGGCCGACTTTAAATGAATGTGAGTGTTTTCCAAAGTGGGAGGATTGGGATCCCGTAAAACTGGTTTAACCCACTGACAATATGTTCGTAACCTGTTCCAAGTCACGTAGAAGATACTCTCATTCGTTTAAATTTCATTACTGTTGGTCATGGATCCTTCTGACGATGAACAGTAGCATGTCTTACTATTTCGTAAATGATACTGAATCTGACAAGGTTAAACTGGTATTCGGTTTGGTCTTGTCCCTATCATTGAAAACTGTTGTCCGCTTCTCTCTAAATGGAAATGTTATATATTTGGTAACAATTTGAACATTCAGAAATTTTCTGCACATATTGCAGTGCAGTAAGTGTTCCAAGTGTAGTGAAACTTATGTTGTTTTTTATAATTGTCTGATGAATATAGTTTGTTATTGTTAAGGTCATGTCAGGTGGGCTCAAAGTGTTTAATGTGCTCTCTCTCTCTCTCTCTCTCTCTCTCTCTCTCTCTCTCTCTCTCTCTCTCCTCTCTCTCTCTCTCTCTCTCTCTCGTATAAATAATTAGCATCTAAATCAGCTGACTGACAAGTTGAACTTCGTCTGATTATAAATGAAAAAAATTTCAAACTGTTACAGGAAAACAGTTATACTTACAGTTTCCTTTAGGAGTTTCAACATGATTTCTCTCTCTCTCTCTCTCTCTCTTTCTCTCTCTCTCTCTCTCTCTCTCTCCTCTCTCTCTCTCTCTCTCTCTCCCTCTCTCCCTCTCTCTCTCTCTCTCTCGTATAAATAATTAGCATCTAAATCAGCTGACTGACAAGTTGAACTTCGTCTGATTATAAATGAAAAAAATTTCAAACTGTTACAGGAAAACAGTTATACTTACAGTTTCCTTTAGGAGTTTCAACATGATTTCTCTCTCTCTCTCTCTCTCTCTTCTCCTCTCTCTCTCTCTCTCTCTCTCATCTCTCTCTCTCTCTCTCTCTCTCTCTCTCTCTCTCTCTCTCTTTCTTCATAAAAACCTAATTGTTTCTCTGATAAAGGTAGTAGAATTTTACAATAATTAGGACTGTTTTACATTTTGACCTTTTGAACTTTATAGAACCACAAGTTAGATGTACATTATGCTTGGCGGACTTGCAGATGACTTACAATGGCATACTACATTTTTTAAATTTTATATCATTACCCTATTAATTGACTTGATTGATGACTTGTGGGATTCTATGCTTTCTTGAACTTTTAAATTCCCTTTCAAAAATATTTCTGGAAGCCAACTTGAAATGTGATTGCTATCCTTACAAATTTTGGCTATTGTAATGCAATTTTTGACTACGTTTTTATGGTTTGAGGCCTAATGTCACTTGCTCACTTGCTACTGGCTGATGTCTAATATTTGAACCAATGTACTTACTATATTTGCAAATTCAAACACTTTTCTTTTTTAAATACTCTTAGTTTATCTCCTGTAAAACAACATTATGTCTTCAGCTACATGCCTAAAATACATCGAATCATATAACCATGTTGTTTGGATTCTTGTTGATGGTCATTGTAGGACTAGGAGGCTTTTCTGGTGGATTGATGTTGGTGTTAGCGTCACTTTGTGGACTTATATGGATGATGATCATTGTTGAGATGGTAGTTGCAAGTAATACTTTTTTAAATACTGAATTTTATTGACATTTTCAACAAATTAAGACCCTGTGCTTACAAATTCTCTGATGTGTTGCAAATTTTGGTCCCTTTTCATAAATTGTATGGTCCTGTATGCGCATGAATGATGCACCTGTTCAAGCCAATTTACTGAAATAGGCCTATAATTTCAAACAAAACATTTTGCATTCTGTCATGTTAAAACTAAACATGACTTTTTCGACCCTATGAACCTATACACTTACGTTTTAGTCTCTTTTAGGTGAATACGAACTATAAATTTATGTGTTTCAGCTATACATACCAAGGAACATTGCCTTTGGTCGGAATTGACTTGGTTTGTTTCATTAGGGCTACGGTTTGGATATGGTAATGACACTGTCTAATAATAATTATTTGAAGACAATGTACATGCCCGGACCGGTACAATCCTTGTTTTTTACTTCTGAGCTATCCATTCCGAACTCAACATGAACAACATACCATGTCTTCGAAGATATCTCCTCGCTGGCACATTTATATACTATGGAATCAACTTTGGGTCAACAAAGGTGTGTTACAGTATATTTTGCTATACTGTTGATTGTTTTAGTTGCGCGATATTCTTTTATTCGCGCATTTTATAGATGGAACAAAAATAAAACTGCAATGGGAATATATTTGAACAAAGCTTTAATAGGAACAGCGGATTTAAAATTCCAGAAAAAATGCCCACAATCGAAAAAAAGGGAATATTACACGCGCGGAAGTAAATGGACGCGCACTGGACGACAGTAACATAGTGTAATAAAGCACAATTCAGGCATGAATAATTACGCTTCAAGAATCCAGTTGGTGTAATAGGTAATGATCACCATGATTTATTATCGCTGTGAAATATAACACAAAATCGTCTCGACAAATTGTACCACCATGGTATCTGAATAGCATTCGAAAGTAAGGATTGCCCATCTACACATTTGACCATATTTTACCACTATTACAAGGTAGTCTTTGAAAGGGAATAAAACTAGGTCTTCCCTTATATTTTAATTTTTTCTGCAAAATTCAACATCAATGACTATGACCTTGTGGCAGAACATACATTACGTAATCATTAATGATGATATACAAATTTGTGTCTCTTTCATAAACTATTTTTCTTCCTATTTTGTAAAATACGACTGTTATACCAGATTTGGACTTACATACTTGGAATACAACTGTGTTGCTGTTTTGACCTATGACCTCAATTTTTTAACTTTCATTATTCCAATTTAGGATGCAGCTACATTGTATAATGGTTTGTGCATAAGGATATTGTCTATTAAAAAGTACAACTTTATCCTTTGGACGACGCACACAAAAATTTAGGATGAATTGAAAATAAGTTATTCCGCTAATTTGTCACGTTTTCAGCTTTTATGGTCAATTATGATGACCTTGACCTCCACCAATATAACTTTCCATTAATGTATCCTTGACTTCCTTTACTTTTGTGAATGTATAAAAAATTCTAGCTCGGTATTTTAAAAAAAATCTCACAGTTACGACAAATTTAGTAAAATATGGTACGTATAATATTTTCCTGCATTTTCAACCTTTAACACCCTAAATTTCCCAATTTTTACAATGGGTTTTTTTTAATCTTGCCGCATATTTATATGGCCAAAGGTGTTGTCTATCAAACAAAATTAGTTTCATCCCTGAGTCCACGTGAGCAAAGTTATTCGAAAACTAAGAGACTTTTCTCGATCTCGCCTCTGGACTATTCCGTGACGTCACGACCCAGTGCCCGCTTGATGGCAAAAAAGGCGCAAACTTGTCAACTTCGGGCGCGTAATGGGCAACAAAATTCTTTTACAAATAAAGTTTTCCTGTGCGAATATGGAAAGTTTTCTTTAGAAAAGTGCTATGATACTCTAAGTCCTTCACTTTGAACAAAAAATATATCTTTTGGCGTTTGGGACCTTTAAGCAAGAGCGGCGATCACTCAAAGACTTCCTGGCATGCTGACACTTGGTATTTAACTCTGCCACTTCCCAAAAGTGCTTTTGCTGCAACTTAAATATGCAGCCACAGCATTTTTTTTTATCACAGATTAACTTGCATGTTTTTTTATATTTACAAGAATGATCACAAAGCTTATGTAAGTGCACATTGTAGCTTTGAGGTATAAAACTCAAAGGTTCTCATAAACCAAGATTTAAAAAAAGACATTCTCTTCTCTTTGCTGGTTAAAACTTATAATTATTGTTCTCGTCAACCAAGGAAAGACATCCTGTCATCTTAATTATCTTCTCTTCACGTATAGCCTATAAGCTAGTCGTTGTTTCAAGAGAGAGAGAGCGACAGACTGACAGAGAGACAGAGAGGAAAAATAAGAGTTTGAATTCATGACTTGTAAGAAATAGGGCTTCTTGTTTTAGCATACCAAATTTGGGGGTTAAACGGAAAAGCAGCACAGATCAGCGATGAACTTTACGGAAAAAAGTACGGATATATATTTCCGTATAATACAAACTCATGTAGTGTCTACTATCTAAATCGTAATATCTTATTTGAATTCTGTTTGAAACTACATTTCGTCCATCCTAAAACCAATATGTATACAGATCTATTAGTTTCAGAATACACATGTATATATGGTTTGAGTCCACAGTTTTCCTCGGCGCACTTTGAAGGCATTGATGCCGAGGAAAGCTGTCGACTCAGTCCAAAATTCAGGATTAAAAGATTCGATTTTTTTTAACATATTTATTTCAAATGGATCGCCGTGTAGTACATCGAGATGTCACTAATCGGGGGGTTCGTCACAGCATGGAGTGACACACAAAACGTATATTACAAAACACACAAGACAAAACATGAACAAAGTTACACAATTAACAAAGAAGCTGTACACATGCTTCATTTGTACCCGCATACAAAAATCAAAATAGTTAAAGTCACCAAAATGCAAAACAAAACAATTTTCCTGACGATAGTAGTCACACATTTTATTTGATATGCTTCGAATTTTTGGCACATACAACCAGCCAGGTAACACCTAGTACTACGTGAAAAATAAATCCAGGGAGGTGTTCCATGATATATCATGCAACATTTTCCATTTTTTTCTCTAATAAAACTTATTCACAGATTACTTTGCGAACTGTGGAATGCCACACTGTGAATACATGATATATACATGTTAGAGGAGAGGTCGAAATTAGCAGCAGCGTGTGATTTCAGTCGAATATACACAGCCGAACACACACAAAAATGGAGGGCTACTAGAGCGGTGTATTCCCATTTAGTTGTATTTCATAATGCATCTTTTAATATAAATTGTAAACATTGCTTCTTCCATTACATGCCCTTTTTCAACTAACTGAAGATGTTGGATTGTAGTTATTATCAAAGGATTTACAATGGTATTTACCCTTTGTGGAAAATTTACCACAAGGATGTTTTTGAAGTTTGAGCAATGTATATTTAACTTGACGTTTTAGGCTGAAAATTACAGTGTAATTAGCTGTTTTGAATTTTTTAACTTGGAAAGGCCTCCTATTTTAAGAAGAACCATGCACTGCAGAAGTGCAAATCACTGGAAGAGCGAAAGAGCCAATTTTTGCGTTTTTGTGTAACACAGGTTTGTTTTGAAATCTATAAGTCCTGAAGATTTAAGCAGTAAGTCAAGTAGATTTAGACCTGATTACCCTTTCACTATGATTTGTGCATAATCTATTCGTACATACAACATAATATAAAGATTCGCCGTTTATTTGGTTTGAAAAGCATTACAGGCTCAGTTAAAACCTCTCGAGGAAAAATGTATTGTGTTTTAAAATGATTTTCTTGGTTAACATGTACATCCTTTATATTATTTCAGTTAACGTGCCTAGTCTAATTCAAGTTAGCAAGTTACTCGAAGTCAGTCATATGTCACTGGCATTCACCCCCTGAGATTCAGGGCTAAGATCCATAATTAGGCCTATATTTGGATATATCCCCTATACAATTTTGGTCATCAAGAAGTGTACTGGTCGGTGCTTCCGTGTATCTCAGGAAGAGCCTTTCGGTGTTGTCCCTTACTTTGGTGTCCCATTCTGCGCTTTTTTTGTGCCATCCGGAACACCGGCAGGACCCCCCCCCCCCCCCCCCGTACTATCCTGTGGCTGCCTGTGCTTTCCTGTACATTACGGTGCCTTCCTGTGTTAAGTGCGAATCGGATTGGTCTGCAATTTTCAAAATGGCAGCCAAGCGCCGGCGATACGATTGGATATTTTAAAGAGGTAGTATCCAAAATCTATGTGCGATTTGGGTTAAGGGAAGGTTAATTAGTCCCCCGTCCACTTGGTGGGGGACTATAGGTTTGCACCTCGTCCGTCCTTCCGTCCGTCCGTCCGAAGCTTCTCCGGGCCATATTTCCAACACCATAACACCCACAGCTACCAAATTTAATGTGTTTGTACTTCCTAGGATAGAGGTGTATGGTGTGCCAAAAGTAGGTCACTAGGTCAAATATCTGGGTCACAGAATACATATGTATGAAAAATCTTGTCCGGGCCATAACTTTTTTGTCCTTTTACTTAGAGTCATGAAATGTTACACAAATGTGAAGCTTTGTCTAAAAAAGTATCATAAAGCAAAACTAAGTCACTAGGTCAAATATTTGGGTCACCACGATATGTAAATATACAGAAACAAATTTTGTCCGGCACATATCTTCCCTATATTAATGCTACCTCTTCAATTTTTTTTTATGGTTGGTAGACCTTAGGTAGTAGCTGTGCATAGGCATTGTTTTGTGTGGCTAATTACTTGCATTAATTAATTATTTAACAAAGTTCGTTAAGCAAGACAAATTTTGTCCGGGCCATATCTTCTAAACTATTAATGCTAGCCCTTTGAATTTTTTGTGGTGGATAGACCATAGGTAGTAAGTGTGAATAGGCATTGTTTTGTGTGGCTAATTACTTGCATTAATTAATTATTTAACAAAGTTCGTTAAGCAAGACAAATTTTGTCCGGGCCATATCTTCTAAATTATTAATGCTAGCCCTTTGAATTTTTTATGGTGTGTAGACCTTAGGTAGTAGGTGTGCATAGGCATTGTTTTGTGTGGCTAATTACTTCCATTAATTAATTAATAAACGAAGTTCATTAAGCAAGCTCAAGATACAATACAAATTTTGTCCGGGTCATATCTTCTAAATTATTGATGCCAGCCCTTTGATTTTTTTATGGTGGGTAGACCTTAGAGGGGATATGGTAATGGCCACCGTCCGTGTGTCCGTCCGTCCGTCAAATATTTAGGTCACAGTAATACATAAATGTACAGTATTTTCATGTCCTTACTGTAATTCTGAAAAAATTTTGACTTCTTGTTATAAAAGTTTACTGATAATGTATTGTGACCTAAAAGTGTGTCACGACGCAAAACTAGGTCAATAGGTCAAATATCTAGGTCACAGTGTAAACTCCATGTAAAACCTTGTCCATGCCATATTTCCCTTACTATAATACCTACAGCTACCAAATTTATTATTTTAATACTGCCTGGGGAGTTGTTGTGTCACATGGCAAAAGTAGGTCACTAGGTCAAATATCTAGGTCACTGTGAAATCCATTCAAAATCTTGTCCGGGCCATAACTTTTTTGTCCTTTTACTTAGATTAATGAAATTTTACACAAATGTGAAGCTTAATCTAAGAATGTGCCATACTTTTAATTTTTTTTCATCTAGGTCACACCCCTATATAGTAGTCCATTCAACCTTGTGGGCGACGAGCGGGGGACTATGTATTGCTCTGCAATACTCATTAACTTGTTTATCGAATAAATGTAATGTGCAATATATATTGGGACTTTTCCGGAGTGAGCATAACCTGAAAAAGTAAATACACCGTAATACAAACATCAGCGTGGGCCCTGCAGTACGTATTCTGTATCAGACGTAGAAGTCGCCCTGAGGCCATAAATTTTAGTAGGACCCGCCACGACCCCGAGGTGTGTGAAAGCTGGACCTTGGGCGAGAAGGATGCCCCGATAGTGGATACAGGTCCGAAAGTACTGGCAAGTTTTTATATAACGTGATAATAATAATAATAATAATAATAATAATAATAATAATAATAATAATAATAATAATAATAATAATGATGATGATAATAATAATAATAATAATCATAATAATAATAATTATTGTTATTATTATTATTATTATTATTATTATGTTGCAAGCGTAGCATAAGATGCGAGCGTCAGCATTACAAAGTGTCGACAATAATGTCGGTGGATCATGCAGTACATAGCACCCAGTCGTTATGTCCCTCTAGCGGCAATTTACTAAACCAGTCTAGAGAGGCTAGGCCGTAATACCTTGAACAAATGAACGAAATTATCTGCCGTATAGTTTTCTTTTTGTCAGACACTGTGCCACAACATTAAGTATTGTTCCCAAGATTTTCATATCGCCATTGAACTAGTGCCGTATCCTGTGGCAGAGACGTAGTGCGTACGGAGAGTGACTGTTGGATTGTTGCGCGACAACACCAAAATCGGAGCAGGCTTAGGCAACATGGCGTTTTGGGGCCCTTGTGGGGGATAAGTGTGACTGGAAGTTGCGATCTGGAAGGCCCCGAGAAGCGATCTGGTGAATGCATAGTGTGCAGATGTAAGTACAGTGAGACGCAACATGCGCAACAAATACTACATACTTTGGGATGTTTATTTAGGTTACCCTCACTCCTGTTAAGTTTTTCTATTCCGCGTAAAACTACCTCCAGCCCCAGAGGTGTGTTTGCCAGGTCCACGTTCTAACGAGGTGTTAACGATGCAAGTCAGTGAATCGCTATCATTGATTACTCTCTGACGAAAACGCTTTCTGAAGCCCAGTTATGAATTATTGCCAAGATTTCCATAAAAGCCGGTACATTTGAGACTTTGGTGTAAATAAAACTGCGAAAATTACCCGGGGTGCCTGAAAAACGCAATGCCTGCGCCCATGTGCGCATGCGCAGTAAGGGATGGCGAAGAAAATCAACTTCGTTGGATAGATACTTCAGGAGTACTCTTCTGATTGGATAATTTATCGTTCTGTGATATCTTATATTCACATGTGTTTATGGTAAGAACTCGCTGACGCTCGCTATTATTATTGCAATGAAACCTGTCTTAAGGGACCACCCACTGGACCTCTAAAAATGGTCCATTCTGACAGTGGTCCTTAAAGGCAGGTGAAATTAAACTAAAATACGCTAATGGGGATATTGAGACTGATCCTTTAGCACAGGTGGTCCCTTAGCAGAGGTGGGCTCTTAGGCAGGTTTTACTGTAGTATTATTATTATGATGATGATTATTATTTTTATTATTATTATTATAATTGTTATTATTATTATTATTATTATTATTATTATTATTATTATTATTATTATTATTATTATTATTATGATCATTATCATTATCATTATTATTATTATTAGATCAATTTATTTTTCATGTTGGACAAAAACAACACTATTCATTGCTCGCCTGCTAAAATCCATACATGTATCTTTCATGCATTTTTTATACCTTCCTTTATGTCATGCAGGTATAAAAAAGACAAAGGTTTGATCCCTTTTTAATGTAGGTCTTTGTAAAGTTCCATCTTCAAATTTTACATTTATTTGATTTTTACTCGGCCACTCTTTGTTTGACATTGACTTTATGAGGAGCATATTGTCCAACAGAAAAATATTAGAGAATCATAAGATTGGGAAGCGTACAATGTGGAGTTACATACACTGGTGATAGTGTTTGGCGGAGTTGATACGCCCAGGTCAACATGCATACACAAATTACCAGGCATAGTAGTACATGTACTAAATTGTTGGAAAAATCGTGGTCGAACAAATCGAAAAAAACACCGCCTCAAAATGTATATGATTATTATACAAAAGTTAAAAATTTTCTTTTATTTTTTCAAAAAAGTACCATCTCAATTAGCAGCTATTAGCTGCTAATTTTGTACTTTTTTTTTGCTGCTGCGCGGTGCTGACTGTCCTTTTCTCGCAGCTTCGCGGAAGCGAGAACAGTCTAGTGGGGTCACTTTTCTAGAGCGCCATATTGTCCTTATAGGGTTAACACGGCGAAATTACAGTGGAAGTTTGAACTTGTTCATTTCTGTGAGTTATGCGTGGACACGGATATCAATATGCCAGTACATAATTGTAAGGTGCCTGGTTGTACTTCAGATACAAGAAAACATGGGAAATATGAGAAATACCCGTGAATGGAGTGTGTAACTTTTCAAAAATTTCCGCCGAATCCATGTTTGCATCAACGCACTTGACCCTCTACTGACTGCAAGGTTTCCTGTCGCGGGACAGTGCAGAGTTCGCTGCCACGGTAATGAATTCCCTTACCTATATTGAGCCGTATTTAGCGTGACCCCAGGTTGTTAATCGCTTGGCAACTGGAACATGCGCATAGACAAAATACTACTATGCGATACCTGGTGTACAAATTCAGTACCATCTCAGTTAGCAGCTGCATGACATCATAATTTCATGCAACACCTTAAAATTGCCTGGGTTCTTTCCTTCGAAAATAAAGTGCGGGTAAAAGGGCAGCCCTCTTTTCGACTTACTGGAGATACCTCCAATAGAGAACATGCCTATATATGCGTGACCAACGCTTATTTTCATTCGGTTCAAATGAATTATTATTATATTGCTAATAATATTGACTAGTAGTTTCCTGCAGTTAGATTTCCGGGTACTGTAAAAATGTGTGCGTTTAATAGTTTGATCCCTGATCATGAAACACACTGTGAAGGTGTGTTGCAAAAGTCATTTACTTGTATTGGCACACAATACAGAATAAACGAAAACTGTTGTTCAATATGATGTAAACAGTGTGATATTATTTTAGCACACCTTGTGATTTTTGCATATATGCATGAAAGGAACTGTATGTATCAATGGTATAAAGTAAACCATGGTCACCCTTCAATTAAATCGGAAAACTTTTCGATCCATAAGTGTACATACATGGTCTTGTAAGGTGGCGGATTAGTGCCAACCCAATATTCATTTTTTAATCTCATAATTGCGAGATATCATTTCCTAATTACGAGATAACTACCTCGTAAATACAAGATAACTATCTCGTAATTTCGGGATAATACTCGTCATTATTAGATAACCGTTTCGTAAGTACGAGACGATATATCCACCGTGTCTTGTCGTTTACCATGTTGAAATGTGATGTTTTTAATTTTAGTGTCGACATGTTTCATCTTTAATTAATAAAAAAGCGAATGTTCTAAAAGGTTAGCCAAGCCAAATCAACAAGACTTTAAACAAAACGAAGACCTGTATCCAAGTGAACAGCTCATTACTGAATTTTCCTCTATTATATAAAGACAGGCACCATAAATCAATGGCAAATCAAATGATAATTCATTTTTACCAGACAAAATACGCATTTGTAGTCAAAAAAAAATGAAAAATTAAATTGATTGAATAACAAGGTCCGGGGAAACTAGGGGGCCATCATTATTTCGAAATGCCGTGGTATTACTTTTTGCGTCCAAGCTGTTTGTATAACATTTCATCACAATTAAAAGCATGCATGATCAATCTGAACGCACGGTTGTTAAATGTTGAACCAACGTCAGGGTCATTCACCCAACGTGAACACAATTCTAGGTACAGTACTTACCATGGCAGACAGCGTTCCCCTTTAAACTTACAAGACAACAGGAGCCAGGAAATGTTGTGGCCGTAGATGCCTCTCTCTCTCAAAGACATTCTGGATGTTATGGTCTCAAGGCTTGACACAATATTCTTTTGATCAGGACTTCGTCGTGTTTTATTGTTATCATTCCAGCTGAAGAACGTTGTTGGTCTTTTTAACTGAAATTGTAAGGAGCACAGATGTTCACATGCTCATTCAGGTGCCACATGGTGCTATGTGCTACAACATTGTAGAACACAAAAAAGCGATGAACATGTCACTTCGAGTTCCTTGACACCAAAATCAAAGAATACACAAATAGATGCATTTCCCCAGTATTTGGCACCTACCTGTAAACATTCATAATACTTTGCAGGTCCATTCGGTTACTGATGTAGTGACTTACGTTCAGGGGGGAGGGGTTTTTTTGGGGGGGTGGTTTTGTTTTTTGGGGGTGTTTTTTTTTTTTCGGGGGGGCTGTGGCTTTAGATTCATTCCACATGAAACTTGTTTCTTTGGTGTCAGATAGCACTTGTCTTCTACAGACAAGAGATTTGCTCTGATGATTGACAAAACATGTCATTCCTTTTGAAAGGAACTAAATTATGTTTTATTTGCATTTTATATTATTCTGTTTTGGGACTCATTCTCATTTAAAGGAGAAATGGCTATTCTAAAACCTTTTGAGAAGACGGGTCAGTTTCAGATATTAAGAGATGTAAATTCCAGTCAACACCCACAGGAAATTCACACAACTGAAATGTATCATACATATTGACGAAAACTGATTATTATTATTATTATTATTAATATTATTATTATTATTATTATTATTATTATTATTATTATTATTATTATTATTATTATTGTTGTTATCATTATTATTATTATTATCATTATTATTATTATTATTATTATTGTTATTATTATTATTAATGTTATTATTATTATTAATGTTATTATTTTTTTATAATCATTATTATTATTGTTACTATTATTATTATTATTATTTTATTATTTTATTATTATTATTATTATTATTATTATTATTATTATTATTATTATTATTATTATTATTATTATTATTATTAGTATTAGTATTTAATTTCTTATGGACAAATCCTGGACAAATGTAGAAAGGAAGTCCCAACAGTTGATAAAATCCTGACGCAGAGATTATACCAACAAACGTTGGAGTAAAGCCTAACGGAGTTAATTACCCACTTATAAAGAACAAATCACACATCCTTATCGGTTCGATGAAAGGACAAGGTTCATTTTGGTATTGACTTAAGACGGTGTAGGCACTTTATTGCTTTCATAGGTTCAGTTTGTTACAAAAACATTTGTGTTTTCAGGTACCGTGGTCATATGGTGCTTCTTAAACGGTACTGGACAACACAAAGCTGTCAAATGGAATATTGAAACCGCGGTCAATACGAATATTAAAAGGTTAATAGGTAACTCGTGCCATAGCAGAGAAGAAACGACTAAAGAATAAGCTATGGATATGCACATGAAAAACAATTATTTCGTACCACATTCCTTTTTGGAGAGCCAAATGGTTGGATACCTTCATTCGATTTCCATTTCTTTAAGTGGGCTTTTTGCAGGCTAAATTGCTTTGGGTCTAGAGTACGAATCACATAACTTTGTTTCGGTAAGATGCAAGCATACAATTTACTGTGGAGCAGATTTGCGACCGTGCATGTACGTCACTGCTTTCATGGCTTCGTTTGTTTTTGTTTTTGTTGTTTTTTTTGGGGGGGGGGGGGGCTGGCTTGCTTTTTGTGTTTGGGGGGTGTTTTTTTGTTTTGTTTTGTTTTTTTTGTTTATTTGTTTGTTTGTTTCCGGGTACCTAGTTACTATGGTACAGCTGTATATAATACAACGGCACTGGATCACATAAAGCTGTTTGGTGGTATATAGAAGCCGAAGAATACGAATAGTAAAAGATCAAGTGACTCGTCCCGCAGTGTGGAAGAAACGACCCAACAATATGCTATGAATACGAATGTGTCCGATGTTTTCCAACCATATGGCTTCGTGGAGAGCATTAGAGTCACCTACCTTTATTCGCCCCCCCCCCCCCCACATTTGTAAAAAATGGATCGTTTCAAGGTTGATTGCCCAGAGCACAGAATACGAATCATACATTCTTTTCGGTAAGATGCAAGTAAACAATTACGTAACTTAGGAGTCGACTTAATACCCATGGCACTGGTTCACACAAAACTTTAATAGTTGTACTATACAACTGTTTAAAAGTATTGGCTGAAATCTGGAAAACGTGTCTAAATATAATAATCTCAAGAACGTAGGTGCACCACGATCGTTTAAAAACTCCACCCAAAGACAGCATCCGTAGTCCTACCTAAACAAAACTTTGTACAACTAATTTTTATATAACTCATCTCACGCATTCGACCATAACATCCCAGATTTTTATTTCTTTCCAAAGACCGACGTACGACTGAGAAATGCAAAGCAAACACTTAGCCAAATGCAGTGAATGTAGAGATGCCAAGTTTATTGGCTTTTCAGCCCCCCCCCCCTCCACACACACACACACACACACACACGCCAACAACGAGATTGTGGAGGCTAACATTATACGGAAGCCTAGGAGAAAACTGTGCGAATGAATTTTGTATACAACTTGACATATTCTTCGCATGGTTGTTCCACTTGACAAGGCGATTGCAAGGAAATTTTGGAACTGACCTGGTGCCTTATCTTTTGGGTTTTCTTTCTTTCTTTTTGTGTGTGTGGATGGGTGTCTATGTGTGCACTATTGTTGAATATAGAACGGGTCATTGTCCAATACAGATTTCACATTCAGTGTTTTCTGCTAATTAATCATTGAAGTAAATACATTGAAGCTGAAAAAATTTGGCATCAGACGCATTTAGCCGCTTTAGGCGGGAAAGATTTTAAATGATCTTGTACAGTGCCAACAAGGGATACCGTCCAATGGAGCAAATATTTATAAGATTACCAAAGCTACCTTTTTGACGCACTTTAAGTTGACATTTTTGTCATGAAATATACATATATATATACATATATATATATATGTATGTATGTATGTATGTGTGTGTGTGTCTGTGTGTGCGCGCGCGCACGTTTATATATAAATTGTGGAACTCCACCGCTAGCATTGGTCTGTTGTTTTTCAAAAATTTCCTATCGTGGGGATTTACATGACTATTTGCATCAGGATTGATACTCTGGTATGGCACTGAGCTACTTAATGGGGGAAATCTTCGTGCTGACATTTCGGCATAAAAATAAAGGGTAACATCACCTGTGTTGAATTGGTCGTTTTAACAGTAACGTTCATAGCCGAAGCCCTGAGAGGGTTCAGATTACACAGTGTCACAGCCGGAAAGGTCACGCTTCTCTGAAACTCCACGTCTACGGTTGATTCGGTTGGCCAACTATGGTATTTGTAAATCGCCTCACTTAATTGCCATATAAGTAGTCCTGAAATTTAATGACATTATGTTATAAATGATACTGTGTTTAAACCTGTTGCCATGAATCACGTTTTGAAGCATGGATTCAATTTATTGAAAAACAAAAGGAAGAACTTGTGAAGTCTATGTCAACTTCGGTTTAGCGCTTCGTGCATATACTCCATGCAGAGACGTTTAAATCTCGATCTGTACGGAATTTAAAGCTCTGTTCACATAATCACCTTTGAAAATGGATAGTATATTTCTTTTAGGTCTACCAACACTACGCACATTCATCTCAGACTCGACTCATATAGGACATAGCCGCTAAGTCGACCGTCAGTCGTCGAGTAATTTGACATGTTAGTGAAAAAAAAGGGGGCTCGCAGAACATGTCCGTTGGCGCCAGATTGTTTGCCGCCTGCCGTCGGTCTTGGCTATTTCCCGGTGCAGGCCGCACGCCGCAGGCTGCCGAACTCCAAAAATCTCAGCTGTATATCGGTGGCGGCTAGCGGCGAAGCGCAGCATCACCGCTGTTTACCACAGAAACCGTTGTATTTATAAACAATAATCGTTGCAGTTTATAGAAAAACCAAATTATCAAATTAACTGAAATAAACTGATATACGGCCTACCATATTAATATCTAATTATGCTAAGGAAACAATGATATATATATATATATATATATATATATATATATATATATACAGAAATGTTTGTGTGTGTCGAACAACTTGTGGTTCATATAATTATAAAAGTAGCGGTTCCACAGATATGATTTGTGTCAATAAAACTAGCGCACTGGACTGATTTTTCGTCAGATCGCCACACCATAAGCAGGAAAGAAAGATAGAACACACGCAATAATATAACGGACGGAATTACATAATGTTAAGAAGTACAGACCCGCACATGAATTTCACATATGATGTTATCTTACTTGATATTTTATTTATTTACACTGCATAAACACATTTGCAACAGAGGCATTCACAATGGTGCATCCAACTGATACATACATTCACAATACAATTATGTACAATAAATATGCCTATGCAAGTGGCATGTTTAAAACAACGGGAGGGACAATCAGTATAAGTATATTAGGTAAACTATGGGCCCCGCTGTGCGAAAACCGCAGAATCGTCGGGGGGATTACTTTGCTTGAATGAGCGGCTTGAAGCCCCAGAGCATCCTTGGGAACTTTTCGGCCAGCCACATCAAACACATGAATTATATTTCTCAATATTGTTTTTTCTTCTATATTATCACCAATCGGACAACCTATGTTACTAATTAGGGAGAGGGCGTAATTTTTTTCTCAATGAACATACCACTGAAATTAAGGAGGTGCAGCTATATATCAGTCACAAGTAGTTGTCCATTAGAGATCTCTATAAAAATATGACAGGTAAGGAAGATATGAAAAAATATCCTCCTTCTCTGAGCCTCACAGATTACAAATACCATCTCCGATACCCCTATGTCCCTGGCCAGTGCTCAGACCCAGGGTTCAGGTACGTGCTTTGAACCTGGTCCGAGCACCAGTGAAATCTTATATTTAACAGACGTTTCCAACTCAGCTTTATAATTTTTTGTACACATTGAGGGTATCGATATTTTCAATCAGCTAGCGACAATCCAGACTTTGTGCATCATTATTTGAAATATAAAACTTACACAGCAAGCCCCGTCTGTCGAACTGATAACCCTGTCCGTCCCGCTTAATTCAGAATTTGTTTTATTTTCTTACAGTAAAGTTAGGAGAAAATACGGCCCTGTCGGTTTAAACGTATTTTGTTAGCAACAAGTGCCTCCGGCTGTGCCCAGGTAACAAATTAAACTGACCTCAAAAGAGGTAATATGTAAAAGGGGAAAGAACATCCATTTTCAACATGTTTCAACAAATGTCCAAGTTACCCGAGGCCTAACAAAAATATGTGTGTGGTTCCGGTAACCTGACAGACCCTACCAAAAAGGCCCAACCCTAAAATTAATGGAATAAAAAAAAAAAAAGAGTACTTTCGCGCCGCCCTTCCCTAGTAAATACTGATCCATCCAGGCCAGTGCTACACACTCAGTCAGAGACCCAAGTGGCCTAAAAAAGGATTTGTGACCTGACCGGCTCAAAGGGCCGAAGGCATGCTGGGGGGGGGGGGGGGGGTCTGGGGGCATTGCCGAGCCCCTCCCACGTACGAAAAATTTTGAATTTGAGCATGCAAAATGGTGCATTCTGGGGAGTTTTGAGTATTTTGCCTTCACATGGTTGAAGAAATCACAACATTTAAGTCATTATACTGATTTTGCTATTTTCCCTCAGATTGTATAAAAATCTGATGAAAATTAGCAAAAATAAGTGAAAATTAAATTTTAAAAAAAGCATCGCCATGTTATCAATTAAGTTAAGACAAATTTTATATTCATAAATGTAAGGCTTTAGAGAATTTTTGCACACATATTATGTTTATTAATTTGGGGAAAATTAACAGATAAATTATCTCGCAATTAGTTAGTTGTGTATTTTCTCTACAAAAGCAAGATGAAAAAAAACATTAAGATAACCACTAGGCCTGAACGTACTTAACTTTTATCACTGAATGTTGATTGGTAATATTTTATGCACATATGGCAGGATGGAGCAATTATATTGCTGAAAGCACACCAAACTATGATGCATGAAATGGGAGTACCAACTGCCTAGGGAATCTTACCTTGGCTTATGTCCATGGTGGATCACAACACGAAAATAGCAGAAATGTAAATATGAAATGAAAAAAAAAATATTAAGTTGCTCTGCACAGGTTTATAGCTTATATGCTTTAATTATTTATGAATTAAAAGATTGATCTAGATTTCAATAAATTGATATATAAATAAATATAAGCACAAAAGCCGTATTTTTATAACTCCAGGGACTTGCTATATAAAACAAAATTCCCGGCCGTATGTTATGGTGAAAGTTATTGTTTCAAAAAGCTTCAAGCTTCATTCATATATATATATATATATATATATGTGTGTGTGTGTGTGTGTGTGTGTGTGTGTGTGTGTGTGTATGTGTATGTGTGTGTGTGTGTGTGTGTGTGTGTGTGTGTGTGGATATATGTATAAATTGCAGGTCCCTGATAACATTAAGATATTGAAAGTATAAATATATAAAGGATTAAAGCGGTCCCTCTCCAGTACTCCCATCACGTGCATCCAGAATGATTTTACCTTATTTTTGAAAATGTTCTTACATTCACTCTCTTTGATATACCCTGGCAGGTTCTGCATGGGAATAGGTTATGATTATGGTACAGTAGTGCCTGCAATTACCGACCCCAGTCCCCACCTGGTCAAAACGACCAGATTCCTTGGCACGAGCCCTTTTGCCATGTTAAATGACCTGACGCGCAAGACCACGGTGCTGTCCAATTGCAGCGGCAAATTTACATTCACTGGATCATTTTCTCAATAAACTTCTTCACATGAGAAACACTTATTTTGGATAAATTCTGTTGCATTTTTCAAGAACTGTGATGCAAATTTTGCTCCAGTGCTCCAGTTGGACAGCCTTAGACCAGCTGCAACACGCGACCGACCGGCCAAATCGCCCCTACAAACAACCACCCGTAAAAAAAAAAAAAAAAAAAAAAGGTCGTTTAAATCAAACGTTACCAAGTTGGAAGACAAAGTTAACAGGAAAGCTGGCCAACGTGTGCCGTTATTTTGCTGTAAAGTCAACTCAACCACAACATTTTATTTCAACTTGTCTGGACGGTCAACTTAGGCCGAGAAAAAGCATAGCTGCAACGATGCGTGCGCTATCGGTACCTAGTATCGCAAAGTTTCAGGTGTCCATTCTCCGAGTTACCACAGCAAACGGTCGTCAACGTATTTATAAAAGATGACTTACAATCTTAACTTTAATCTGCCGGCTTGGTTGTGTCTGAAGCAGTTATCATCGTAAGTTATAAATCCAAATGCAACACGAAGGGACGCATGTATTGTAAACACGTTGAGCGCCATTTTAAACATGGCCCGGTGCATTGTGGGAAAGGAAAATCACAGTGAATTATGGCCACGTGTTTTCATCACGGTTCCAGGTGTCTGTTCTCCGAAATACCAGGGCAAACAGTCGTTAAAGTACTTTTAAAACATGACTTACCATCTTAACTTTAATCTGCCCGCTCGGTTGTTTCTGAAGCAGTTATCATCGTTAGTTACAAATCCAAATGGGAGACGGCACGTTTGAGCGCCATTTTGAACGTTGCAAAATTAATGCATTGATTGAGGGACAGTCTCACATGAGAACACTTGATTTGGATATCAGAGTGAATCGCGGCCACAGCATGTATATATTTATTGATGCTCTGAAATAATTGCAAAATATATACTTTTGGTTTCATACATTATAACCTTCTTCCCACCCCCACTCGTCAAGATCGTCCCAATGCTCATTTACAAACCATTGGCATTGGGTGCGGAACTCACTATTTTCACAATGTCAGCCAAGTCGATTGGATAGTTTGAAGAGGTAGCGTTCAAAATGTATGTATGATTAGTGTTAAGGGAAGGTTAATTTGTCGAATGAATGTGATGTACAATATATAGTGGGACTTTTCCAGAGTGAGCATTATCTGAAAATGTAAATACAACGACAAAGAGTGATCAGTTGTAGGCCCCAGAAATGGTATTGTGTATCAGACGTAGAAGTCGCCCTGAGTCAATGAAATAAGGATAAGCAATAGGCTGAGTGCCAAGCGCCCCGCTGCGTGAAAGACAAAGCTCAATGGAAAAGGTTGCCCCGATAGTGCATACAGGTCCGAAAGTACTGTCGAGTTTTTATATAAGTGGCAATGAGAAAGCAGGGCAGAGCCCAACATAAATTCTTCTTGCGAAATACAGACAAAAGACACGACGGATAAAACATCACAATCCATGACATTTTTGATCATGCCAGGACACACAAGTCAAGAATGAGACAAAGAACAGAACACGACAGATACAGGGGCAAATATTAACCTAGGAACAAGTCAGCCAGTTGACAGAAGACGTTATGTATCCCAAAAGCAAAATCTACCATTCATTTCAAGAAAATTTTGGAAAGCCAGAAATATGAATTTATTACTTTCTAAGTTGCAATGTTCGGAACCATATAAGACGGTATGTATATTGAAAGCCACAAGGTTTATAATAATTGTATGTAGACGATTTCGATCGGTAGCGAATAATGAGCAAGAGAAGATAAAGTGCCAAACGTCTTCTACTCACTGACCTCATGAACACAGAGGAGAATCCTTGATACCAATTTTATAAAGATGTTCGTTCAGCCGACTACGGCCCATAAGTAATCGAGCATGAATAATTGCATGATATCTCTTACCTAAATTTAACAATGATGGATGTTTTACTAAGGTACAAAGTTTACTAATAAGATTCGATTTAAACTGCAAAAGTGTTGGGGAGTTGTGAATATCAAGTGGCAGTAAATTCCATAAACGTGTTGCTGATGGAAAGAAGGATTTGTCAAAAATATCTGTTCTAGCTTTGAAATGCAGTAAATCAAAACGTCTGCGAATATTATAGTTAACTGGTGTTTCAGACGTAGGAATATTTGGAATTAGGTTTTGCAAATAATTAGGGGATAGATTATTTACTACTTTACACATAAAAATTATTTTGTTCCGATCCCTCCTCCGGCCCTGTTTAAAACGGGAGATAATCTCATCCATGACAAGCCTAAAAAGTCTCTTGCTTCCATTTCTATACAATTCCACGAGTATCTGCCACCATCAAAAAAGGTGGCCACCCCGATTTGCTGAGGTTGGCTAAGGTGGGGAAGAGTTTTTTATTCCTAGAACTGTTCCTGTGATGTGGAGATGAAATTGCAAATTGGTCTTGTCCCATGCCATGTTTATAGCTTACAAACCAAGCTCTACAAACATGCAGCAGGGATGGTAGAACCAGATGTTCGCACAAAGTGTTCCCTGGGATCTTACTTCCTGCGTGGAGAACTGTGTCATCGGGATGTAGCAATGCTGGGATTCACTTATTAACACACCGTACACAGTGTTTTAACTTTATCAGTGCCAACTGCAACAACAGTCGAAATACTTAAAACGAACTACTCTTAGTTATAATAGGGATGCTAGATTCATTCCCATTTTGAACAAAAAACATTTTTTTTGTTCAAGTGCCAGTATGCCTGTAGTCATATAGAATATAAAAGTCCAGGTCAACAGCTTTTCTCGGCGTACCAAGGAAAGCTGTTGACTCAGTCCAAAGTGTAAAACACATTCTTTCTTCGTGATAAGAAATATTATATATCAGACAAGTACAAATGTTTCATTATGCTTCCCACTTGTGTATTTACAGACAAACGCCGTGGTTGAGTTTTTAAATTTAAACACTTACCAAATCCTACAATGCACACCAAAATCCAAAAAAATCTGTGGATCCAGGTCTTAGATCGATATACGTTTGGCAAACCATGCATGGATGTGTTTTGTCCCAGCAAACGAAGTAGTTGCACAATATTTTCGTTTTCGTTTGGTTCCTGTGCGTTGATAGCCATATTTTCATTTGATTCTTCTTGCACAAAACAATTGGTTTTGTTGCTACCAAATGGTGTCATTTTCCACAAAAAAGCCGAAGTCTCCAGTTCAATCAGTAAACAGTGGTGTTCCAGTCTATCATTCGATCAGAAAACGGCGAGACGTCTGCGCTTGTAAGCTCTGGCATAAACAGTTTTGCAGAATAAAATGGCTCGTAAAGACTTTACGTTCCGGTTTAATCTCGAGCTACCTGAGGGACATACCTCAATATGTGACAGTTACAAACATATTGTTGCATTACATCAATTTTTCATTCAATGAATAAATGTAGCGTGACACTCTCCTAACAGTGCAGCGTCAGTGTGCCAAAGATGCTTTGCATCCATGCCTGTTGATATATTAATTGTTTCAGTCTCTTTGTTCAGTTACACAACATTTCACAATAAAAGATACAGCAGTAATGCATGGTCTCCCTTTGAATATCGGTGCTTCTTTGAAATTTCATAAACGTTCTCAGTTTAACAGTTTTTATCCATATTTCCATGAGACCAGTCAAGTGAAGGTTGTTCCACGTGCAGTCGGGTTTTTTTTCCCATCATTCATTATTTGTAACTTTAAATGTACACCTCTTTAGTGGTAATGTCTCCCAACGGAAGCAATTGTTTATTGTTACACGTACTATAGCTTTGTGCCTCAATATAAGGACCTATACTTGTGAGAGAGGGATTAATATTTGCTCTTCCAGTGCCTATCACAGCGCAAGTCCTGTTCATCTGAACAGTTATGGTAATTTCAGATTGTTCCAGATTCATTTTTTTGTGAAAGCTCTCTGATTCAAGTACCAGGATTCTTGTATTCCCAGATAAAACAAGAATGATCCAGGTCAACAACGTTTCTGGGCGCATCGAGGAAAGTTTTTGATCCCGTCTTCAAATTAGCGCTAAAAGGGTAAACTTTTCAGTACCAACTGCGGCTACATGCAAACGACTGAAAACAGACTTCTCTGAATTATGATAAGTGTGCTATATTCATGTTTACCGTGAAAAAAAACAACAACAAAAACATTTCATTCAAGTACCAGCATACCTGTAGTTACATAAAATATAATTGCCCATGTCAACAGCTTTGGGCGCAACACATCCGAAGCGCGCAGGGGTCAGCTGTTTAACCAGTCCAAAATGTGGCACTAAAAAAGCTTAAATACCATCACCAAAGGATCTTTTCTTTGCTTTCTTATGTAAGACCCAGTATTGTGGGAAAATCCAGCTGAAATAAAGTAGGTAAAAATTAGTTGTACGAATCCTGTCTCTGTCCAACGATATCATCGAGAAAAGACTGTCTCGATTGTCCACATTATCAATGTCCCAA
Source organism: Hermodice carunculata (assembly GCA_964020975.1). NCBI lineage: Eukaryota > Metazoa > Annelida > Polychaeta > Eunicida > Amphinomidae > Hermodice > Hermodice carunculata. The sequence continues at coordinate 84,518,102 of OZ026614.1, read as the reverse complement.
GGCAAGAGACATTTTGTACGCATGAAAAAATTCTAATCCATAACGTCTGCAATCCTTGTGTGTGTCCCGAACGTGGCATTGTAAATATTGAATTGTGCAAAAAAGTGATATAAATCGTTTTAAAACCTTTGTTTTAAAAAAAAAAAAAAACATTGTTCCGGTTCACCTTTCAAATCATTTTTTAAAAGAGACACGCCTATGAATTTGGAATTTACTAGGGGACACAGATTGCTGATTAAAAAAAAACATAACTCCTATTAAATAAGTTGAAAGTTATGACTTAGACCCACAATACATACGATATCTGAGCATGCAAATGCTAATTATTTTTTACACTATAAATCCCTCAACTAAGACCGCTTATTTTGAATTTATTGACCAATTCTTGCAGATGATAGATTCAATACAATTACCTGTCGCAGTCCACCTTGATCTGTCAAAGCGTTTGATACTCTTGATTATGATATTCTGTTTCACGGATTACATTAATACGTTGTGCATGTACTCCTCTACATTGGTATGATGCTGCCTCAAAGATAGATAGGTAAGTCTCTTTACGTTCAGATCGACACTGTTCCCTCACAATTATTGCCCAATTGTACATGAGTACTTCGGTGATCCATTTTAGGATCCCTTCTTTAGACAATAGGCATAAATGATTTGGCCTGGGCATCATCATATGTAACTGAATGTATTACACCGCCAACATAACCTAATTTTAAAGTAAAAAATGTGACCGCAAATAGGGGAGAAATAAAATGAATATAAACTAAATAATGCACAAGATATACCAGCAGCAAACAAACTTTCTTCAAGTTCCGAAAAAAAAAGTCATTTTTTATTTTGGGTTGCTGTAAAAATGAACTTCCGGCACATTGTCAAATCTGTTCTCAGTTGCATGCCAAGCTGTCTGTCATCTCTACGCACCTGAAACAGCTATGTCCCATTGTTATGCCACATCCATCAGTTCAAAATTGTATTCGCTGCTTCCACACACCGGCCAACAAACCTGAAACATTGATGAAAGGTTCGCAAATGATTGGAACCGACACGGCTGTGTAGATCCCACTAAATGGATGTTTCTGCATTGGTAAAATGGCGGTGTTTTTGGACATTTGCCATTGCTCGAAACTATCTTACATTATGGCTTGTCTGTTACACAACAAGAACTGTTACTCCAAGGCGATTAAAAATGAAATATTGACGGAGGGTGATCTTCCTCGAGACTGACAAGTTTGACTCTTTAATTTTCCATGAGGATGCTTGTGATTAATCCCTTTAAAACGTGCAGTTTATAGGGTGTTGAATATATTAATATAAAAGTATGCTGTAGGCATGCTTGGTGCTTGAAACCACTGATGCAGATTACCCACAGTATTGGTAACGCATTAATCAGTACCCGTTTATGCATGTACCGAACTTAATGACTGGGTAGACCACTCTAGGTACAAAGTAAAACTAGGGATGTGGAATGATCCTGTGCACAACCATGGAGCTCTGCAGTGTCAAATCAGGCGTACCAATACTATACTCGTGGTAGTATCAAAGAGTTGAAGCATGGCTAAAGTATGCTTTGTTAAAATTGGAACACATTGGCTCAATTTAAAGTCTTCTGTACTTGTTGGTACATAAACAGAATAAGAAGGGGGGAGTGCTTTATTGAAGAAAAATGTAATTATATATTTTTGCCGTTTCTAATAACAGTCTATTTAAAAGGTAAGTAACGATCGTAATGTCTTACTAATGGATCCTGGTTTAGACAGATTTTTTGGAGAAAAATACATAATATTTTTACGCCATTTTGACACATCAGAAGCAGAGCATTTTTATCTGTATTTTATGATCCAATATGCACAACTTCTTTCGAATTGAAGATAAATGGTTATGGCAAGTAACGCATGCTAATTTCTTTAGCCAAAAGAGGAGAACAGCATTTTTTTTACACCACAAAGGATATGAGCGCGTATACATATCGCATGAGAACCACTCTATGTATTTTGTTCAAAACCTGATGTCACAAATGCCTGTTTATCGATTGGGTACAAATTCAAAGGGTTTTATCATTGTTTTGTTTGCTTTTAATTTATTTAAAGTACAGCTTGATGGAGTTGTGTAGGCTTGCATTGTAAACTGGCGAAACGATCAAATAAATATGACAAGAAATTGTTGAATAAAGAAACTAAGAACCTGAAGTCAGTATCTCCTTGTACGTTAAGAAAGATTAGTGTTTTGTAAATATAATAATGCATGTATAAATTTTTTAAAAGAATGGCCAACCGCGAGTATTGAATTTCTTTGACACATTGAGTCAGTAAACAGAAAAAAAAATGATGACGTCAATGGAACAAAAGGCAACTTTATGCCAGCGTGATATAATAGAGAGATATTAGCCTGTAAACATGTCTCGGAATTAATCGTCGCATCAGTTATGGTCCAGATGCCGACTTTGCACCCTGGAGATGATAGGAGGCGAGTCATAATCGCTTTGAAATCTGTAAAGCGTGGATGGATTTGTGTAGTGTTCCAACAGACCCTTGCTGTGAGGGGAACTTGCATCATTAAATAGTGCTGAAGGTCAAAATATAAAAATGTGATCCAGAAGACCTAAAGGAAATGTTATTGGTGAGGAAGGGAGGGAAAACTGTTTTTGCAACTACAAAAATCAAGCGGTGCCATAATAGCTTAACTAGCAGGTAGAATTACGTGCTGTCTTCTTCGACGAAAAAAAACCTTTGGTACCATTCAACCCAACAGATACAAAAACGATTCTCATCTCATGAATATTTATATCTTAACACCTGTGTTTTGTAACTCTGACGTTGAATCTATAAACCAGGACAAACATTTAGGGCTAATTTTTCTCTGGGATTTTACATGGCATACCCACATTAGTACAATGACAAACACACAAAATTCGTTAACATTATGACCAGCGCTCAATGTAGCCCTTGCTCTTGAAATAATATTCACATCCCTCCTTGGGTCCATTCTAGAATATGATAACGCTGTGTGGACAAATTGCACTCAAATTGAAGAAATCCTTGTCGGTACTCGTTCAGTTGGACACACCTCGGTTTCTAACAGGGGCCATGAGGAAACACCGTGTAATTTTATGACACACCAGGTGGGGAAACTACATCACAGGCGAGAAAGGCACAGATTGTGTATAATATACAAGAAGAAGAAGAAGAAGAAGAAGAAGAAGAAGAAGAAGAAGAAGAAGAAGAAGAAGAAGAAGAAGAAGAAGAAGAAGAAGAAGAAGAAGAAGAAGAAGAAGAAGAAGAAGAAGAAGAAGAAGAAGAAGAAGAAGAAGAAGGAGAATAATAACAATAATAATAATAATAATAATAATAATAATAATAATAATAATAATAATAATAATAATAATAATAATAATACAATCAAGCTCCAGATTATTTCCAAAGTTGTTCATCCCGAACGACAGGCAAAACATATCTTACAATTTTCATCGTCAGCATAACGTATTGCGTTTCAAGACCACGACTTAAAATAATATTAATCGCTTTTTCCACCCACTGTGCCACTATGGAGTCGGCTACTGTTGAAAATAAGACAGCAGAACACCTTTCAATAAAATGCAAACTTGTACTTGACAAAAACTATAAACAAGTGGCGTAGGATAAAATCTGTCTAGTTGGCGATTGGAAAACGGCATCAATTTATGTTTGATTACACACGGACACCATCAGTTTAAGAACTTTTTGAATATACTCAGTGTTAATGAATCATTCATTTGTCGTTGTTGCAAACCCGTCGTGTATCATTTTTTTATTTTTTTATTTTTTATTTATTTATTTTGTTGTTGTTGTTGTTGTCGTTCTCTCTTGGGGGGGGGGGGTCCCAGTTATAACAATTTATTCTGTACTTGCGCCCGTATTAACTTGGGAAATGGCCCCGGTAAAGACTGTCATACCGTACTGGAGCGACACCTATGTACCAGTCACACAATTAGGAACGAAAACCGAACTCATTTTATATTTTGACTCTAAAGATGTTCCTGAAGTGTTTATTTCTGGAATGTACAATGTAGAATACGATTTGGTTTGAGAAGGAAGTGCTGCAAACCATGTATTTATAAAATATACGGTATTTATCAAACGTACAGTCTCGATGAATATCTTAATATTAAGATTCGTAGGTGTGACGGGGCAACCTCTGTGAATTCAAGGTTCTAAAGCAGGTTAAATGTTGTAAAAATCACTTTTTCAGATACTCTGTGTAACTGATAGTACGCAAAGTAAATACAAACAGTGAATTTTAGCAGAAGCATAGGACTGGGTGATTGGTTTTCAGTGTTGCTTACAACCGTACTTGGCTCACTCACCTGTGCTCACAGGCAGCACAACAGGTGGCGCAATGGAGTCAATTCGCACAAAGTAGGCATGTCATCCTGCTCTGTAGTCAGCTGCGGTTATTCCTAATTTGCCTATCGCGGCCAATCGAGGAGCACGAAAAAGAATGATTGAAAGCAAGAAGAAACCACTTCTGGTGTCATACTGACAGATGTGTATGATTTGTCTCACTTTGGGGTAAACAAATCCAATGGCATAAGCATCTTTGAAGTAAAGATGACAAAACTTGCCATATGCTCAACAGACAGAGACCATCGCAGATAAACAAGGTTCAATAACACAAATGACTGAGTAAGTGGCAGAAATGCCGTCTAAGGCAGCATATCTCTTGAAACTTTTTTCGTGGTATTGTCTTGGCGACAATGCTTCAAGTGAAAGCGACCTCGTCTTTACTTGTTTTGTTTGTTTGGTTGGTTGGTTTCTTTTTTTTTTTTTTTTTTTTTTTTTTGTTTTTTTTTTTTTTTGTTTGTTTTTTTTTTTTTTTGTTTTTGTTTTTGTTTTGTTTCTTTTTTTTTTTGTTTTTGTTTTTGTTTTGTTTTTGTTGTTTTTTTTTTTGTTTTTGTTTTTGTTTTGTTTTGTTTTTTTTTTTGTTTTTGTTTTTGTTTTTGTTTTTTTGTTTTTTTTTTTTTTTGTTTTTGTTTTGGTTTTTTTTTTTTTTTGTTTTTGTTTTGTTTTTTTTTTTTTTGTTTTTGTTTTTGTTTTGTTTTTTTTTTTTTTTTTTGTTTTTTTTGTTTTGTTTTGTTTTTTTTTTTTGTTTTTTTTGGTTTTTTTTTTGGTTTTTTTTTTGTTTTTTTTTTTTGTTTTGTTTGTTTTTTCATGTTTTATTTATTTGATTGTTTGTTTGCTTGCGTTTTATAAAACTTGGAATCGTTTTACTGCTGGTGAAAGCCAAACAATAACAAATTTTATTCACTGGTGAATATATTTTTCAATTCAGAAGATGAATAACGCGAGAATTAAGTTCAAATTTAGCAAAAAAAATTGAGACAGTTCTGAGGAACATGTTTGGTTTAAACATATTTTATTGAAGAAAATGAACAATTTGGAATCAGGTCCTGGTCCTATATTAATCCCTTTTGCACAAAAGGAGGAATATTTTGACATTACACAAGAAGGAAGGCGATACACTTGCTCGACACACTTGTAAAAGATATAACAATACGTGACAAGACAGATAGAGTGGCACTGGAACACATTTGCTTGCGTGTGCAACAATAATCGGCATTCAGAGTAGAAATTGGTAGATGTCATATTTCTATATGAAGATATTTATTTTTGCATTATTGTTTTGTAATTACATATTTCACGGCGTATGTATTTGCCTTATGGAAAGATCAATAGTCCCTTGCTGTTTCCACTCAGGTGTGACGTGGAGTAGAAAAACGCAGGCAATGGGCTATTTAACAAGCAAGTAAACATTTGAGGCGCAAATAAAAACAGTAGTGGGGCAAAGAACGGAGTTCATTGTTTTTGTTCACCGAGAGGAAAAATGGGGATCACGCATGAATTGTCACATGCAGCTGAATTTCAGACCATGATAAGTAAAATTCAGTCATAGGTGAATCTGTCATAATGTGTCGTATGAGACATGAATGTGACAAATAATTACAGGTGACTATGCTGAAAGAGTATTTTGCGTAAATAACATTGGAATAAAATAAATTTTGGAGCTCGGTGCACTTTAAAAGACTGTTACAAATCACAACTTAAAATTTGTTTCTATCCATGCAACTTTTTCATTTCAACTCACCGGAACAATATATTTGCTAAATTGGACACGCACACTGGCCAACAATTTTTAATACAATCTTTGAAAGTGATCACAAATTAATGCACATTCAATCTTCAAATAAATATACATTCAATCTGTATAACATACAAATATATTTTCCCACAATGACTGTATTTTATGTGCATTTCTTTTTAAATCGTAGAGCTATGTAAGATTCAAGTCAAATTAGTTACTTTTTCAGATATACAAAGTACATATAAAGGTAGCCATTTTCAAACTTTGCTGAATCTTGATGTTAATTTTAATACTTAACGTTTTCATTTGATTTGAGCAATGAATTTGATTATAGATGAAGAGAAGTGATTAACTGGGATGGTATCTGTAATCCAGCACCAAGATCAAACTTGATGGAAAGTTTCCTTATTGAAAATGTATGCTTTCAACGTCACTGTATCAATAGCGAAGATTTTAAGCTTCTGTTGTAAATGGTCTCGGGCTTCACCAAATTTGTAACTGGTGAAGGTACATTCGCGCCTTTCATATCAAATCTATCAACATTTTTTTTTTTTTTTTTTTTTGTGAATCATAAATGTTATTGTCAGAACATTTAATTATTCCATCACGATATTATATCTACCTTACGCAATATCTCCTAGTCCTGTAAATTATAATTAATATAACTTGGAGCGGTCACATTTCAAATATTGCCACAAATTGTTACTACGTAGGTTACAGCATATGGTATTGTAAGTGTAGTATGGTTGTCACAAATTTTTTTAATTCAATGAAGAGCAACGCGTGAAACAATGTCCTTAACCTTCGGGAGATGTGCACTTGAATGCATAAGGCCCAATGGCAAGGACGCCCGTAACAAGCCACATGTCAAGAGTAGACCTCTGAGACCAATCAAGACAGTTTTTATTTTTTTTCAAACTTGTATACTAAAGGTAAATTATTCATTTATTTTCAGGGAAAGTTTGTGAGCTATGTATTTGTAAATGTACGGCAGGTAAAATAGTGACTTTCCGTATGTTGACATTTGCATGACAGGTGCAGACCAGCGGTTAGAGAAGAATCCTGTTGAAATGAATCTTATATTTTCAATTGCCAAAAACTAAAATGTTATTGCTCACACAAGAGTTTTACGCGGGAATATTTGTGAACAAACCGGATGTAAAGGAGTCTCCAATTTGCGCTTCTAGCATTAAGGTATTGAGTGCATGCATCAGTCATGTTTTTATATTTGTGCAGGCAGACTTACTCACCCCAGTGGATGTAGCACAGTGTTTATATCACTCATGTTTTCATATGTGTTCAGGCAATCTTACTCACCCCAGTGGATGTAACACAGTGCTTATATCACTCATGTTTTCATATGTGTTCAGGCAATCTTACTCACCCCAGTGGATGTAACACAGTGCTTATATCACTCATGTTTTCATATGTGTTCAGGCAATCTTACTCACCCCAGCGGATGTAACACAGTGCTTATATCACTCATGTTTTCATATGTGTTCAGGCAAGCTTACTCACCCCAGTGGATGTAGCACAGTGTTTATATCACTCATAGTTTTCTATGTTTGCAGGCAAGCATACTCACCCCAGTGGATGTAGCACAGTGTTTATATCACTCATAGTATTCTATGTTTGCAGGCAAACTTACACACCCCAGTGGATATAGCACAATGTTTATATCACTCATAGTATTCTATGTTTGCAGGCAAACTTACACACCCCAGTGGATATAGCACAGTGTTTATTCCACTCAAGTTTTATATGTGTGCCGGCAAGAATACTGATCCCAGTGGATGTAGCACGGTGTTTACCACTCATAGTTTTATATGTGTGCAGGCAAGCTTAGTCACCCCACTGGATGTAGCACAGTGTTTACACCACTCATAGTTTTATATGTGTGGTGGCAAGCTTACTTACCCCAGTGGATGTAACACATTGCTAGTGTTTATACCACTCATGATTTTATGTGTGTGGTGGCAAGCTTACTCACCCCAATTAATGTAGCACAGCTTTTATATCACTCATGTTTTTATATGTGTGATGACAAGGCTGACTCCCCCCCCCCCCCCCCCTCAATAGGAGGTATTGATATTTAACAATATTAGGTGCAGACTTGCTCTGGTCCCCTCAGTTGCTAGGCACCGGAACTATGCTTCAGCCGTGATCGGAGCACATGTACCAATCGTGTAACTTAACCATTAGAAATACCACTTTTTCAACCAGAAGGGATTTTCTAAATATGTTTGGCATCTGGTATGTTACAAATATTACTGAGAGACTCATCTTAAGCTTTTGCTTTCTGGAGTTGTTATCTTTGTCATGCAAGCTTATTTACCCATGCTTAATACATGAATCTGCCCTCCTTCCTATGTTTTTATATGCGCGGTGGCAAGCTTACTCACCTCAATTGATACAGGGCAGTATTACTATTTGGAATAAATTGTACGATGCAACGAGTATTTGTTCCCACTTTGTCAGAAATAAATGTTCACGCTTCGCTTTGTATTCCCACATTTCGATGCACAAAGAGTGTATACACTAAAAAAGCTGTAGGACATAATTTAAAATTTGACCATATGAATTTACATGCCGACACCAAAATCTAGTGTAGATGTTACATGTTTCATCTTAATAAATGGATAAGTATGAGGTGAAGATAAAATGGTTTTGTCGGATACATTTCTATTGATGCCCCTCAGACCAGGCCGCACAAAGTAAGAGATAAGCTCTGCTAGTGAGCACTCAATCAGAGACAAATCTAAAATCTAATCTGGGAGGCATATCTACAGATTCGCAAGCTTTGAAGGCGGTGCACTCCAAATAAAATTGCTTCATTTATCATAGACATACCATATCGATCTCCTTATCCATCGCGACTCACAATGCAAGTTATTTTCTTAATGAAACGACAATTATGATAACAGTTGGACAGAAGCGTGTTCCACCAGTTTGTGGTCAATCTGGTGGAATTCACTGGTCAGTTAAGATATCAGGTGAGAATCAAGATGGTGGAAACGTGATACTTTGGGAAAGTATTGCACGATCTGTTCCAACTGTAACTTATACGAGCTATCTGGTTAGACACGTCGCCGTAAAACGAGAGCATCGCGGTTGTTCTAATCAAAAACCTATGGGTGGTCTATAAAGAATAGACATTGCTCGTGATGCGGCCGCTTGGATTGTTTAAAAAGTTGTATGGTCAACCTGTGGTGACTTGATTCTCCCCCTACTGAAGACCAAATAAGTTGATAAACTTTTATTCAAAGTTAGGCTGGGGAGCCCGTGGATTGACGACTGCACCTACCACATAGGGCTGATTATTTGAACCTTCTCGTCTTCCTCCATCAATCAGTCAACCCTCTAGGCCAGCTATATTACCCTCAAAGAGATTATGGGGTTTTTGTCTGCCTCCTTGTTTACACTAAACACCTGAACCCGAAAATCATGTCAGAGCAGAAAGGCTTTAATCAGACAAAGCGACATCTTTTACGCTTGGAATCATTTGAAAATTAAAGGTGCTTTTGTGGACAACTTGACGGGATGGCCAAAGTTTGACGGGGTGACCCACCGAGAGAAAAGACCGACTAAGAAGATGCCCTGGCCCTGTAATGCAACACGTAGCTGCATGTTTTGTCGCCCTTTTTGCCAAATTGCAGTATTAGATGCTGTTTAATTGTTATTTTCTATTACCTGCATCCCAGCTGCTCCTTTTGACATGATGGATGTGCGTCCGAGAAGGCCACTTGTCACTTGATAAGACATACATTACCTACTTATGTTAATTGCATGACGTTTGCACCTATTGCTGGGACTTCCACTGCAGTTTCACTACATGTTCTTGAAGTCTGTATGTTCCGCCTGTGGCAATTTCCCATTTCTATTCACTGATAGACGATTAAATTTAAGAAAAGTATGGCTTTCGCGAGAATCATTTAGAAATAATGTACTCTCTTTAATTCTAATGGGAGTTCATTTCTTCACAATTATACCCAAGTTCGCATATTTAAACAGGCAGGGACGATCATAGTGGGCGTTACGAAGAGTCATTGCTGCACACTTTGGCACATGTTAAAATTCCTTTCATTCAAATGAATAAAAATTGATTAATTTGTTTTAAGGTACCCCGGCATTACCTTGTATATCAAAGTGACAATATCACATTCAAACCCCAGGCAGTCTTTTGGTTTGAAATGTGTAGACAAAGCGTGGTTGGAGAGGCAGACGTCAGGGTACTAGTTGAAAGGAGGCTTTTCTTGGTCTAAGTTATCTCTGTGGGCATCATTACAAGAACAAAAGCAATGTGTACGAGAAAAGTGATGCATTCTCCCCTTGAAGACAGGGAGGGAACACCCAAACATGTTTCAAGCCACGAATAATAAAGTGTTATTATGACAAACATTAGGCCAGTGTCAAAGAAGTCATTTAACTTTTTTGTACACTCTCATCAACTTTTACAATAGCCATAAAAGCTTTAAATTTCTCACTTTATTGTAGCGCGCAGAAGCTACCTACTTGTGCTCAGCACGAGGCCGACCGCCATCTTTATGGTGTCAGCACGGGTCCAAGACACTCTGTGAGACCTTGGTGCTGTGTAAGAGTCAATTATCCAACCAATGATTGCCAAAGACTGCGTAGAAATGAGGCTTCTGTGCTCCCATGATCTCTTAGCTGTTGGTTTGAACTCTATTAAGTGGAGGCTCGATGCTTTGAATGTGCAATTCTCATCTGCCCAGACCCACACGGCATGTAGTTGCCACTCACAATGAAATTGATGACTGCATCAATGGACGATTTTGCCTTATATTTATAAAATTTTCACAAATGAATAAGAATTAGCATCGATTAATTAATTAGAAATATGATACATAAAGATTTATGTCTCCCAATCTAAGACAAAAGCTATTCTGATATTTGAGAATAAGTTTGGAATTTTGCACAAGTCATCGTACATGTATTCAATTATTTCCTCAGATACTTTATGTTAGAAAAGATAATTTAAAACCGAGAAGCAATACAATGTTCTGGGTTTCTTGACCATATAGCGAATAGATTAAGAGAAAAATATAAGTATGTTCTGTCTGATGAGCTGTTTTTTGCGTCTTTTGCACTTCAAATAGCGATGTAGAGCCTCAAGGCATAAATTCGAGAGAAATAGCTAATTTACGAACCAGCTTGTATCCAGTGCACCGAGCACAGCTTACTTCAATGTAGCCCCAGTGCTAAGAGCAATTATATCCCTTCATTTTAAGTACCAGAGATGACAGGACAAAATGCTGTTATGCAAACTTTTAAGTGTTTCATTATGTTCATTCCCTTCTCATTTCTTTCTTGTCAGGCCACGAATTGACGAGAGGTAAGAAGCACTGATACTTACGGCACGCTCAGTAATGTCCATTGACAAACTGCTATCGTATAAGACCTTGCAACAGCAGCCATTCTTTCGCAAATTGAAGTAAAGATCGCTGATCCCTGACGCGAAGAAATTGCCTAATTGGACCCATCAGTTTGCACAGTGAACTATCAGCCAAGTTCAATGGGGAAAAGGTGGTAAGAATGTGCACAGGTTGAAAGTAACATTGGCCAACAATGGCCATTACCCAATATATAAATAAATAATACCTCGCGGTCGTTTGCTTGTTTTCTCTGTTAATGAGTTGGGTTTTTCTTACACATAGAATGGTGAAGCAGACGACATCATGAATGAAATTCCATCAAAGTGACAATTTCACCATTACGAAATATCAGTGGATTGTAAACCAAACGTTTGGAAAGAGCATTGTAAACTTTTCTGTGTCAAAACGAAATCCTTGAAGGCAAAACTAACTCCTAATTGATCTGTTTACAAACGAATGACATTATCCGCAGATTTGTAGTGCCTGTTGCACGAGGGTTTCCCCGTGGCGGAGCGTATCTATCAAGTAAAATTAAGATTGTTTTCCTATCTTGCCCGCGGATCGATACGATACCACGAGAAAAAAAGTCTACAATTTAAAGCGGATTATGTGATTGTATGCTGATGCAACTTCGCCGCTGTAGTTTTTAAAGGACAAAAATGGCTCGTAATATAGAAGTATTTATAGAAACAGAAAAGGGGGAAGCATAACAGCAATTAAGTGCAAAATATCCCATGTTTAATATTTATACATATTAAAAGAGCGCAAGATATACCGCGTGTCTCCGGAACACGATGCTTGCAAAACTGCTGGCTACCAAAATCGCATTTTTTTTTGAGGAAAGCAAACTTTAATGGCAGCTGGTATAAACGACCACCTCTAATAGATGACTGTGTGTTGATAGATCATTAAAGCCACTCTCTTAATTTTATAAGGCACCGGGCGATTTCTTCACAATTTCCCCGTGGGTAAGACCACCAACCATGTAAGACCGCTTTCGGTTGGCGTAAAGAGCGTTTTTTGCTCAGTAACATGCACGATTCAATAGTTCCAGGTGAGTTACCGAGTCGTAAATGTTACTTTATAAAAGAACTTTTGAGTAACGCGCTGCCACTGGTAACTATACTTTCCTTCTTGGTTTAAACATATTTTTATTACAACACAATTGGGAAACAGGGCGGAGCCCTATATAAATCCCTCTTGTACATACAAAAGTACAGAGTAAGTTCACAAGAGACCACAAACATGACTAAGACTAATTAAGGATTAACGCCACATGACCAAACAGATAGATGGCAAAAGCCTGTACATGATCTAGAAAAACACCAAGACAATACTTCACAAAGAAAACCTACCTTCTTCTGGTTTTTTTTTTTTTCTTTTTATTTATTTCTTTTTTTTTTTTTTTTCATTATTTCTTTTTTTTTTTGGTGGGTTTGTGTGTGCGTGTGTGTGTGTTTTTGTTTGTTTGGGGGGGGGGGATTTTTGTTGTTTTTTGTTTTTGTTTTGTTTTTGTTTTTGTTTTTGTTTTTGTTTTTGTTTTTCTTTTTTTTTCAAATTTTACCACAGGTAAAGGACCGATATAAATTTATATGCCGGACTGTAGTGTAAAATTGTAGCAGAATTTAAATTAATTGACTAGCGATTGTACTGCCAATAAGTTCTTAGTTAATGGCAATTTTATTTCATATCTTACATTGTATGTCGCCCAAAAGTGAATGTTTTTCGCAATTAAATTGAAAATCAATTCACTTTACTACCTTAAGTTGCTGGTAACAAAGCAGTCAACAGTTTCTTGCAGTTCTAATTGTTTTTCGGCACGGTGTAACAAAGGTAAAATAGCCAGTCTCACTAAAAACGGTGTTGCATGTATCACATTTTCAGCTTAAAAACAGCAACTCCATTTTCTTGTGAGAACTAGTAGGTTCTAATATCACACCTTACTTACGTGGACAGACACCGAAAATTCCTGCACGTGCATGGCGTATTGCTAGGTAACATACACCCAGTTTGAGATTTTTGTTGTTCTGGCTCAACGACGGCACTCTAAATCTGACATTACGCTGCCTGATCGATAGCAGGCTTCGTACTTATACCATGCCGTGGGCTAAATTGATACACAATTGTGAGGATAAGACATATTTGTCGGCCACGTGACGTAACTTCAGCATTTTTTTTTTTTCATTTTTGCGTAAATAATATTTATTGTAATATTCATGATCATATGTCTGTGTAAAAAGTAAAAAAAAAATGAACTGATTAATACGAGTAAACATACACGGACGATCATCTGCAGAATATAGGGTAGCAAATTGTAAGTCTGAACAATTTTGTTTTTTCGATATTGTTGTGTCAATAGGATGAACAAAAAATGCAGACAAATTACTTCTGTATTCTGCTTACACAAGTCTTTTATCTTCAGTTTTTTGTTCATCCTATTGATGCAACAACATCACTAAATATTACGTTCCTACTTTATGTTTTCCTTTTGCTGATATTCAACATGCTGAAATTGTGAGTTTGTGGAACGGTAACGCCTGGATTGGCAGACTTAAATGATAATTATCATCGCAGTTAATGCAAGGATGGGATATTTGGCACGATTAAGGATGCATTGGACAGTGATTTTAACGCACGACGTCATCTGCGAAAAGATTAAGTTACACGCTGGCACTTCAAAGCCTTTATGACCCAAAACTTTAACTCGTTCCATGCCGTTTTCTAATTTCTACCTGTGTTTACCACACGAAGAAACCAATTGCATTGTCATCATGAAAAGAGCTGTCGTGTTACTACCAACATGCCTGGCCCAAAGTCCGGATTGACTTTGCATTCCATGGGTTGCCAGTTATACACACTGGGCACACTGTGACTTTTTACCAGACGATGCAACATCCATTGTCCCAATTCTTTGCACTGCAGCATTGCACCTTGCGGTATGTTTAGTTATTATTACATAATGCCTGCAGTTTATACGAATTTGAAAATTGCCATCGGTATACAAAAATTATGTCATTCAGCTTCAAAGAAATTTAATGACAGTAGGTACTGAATCCTTTACAAAGGTTCGATTAATAATATTCCTTAAATTATTATGTCTTGTTTGAGCAAGAAAGGGGAGACATAAGAATACTGATAGCAAGCAGCAATGATATTTAGATCGAGAACACATTACTTTGAATGTAAGGATTATTATAATTATTCATAGTCATCTTGAAACTTATGAAAAATGTTTATGATGGCGTTATTGGCCTTATGTAACTAGAATAAATTATACAATAATTGTCTATCATTCTACCTTACATCAGTCATGTTACCGTAGTCATCATCATCATCATCATCATCATCATCGTCGTCGTCGTCGTCGTCTTCATCATTTTAATATCATCAGCAGCATTTGCACTGTTATTATCATTATTATTGTAACTTACTACAAGATACGAACTGTTTGGGGAACTTGATATGGATAATAGACGGCAATTTTCCCGGTGGATCTTTTTCATGCTCAGCATTTGATATTTTTGGTAGATTTTTATTTTGAACCAGCAGTCTTTTGCAACTTGAATAAAGTCTGCGGCTTGAGCATGACGTTCCTCAAAAGGAAGTTGAGAAGGCGGGATTCGGATTGCTCTGTTATGTCACGATGCTGCAGCATTTCTTATAACACCTTAACATGAACAATCAAATTGTTTCAATGTATTAAAAATTGGCAGAGGTCCGCCGTGTACATTCATAGATGCACCATGCACAGATTTGTTAACTGTTGTAGAGAAACGAAAACTTGCACATATTTTCCTTTGCAGGAATTTAGCATGAAAGAACTAGAAAGATAACGTACTAGCCCACCATAGAGGCATATCCATTTTCAAATATAATCAATATTTTTTTGCGACACAGCGAAACAATACTGTAAAGCAATATGGTGTACCCACTATGGCTTGAAAATAGATGAGATGGGATGAACAAAGATCCACAAAGCACGATTGCTTGGGTGGCTCGACGTAGCGTAAACCATCTTCCAATGCCTTCTTTTATACTTCAGCGACCGGGCTGGGTTAAAAAATCCATTACGGTTTTACCTGATGTTTTTGGCGAGCAAGAAAGCCCCTTAAATTTGACTTGAGGTCTGCTCTGACACATCCAACATGAGCAAGTTGAGAAATCTTGCCAGAGGCCAGTGTTACCGTCCCCCTGCTGTGTCGATCAAAGCGCAACTCCGATCCTGACTGACAAATGCATTTTCTTTCCTATTTGTTTAACTTTTGAAGTTTTCTGCCGACTTTCCTATGTGATGGTATAAAATATTGCATGGTCGTCTTCTGTTACTGCTTCTGAATATTGGTCTTAGGGGATCGCTTCGGGTGCTTGTACTTAGATTACAGGTTAAATAAATAAACAGAAACGAGTATTGTACATCGTTCTTACTCCCTCTGGGAGAAATGTGGCACCATACCTGTCCAATGGTAACCCATGGGGAGCCCTTCAAAGCCTCGGTAAAGAGGATATTATCTCTCCTGTATGGCCCAACTAGACTACCTTTTATCGTACCTACCTGCAGAAGGCACAGAAATTAATGAGCTTGCACTTTATGAATGCTGTAATATCCCGTCTTTTGAACTTGATGGGCAGGGCTGATTGAACTATGAACACATATAATATATGTCCCATGGTTCTCTGTCAACAAAAAAAAAAACGAAAACAAGCAAAAAAGGAACTCTTTTGGGGAAAAAAGTGTGACTGTAGTCCAACTGGCAATAGACGTAAAATGGGATTACTTGAGCTTGAGTAGTTGAGGGTAAATATTTTCGGAGAGCACTGCACGGCTCTCTTAGCTCATTATATTCCTGGTTTTCCTGCACATTTACTCAGAATTAAGATATGGACTGTCTATTCAACGACTTCATAAAAAAGGGACTTTTCATTCGAGTACCAACATGTCGTGTCTGAAGTCAGTTGGGTTCGCTTTTGCCTGGCAGGTCGTGCTGCAGCTGGGGCAACGACAGCTGCAGCATGACTTGCCAGGCAATACAAAAACCACTGACATATGCCTTTGGGTATGTACTGTGGAGCGGGTTAGGTGGCATGTTGCTGGTATGTCATCCAGGCTTTGCACCGCGTGTCATGAACACGCTACTTTTAGCGATCTACATAAAGGGGATGACATCTGTCGGACACGCGGGTAAGTCGCCCCTTTGCATGCAGACACTTCACCTAGGTGGCAGCTGAATTTTACCCTCCGCCTCGCCAACAAATTAACACGAGCACGTGCTCTGAATATTGGTCTGGATTTTATTTTCCCAAAGTAGATGACCATTTCGTATTATAATAATAATAAAAAATCAGCCCTTTGAGTTAATAAAATATGCAGTCATCTCTGTAATCACTTTCTCCAACAGGACCGTGAACCGGTTAAGCATACCAAGCCACCAACCATAGGCCATTTCAGAGGATGTTGTAAAACAATTGATAACTTCAACATGATAGAAAATGAACAATCTTAAATACAATTTATGACAGTCGGAGATATTTTGGAGAATCGAGGCATAATTGTACAGAAATGCATGATTTGTTCATCTATTTTAGGCTTGGATTGATCCAGTATGTACATGACATGCATGTATTTTATACCTGACCATGTGGAAGGTATTTTATTGCAGAAAAATAACTGCGTTTCCCTCCAAAGCAGACCGATCGGTCTGCGTGTTATGTCTACCCCGCTAGGAAGTAGACATATCACGGAGCTTGGTCTGCTGTCAGGCAATAATTAGCTATGAATTGACTTTAAAAAGAAACGCGATGGAAAGAGGATCATGGCTCAAAACGTGTTTTACTCCAGGCTGCCTTGATACAGTAGCAGCCTATAAGATGTCGATAATATCATATAATATGGTACTTCGCGTCTTGTCTGACAAATACTCCGCAGACCTGATGCTGGTTGCTTATGCCTCAAGAACTTGTGAGGAATATTCAACAAACAAGTGTTACAGTAACTTGAGTTTCACTTAAAAGCTTAGTCAGAATCCATTACATAGAGCCAGTTTCATGTGCACCTTATGTTTTTGGATATTTTGTGTGACAGAAACTTTACTGGTTATTTCTTTACCATCATGATTTTTAATGTAAAATCGACTCGTTAGAAAAATTAATATCATTCAAAATCTTCCCACAGTTATTTATTTATTTATTTATTTATTTATTTATTTATTTATTTATTTATTTATTTATTTATTTATTTGTTTGTTTAATTATTTATTTATTTATTTATTTATTCATTCATTCATTCATTTATTTATTTATTTTTATTCATTTATTTATTTATTTATTTATTAATTTATTTATTTGTATTGTCACAAGGTTTTAAGCAATGATATACACATATGATTACAAATTAATGTTACACGGACTGAAACCCAAACGCGCTTATGTTCCCCTTTAATATTCAAAGAATAGTTATAGTATACAATGAGACTGGACAATTATTGCTTCAATTAAAGGTAGTGTACAATGCAACGTAATGAACATCGTTTACGTTTAGCAATTGCCTCCAAAACGTACATATATATAGCAGAATTTACAAATTTATAACACATACAAACGTTATTGTTTTCTGGTATATTGGCTTGACTTGTATCTTACAAGTATTCAAACTTTGATATTTGTACAGAGTTTACACAGAAATAATACATTGGTAACATTTGTTTTGTCATGTGTGTCTTGTATATACCCACTGTGTGTCTCCATGTTCCGGAGAACCCATGTATAAGTCATCTCGATGTACTATAGGGCTATCCAGACTAAATGAATACGTTTAAACTATTATTTTCTGGTAATTGCATAAAAGAGACACCACCACCACCACCACCCGCGTGTATAACCTTACAGATTACCAATACAAACACATTTACTTTATCTTCACGCACGTAAGAAAACATCGTTGCATTATGTTTTACTGTGGTGCAGTGACTGACGTGACACACGTACTTTCCAGTTGTGGGATTACCATGACCTTAACCATCATCTGGTATTTTCTAATGTAATGAGTATTTTAGTGTTAATCTCAGTTGATTGGTTGTTTCACCGTGCTGCCAACTGTTACTACCAGCTATTTATCTAATCATGCTGTCATTATGAATGTGTGAATGTGTTCTGAAGCGTCGTAACCGGCGTTCGTCTTCCTAAAAGTCAAACTTAACACAACGAATAATTCATGGGACCACCTCATGCCGTATGTGGTAATATGAATTCTAAGTTATGCCGTTCTCCATACTGTATGTAGTCCTGTCCACATTTACTGTCGCACTGGACCTCTTTTTCTGCCTTTGTATAACCACATTTTAATCATATTCACAACTATGATCCTTTAGTTTTCGTGTGATTCTCAATGGTGATTTAGCTAAAATGATATTTTTTTTTTCAAATCTAAACCTTTGTTGTTTTTTATTGTCGTTGTGCTGACGCTTGTATTATTACTGACATGACATTTTGGACACACAATCCATATCTCACGCACCTGCACTTTAATAGGCTGGGATTTGGTACAGCAAGCAGCGGGGCAGATGTTTTGCCTTGACTTTTGGCGAAAGATTGAATGAAAACTATCGTACGCTCGGCGACATGCGAAAGGGACTCGGAATGGGAAAATTTCAAACTGTTGAGCTAGTGCTGAAGATGATGGTTTTAATTGAAATAATGCATTGTGGTTCATGGTTTGTTTAATTGAAATATAATGAAATATAGTTTGTCCGTTATTTAATTGAAATGTAATGAGAAAAAAAAATTTATGCTCTGTTAAATCAAATATTATGATTTTTTTATAGTTTATTGTTTGTTTTCTTGAAATAGGGTAAAGTAATTTATCGCTGTTTGATAGCAATGAAGTAATGTAGTATATTTCAAGCGTGTTGCGGTTTTCAATGATATTTTACCAATTTGGGGCTTTATAGCTTACTTTCCCCATAAATGTGAGTCTTTAAGCGTTTATGAATGTAAATATTTCAATTTACATATGTTTAATAATGAGGATCCTGTATTGCCAGGTTATTTACTAGGTAATTTTATAAAAATCTGTTATATATTAGTTGTGATCTTTTGTAAAAAAAAAAAAAGTTAGAAAATTTTTAAAGAGAATATCATTCGAAAACAGTAGATCGTTACAATGACGATGCGACTGTTAAACATAGGGCTCGTAAATTTACAAACGTCAATTATCTATCTATCTATCTATCTATCTATCTATCTATCTATCTATCTATCTATCTATCTATCTATCTATCTATCTATCTATCTATCTATCTATCTATCTATCTATGTAGGCTATATATTGTGTGTGTGTCTGTACGTCTGTCTGTGTGTCTATGTGTACGGGCGATTGGGAGTTTCGTGTGTGTGTGTTTGTTTGAGGTCAGCAGAAAAAAACTTCTGGTGTTTGGCGGCAGTGTAATTATTGCAATAAAACAAATTCCTATTGGTAAATAGGAAAATCAGAAAAATTACATGTTCAAATCTCATACATTTGGCAAGCTTTTTCTTGATCGCTGTCACAATTTTTAGCTGTCACGGGAAAGTGAGTAAATATATTTCAATCACATTTTATCGCCAAATAAAACAAATTAGCATTCTAAACGGTGAATGTATATTATGGTGATATAACATAATTGGCCTTTACAAAGTCGTTACTTCAAAGCAATGTGATATTTGCCAGGTGCTCATTTCTATGGATATGAATGAAGTTATACCAGGAATTCAACTGTGTGATAGGAAAGAATCCCCAAGCGCGAGGAATGCAGAAACTGTTTTAAAATTGTCAATGTTTTTGCCCGTTGCGAACCTGAATCTAAAAAAAAGAATACCACCTGGATCTGTTATGGATTTTCACCAGACTTTAAAACGCGGACTGCCTAAGTACTCCAGTACTCCATGTGGCTCAAGAGATTTTCCCCTTACCTGCATACATGTAGGTCTTAACCTACATGAAAAATCCCTTCTTGCTAAAAACTGCTTTTCTTTTAGGTACGTTTTGTAAGAGCTCTAGTTTTGATAGCCACAAATAAATCATACCAATTTACATGTGACCTCTATCGGTCAAGGTGATAGTTATTTGACAACCTAGGGCTGACTGGGTTATAACCTTGTTATTTTATGTAGGAATGCAAAAACCTCTTTGGGTTGAATGATGATTAACACACACACACACACACACACACACATATATATATATATATATATATATATATATATATATATATATATATATATATATATATATATATATATAATTTGCGCATGACTTCTATCACGTAAAGGTCAGAACAGGAAATTAAATTGTTCACGTTTTTTCATGTATTTCGATAACCCATAAGATCAAGAGAATGCCAATACCTATTTACTTTTACTTTTCACTTAATTTCTTTGTATTATAAAATATGCCCCTGATAGTGTTTGGAGTTAATTAACTTTGTACTATGCCGATCATGACACACAAATACACATTTTGAACAAGGAATCTAGTTCTTATACATTTGCGCTTACTATGTCTTACTTTTTAAGTGAGTCCCTTTCAAAAATTTCACTTATTTGTATAACAATACCCGGTCAAAACCACCTAGACTTACAACCAATCTACTATTTCAATATACATTTTCATCCAAAACTTCATTTCTTTTGAGGAAATGTGCACATTTTCTATCCTTTTTAAAACTATAATTGCATGTACTTTCAAATTATTTGCACATGACCTCGTGGGGTCAAGATCATGATCATTTCACAGCCTGAAATCTTACCCTGTATACACACCAGAGCATATTTTGGCCTATAAATCTGCATTATCTCTTGCAGGGATGTTCATCAAATTTTAGCGGTTTAAAACATAGTGTCCTCATTGAAGTTTACTGAATCACAAATGACCCTATCGACAAAGGTCAAGGTCAGGATCTAAAGTCGCAACCAATCTATGGGAAAATATGCTTTTGTCCGTTCCTCCATTATTTTTGCATGGATATGCAAGATGTTCTTTTAAACTTAAATGGCTCTCATAACTGTAAGTAATCGCCACATTACTGACGGGACCTCGGTCATTGGGCCACCTCGTATCATAACCTACACATACTACAACATGAAATTAAATGAAATTAACTTTATTGGATACGCTTGTATATTTCAAGCAATCTGTCAGAACATAAAACACAAAGCAGAGCAAATGCAGGTACATGATACAACAAAGCACGGCAACATTGTTTAAACAAATAAAGCGGAAAAAACTTGATATACGTCACAATACAACACAAGACAATACACAACAGCTTTTAAAAACAAAACAAAAAATAGAATTGTTTTTTGGCAGCGTGGTCTTTCCGTTTTTTATATAGATTTGCATCAATGGGGCCAACAGGAAAACTTTCTC
>OZ026614.1:84474990-84495990 GCA_964020975.1 Hermodice carunculata | reverse complement strand
ATCCAAACTTTACTGATTTGCATAATACTGTGCATGATCAATATCAGGGTCATTTGGTCACCTCACATCATAAGTCATACATACATGCGACAGGCTTTTCAGATAGTTATTTAAGAAACTGAAGAACGTTTACCAATACATTGCGTGTAAAGTACACGCAATGTGTTGGTAAACGTACTTCAGTTTCTTAAATAACTGTCTGTGCTGCTGCCTTAACTATGTGCGGCACTGCCACCATATCTGTCTTTGTAATGTGGTGTATATGCCTGCAAAAGTACTTTACCTTCCTTTGTGAATGGTACAACTTTCCACTATTTCATGTACAAGAGGGATTAATACATATATGGCGCAGCCCTGTTTCCGAAATTTGTGAATAAAATATGTTTAAACCGAAAGGTTATTTCACTTATCAGTCCATTTCTTCTGCACGGATTTACACTTCCTCCTGCTGAAATAATTTCCCTGTACATCTTAACTTTGTATGTGATCACACGGGGTTAGGGCATGGTCACCTGGCCACCTTTTATCAATAAGCGACAGAAAACTCTCCAGCCACAAGTTTCATTTCATTCCATGGATTTGCACACTCAGTATGGCTTTGATAGGTAATTTCTCTATGCAAATTTATAATTAACATATCATTTCTATGAGCTCAGAGTCGATGTTATCAGCCCCCCCCCCCAAACCGGGCTAATCCATGACCAGTATCAACAGGGCAGCGTGTTTGATTTCAACGCATCTCAGTACCATCATGTTGTCCGGAGGGATTCCATCCATGGATGACGACCGGAAGTGGGGAGGCTTAATTTGGTGATCGTTCTGTCATTACCTCAAGCTCATACTTGCTCATGTTGGTGCAAAGGTTTGAAGATGATATGTCAGCTAATCATCTTACATTTTTTGTGACCTTCTTACCTGTGATTAGTCAAGTTACAGTTTCCAAAATCTGTTTACTGGATGCAAAACGTTTTAAAATGATATATATATATATATATATATATATATATATATATATATATATATATATATATATATATATATATATATATATATATATATATACGGGTGTGGGTAAGGGTGTATACGTGTGTTTATTTATTTATTTATTTATTTATTTATTTTATTCTATTTTATCTCAAAGGGCTTACGGAAAGCTGTCGGTGAAATTTTATTCGGAGGCGTAGTCCTTCACATGTTTTAATACTGAACTTCTGCAAGTGGTAACATTGTGTACAGATTGGGATAAAGACGTGGGTCGTGCAGAAAGGCGAAGGTATGTTGTTTATTAGTCCAAACACACCGCAGCATTCTTGTCATGAGAAGTAAAACCTTTCAGAAAAGCTGTCCAATTCTTTGTAGCTTTTGACGTCTTTGAGGTAGAGAGTTTTTACAAAGAGCTAACTGAATGCCAAGAGGCCATCTTTATCGAAACTCCGACCCGTGAAATAAACTGTCGAAATCTCTCAATTGGGTCCATAACAGAGGGTCGCCTAATTGAAGCAACTCGAATCTGTGTTACACCTACAAACTTGGCAAAAATAACAAAAAATGCCGGTACGATGAGAGATAACAGTGATACTTGTCACATCTGTGGCTCGACCTTTTCATCTTTTCTCTCATTTCAGCGATTTACAGCGATAACGGGTTAGAGAGCATCAGGTTTCTTAGCGTACCTTTGGCAGCCTCTTAGCAAGCTTTCAAGGCGGATACAAAGGCATCTATACATGTTGCCAAATTCTGCATTAAATGAAGAAACCGGTTGAAGACCCCAGCACAAACTCTCAAAAGAAGTAAATTCTTGGTAAATTAGAAACCGGGGCATATGCAATTGTCAAGCGGCTATTAATCTTGTAAACTTTTTGCAACTTCTGACTGAAAGTTTCTAGTTTGGTGCTTTCAAATATAAGAGGACAATAGAAATGTGTAAGCCAGGGGGCCGTCTGCGTTTCGTTTTCTGTATTTATTACCCAGACTGCTGACACATTTGTCTGGCTAGATTCAGATTAATATATCTGAGGTACCAGGATCATAACACCCCAGGTAGACAGGCCACACAGATGTAACACTGATTTCTTATCTGCTGTCTTCTTGTTGGATGGATTGATAGGCCTTAAGCCCCGAAGTGTGTAGCAGGCCCATGATAGTAAAGTAACATGTTTTATTCCTGCCATTTGGACATGTTTCCGGTGTATACAGATGGAAAAAGATGGGAATAGTCCATTAAATAAAGGAATACCTCCCTTAAAAGGGCTTATCCTTCCAGAAGTGAGATATGCTTTTCAATTTATTATGCAACTGGATGCAAACAGATTACTCCTGAGGTAAGGAGCGGCATGGTAACCGTCTAGTTAAAGCCATATCTCTGGTGCAATCGAGTCTCAAGGATCGCCTTAAAATTAGGGCTTTGATTTGAAATACGAGCATGCTCTAGGAAAGTGATACAAATCTCAGGCAAGAATTAAAATAGGTTCATTACAGCATCGTACAATTCACCTGAAGATGAGATCTGCAGTAAAGTGTCGTAATACACTGTCTCTTCAGGACACCGCATTCCCGCAATTCACCGCTTATTTTTCCATCTATGTTCCAGGTCATGAAGCAAGGAACACTATGTTCGTTACTCTGGGCTCGTCATCCATTATCCGAAACTTAATGGATTACAAGTCTTTGCCCTGTAGCAACTTTCTGCTAGATTCGCTCGATAAGTGCCCGCAACAAATTGGACAGATATCGCTTTGACGGTTCATGGTCTGTTCTTGTAAACAAGGAGAATGCACTGGAGAATGTTTATGAAGAACTCAGAGAAAATGTTAGAAAGAAATATTTACTACGTTGTTTGTGTCATAATGTTCTAATTCGGACTGTCCAAGAAACATTTGAATTCAGCAAACTGAGCAAGACAGTTTCTTGATGGTATTCCTTTACAAAACCATAGCGTTCCAAGCTTCCCCATTATGTACCGCA
Organism: Hermodice carunculata; assembly: GCA_964020975.1. Taxonomy (NCBI): domain Eukaryota; kingdom Metazoa; phylum Annelida; class Polychaeta; order Eunicida; family Amphinomidae; genus Hermodice; species Hermodice carunculata. The sequence goes on along the minus strand of OZ026614.1, from coordinate 84,493,026 downwards.
AGCCTCAAACATATGGCCGGCGCGTGGGTCCTTTTCACTTGTCTATGTGCCAAAGTCTAAGCAAATTGGAAGAGAGTATTAGATAAAAAAAACCTGTCGTATCTTTTACAACAAGCTACACAGTTTCACCAAAGAACCATCATTATTTGAACGGTCAAAGGTGTAATTTGGAACAAAACACTTGTACAAAATCCCACCAACGGCTGCTGAAGCGGCCATCTGCCTTGTGACGTGTGTCTGAAACCGCTTGACGGCAAAGTGCAGACGACATATAGGCCCGCCAAAACAGCGTGCGGTGGATTAGGAAGGAGTTACTACAGCTGCTCCCTTACTTGTTCTTCTTGTCTTTCTGGAATTCCATTTCTTTCATCTATTTTATATCATTTCCCCTCAGCACCCACAAACCAACTGCTTGCCACCATCTTGGTCCGCTCTTGTACGCCATGTTGGAAGTCGAACAGAGCCCTTTTCTTTCCTTCTATAATAATATGAAATGCGATATTTCTAATTAGTAAATGATAGCCGTCGGTTCAATCTCTAGTGTTCGGACAATAATCGTTAACAAATGTTTTCCCCTCGGATGAGCTTTTGTTGTCGATTCGTCAGGATTAGTGTATCGGCCATGCTGCTTGACTTGAACATGAAAAGTACCTTGGGTGCCTGGCGGGCAACTTCAGGGCCTCCCAGGTAGAGGAACCTGGGCCATCAGTTAACCAACACTTAAATGTACCTGTTACTTCACAGGCAGATCAATAGATAGTCAAACCATTCTAAATCATCAATCCCAACGAAATAATAAAATATATATATATATATATATATATATATATATATATATATATATATATATATATATATATATATTCGGAAGTGACCAAAACTAAGAAATCATTTACTCTTGCTTGAAAAGCATGGCGCTCCAGATCACTGTGGGCTGATGTTTGATCGGCATTCGTGCTCTTTTATCAGCGTTAAATTACGGACGTTCAGACCTGTAATCTGTTTGTCTTTGTGAAATTCCAGCGCAAGTTCAGATAAATTACCTTTAAAGGTGCATTTTCGGATCTATGGGTACCAAAACTTTAAATGTTCCTTATCCCTTATTTCAGTTTCAATTTTTATAACATCTAGCCCATTAACAGTTTATATAGGTAAATTCGTGATTGTCCTTAACACTGCAAGACGGTAGCATGTGAGTGCTTAGCGCTAAAGTATATATTTACGATCTTTTACCTGAGAAGAAAATTATTTCAAGTGATTAGTACTCTGTAATTTTAAATGTATTAAGAGTGGACGAATACGAAAATGTAGTAATTTTGGTCTTTAAAGAAAACAGCTAACTGTTGATTAAATACAAGGCAGCAGCTGTGCTGATGACGTCCGGCAACCAAATCACAGGTTTTGTGGTAATTTCGGCTTTGTTATGTGGGAATGAGGACGAAAGTCGCAATTTATCCTATATACTCACCACACCTATTTTGGATCCACCTTACACACCCTCTAGTACCTTAGGAACAAAGGATATCTCAACCTGGTGACCACCTGAAATGATTTATTCAGGGAAACATCTGTCAATTTCTCCAAATGGTCAACGTAGTGAGAGTCATGTTAGGAAATCTGGCTTACCCCTTGGGGGTCCATTCCCTCTTTTCAAAAGCCTCCACGCAGATTGCTAGGAACATGGTCAACATAGTTATAATTTGAAAAGGCCTTGCATTTGGCTTGACAGCAGCTTGATCCATGATGTTGGCTATTGGCGTGGCCAGATAGGCAGTCCCCGCTGGTGTCAGCCAAACCAGAGAAAGCAAAACGTATCGATTCACATTTTTCGTCTATCCATGTTAACCAGTCACCTGATCGTGCTTATGCGACTATTTTCGACTGCGTTAGATATACATGCGGATTAGTTTTATTTTTTGCTTTTGTCAATGACAAGTACTGAAAGAATCAGCTACTTTTACGTTACAATAGCCTAATCAGTTTTAAAGCTGCACACAATATCAGAGTATCCACTAACTATCATCAAAAACATCAATTTCTAGCTTGAGTTTACTGTTGCTCTATTAGACATAAGTAATATGTGTGTCAGTACACAGATCTTCAAAAATTGTATCCACCACACATATCACGCTGACACAAACATTCAAATTATTATATCAAGGATGCCCCCCACCTATTGACAGCTTTATAAGTTTTCATGCAATAGATATACAATAACATAATATTACTGTCTATATGAAAATACTTCTATAATGCTTTATATTGTCAAAACCATAAGTAAAAGTTGTAAAAAACACTTTCATATTGTCATTCAACAACTCAATCATTGTGGTAAACATAAAGAAAAATACAATCATTTCAAATATATACCTGCCGACAAAAAAAAATATTTTTTTTGAACTCTCCTCAGCTTGCCTCACTCCTAAATAAATAAAATATTACATACACAATCAGTTATCGTTTTTCCTTAAAGTCGGTACCCACGGGAAATATGAAGAGAAATACAAAGACGACTCTTCTCTTCAACGGCGTTTTTTCAGTATCTACAATATATTATTATTGAAACGCAGTGCCTGCAAATTGAAAACATTTTTGTTAAATAACAGTTCATTTTTAAAACTTTTGGTGAATAGTCCAAGCCTCTTTTGTCAGTTTTAAAAATAATTACAACGTGTGCTCGACAGTTAGTTATATTTTGCATTTAATACAGCAAACAAAGAAGATGTGGAAAAATATGCTCCATTTCTTGTCGACAATAAATACATTAACATTCTTTTATTTGTAGCATCTCCTGGATATTTAACACACCATTCTAATACTGTGATCTGAGTCTCTGCCAACTAATGGTTTCTGTCATTTTTTCTTCTTCATTTTACGCTCCAGGCAGAAAATTTCTCGAATCGGCCTCAGAGGAAAATTCGGTGAGTTTTGTTTTTGCGAATGAACGTTGAAAAGAGAGGTGTGTTTTGATCCATAGACCTACTGACCGGTGATGGAATTTATCCAACATGATTTTTTATTCTTATGTAGGCTAAACAATTAAATAACGTGGAATGTATTCATGCATTGGGTGGTATAAAAATGTTAGGAACAAAGGAAATACTATTGAATGATCAACCAGCAAGGGTTAAAGCAGCCATATTGAAGCTCATTTTACATCCAGTGTGCAAAACTTTTCGCGATTTTAATATTTGTGATCGGGGTGTGTCCGCAAATTCGGAAATTCGAAACTTTTTTTCCCGCGCAAAAAATTATCATTATGCGATAAGGTTGCTTGCGTCATTAAAACTAAAAGAATATATAGTTCAAAGTGCGGATTTATGTCACTATCTTTAATTGTATGTGGGAGTCTGATTGCCTTTGCTTGGCATGCGCATGGAATTGGGTGCTTATTGATCAGTACACTGGACATGATTGCGTGTTTTTAGAATATATAATGTGGCGGATAATAGTCGCGGGTACCTGGGTATTTCGATGCCCTCAGCTGTCACGCGAGTACCAGGGCTGGGATAATAGTACGCCCAGCACAACCATATATTGTTTAGAATGGGAAAATCTGTCATCGAAGAAGGTGTATGCAGGCGTAAAGCTGGTTATATTATCCATTAAAAGCAAGTCACAACCACAACTTACTGCTCCGGCCACGATGACATTTTTCATGATATACCAATTGTGACACCGGGGTCTGTGAATTGTGGTCATGCAATGGACTTACAATATTATGAAGTATAGTTGCAAGACCTTTCAAGTTTGTTGACATCCAGGAGTGGTCCGATACTGATATCGGGTATGGGGTGGTATCGGGCCTTTTTTGCAGTATCCGGTATCGCATCGGGTATCGGATTGAAAAATCGCCCCATACCCGATACTGGCCAAAAAGTGTAAAACTTTCAAATCGAGTTGATAATGACGTGGAAAATATTCAAATCATTATTAAAAATTCATGTGTTCAGTCTGATTAAATTTCCATTCAAATCATTTACCCTTGATATTAAGTCCTATGTGCATTACATTTTGTACGTACTGTGTGGAATAAACATGCACATGCCAGCAATTACTTATCAAGAATGTATTACTGTATTGTTTACACGTATTGCGTAAGGAATTTGGAACACATTCCGATAGAGAAATTATGTACATGTATCCCAGGCACTGGTAATAAATAAACATGAGCACACTAATAAAGTTTGTATATTTGTTATACTTACAAGTATTTTAAATATGAGTATCGGGTTCTGAGTATCGGTATCGGATGGAAACAAAGTGTCAGGTATCGGGTATTGGATGAAATACCAGTATCGGACCATCCCCATTGACATCACTTCGTATGGTGTACTCGTTGCAAGTTAAATCCTGAGACTGTCAGGTGTACATGAAAATGTTACAGCAGCTTGCAAAGGTTTTGATATCCCGACATAAATAAAATGTCCCCAGATTTGCACACTTTCTTTCCTGTATGAAATGAAAATATGACGATTCTAACCGCTTGTCTTGTTCCAATCCTCCAAACCAATACGAACTCCGCAGTTAATTATATGTATTTAATACTGTAATATATAATCTAGTAAATGGTCCATTTCAATGCTGGAAAGGCATACAATACATGTTGAATTTTAATCTGATAAATACAGGAATAATGCCATTCAAATAGCTGTCATTAGCTCACATGGTCGTTACCCGCAGTTTCTTCCTCCACTGGAGCAGAAGATATCCCAACTGTTGCGGGCTGTGATAATATCTAACTGAATTAAGCACCTGCGGATCAATATTTGTAAACTGGCATTTAATATGTGTGATTATACATTTACTTTTACAAAATGAATTATGGGACAAAAGTGGGGAATGGGATAAATATAGTATGGACGCCGCATGAAATTAAACACGTCATCGCGTTATTTAATCGAGTACAACAATAACACCCACGAAGTACGACCCAAACACACCACTGTAGAACACAGGACATGTAGAAGGCTAGTATATGCACTAGAATATAAGGTATGGACAGAAAATGCAGACAGTAAATGCCATCAGACGTCACAGACTATGGCCTGAGCGATACGTACTGTGTGCTTCGACAGTGATAAAAATATAATAAGAATGTATATATTTACAATATTAAAATTTATAAATATCACTGAGTAATGGTAATTATTATTTTGTGTGTGTGTGTGTGTGTGTGTGTGTGTGTGTGTGTGTGTGTGTGTGTGTGTGTGTGTGTGTGTAACTTGTTTATTTTGCCGTCTGTTGTTTCCCGCGTGCACCTATTGTGTTTACAGATATTTAGGAAATTCGAGGTAATTTTTGTAATCAGAAAACATAATTTGTGATACTTGCATCAGTAACACGAGCTGGGACAGAAGCGGCGGACCAAGAGACATAAAATAAAACTTGTCTTCAAAATACCAATACGGTAAAAGTGAGTCAAACTGACACATTTTCCGTCAATGACATCAGTACCGACGTTCGTCGGCCTGGTAAGCAACTTGTTCATTCGATTCACCGCATGATGGTGGCATTCACTGTACTGTTTGAGTTTGGACAATGGTAAATAACGTATAACATGAGATGGTCGTTGTAATTAAGTATTTATAAGATAAAGCATGCTGACGTTGAAAGATGTCAAGTCGCCACACTGGCAGTTGTGTTCGGCTTCCAGAGATTAGTGACGAACGTTATTCTTGTCGTCATTTAGTCCGAACAGTGAAAGAATCAACTGCTCTCGAGATTACTTCCAAGTGAGCTTAATTTGAACGGTCTTTTCAGGTGAAAGTGCAAGTGATGTCAAAAGATTGTATTTGGATGAAAATTGGACGAAAAGCGGCTTCCCAAGCATTGCATGTTAACGTTGCAAATTATGATGGACGCATGCTATAAAAATTCAAGGTGATCCAGGCTTGTTTGAGCGAGTGCAATTCTTCAATTCTGAGTCAGTTTTATATTTTTCCTGTGAGATGCGATACGATGTTGCCAAATTGATTTTTCAGGCGAATATATGTCATACCTTGTGCGTGGTGCATATTCAATGTTGCAATGATATGAATAAATAACCCATGCCCAACTTTATTTATCAAAGATCAAATGAATAAAGAAGGCAAAGTTATTGTGATTGCTGTGAGCTTTTTCATTTCTTCTTTGTTATGTAACTACAGTTTTGTGATCTTCCTCCTCGAAATAGAAATACCAAGAAGAACGTATGTTGACTGATTAAATCCCTGTTTTTTTTTCTCTCACAGAGAATTATGTACTCTTCAATATTTCTTCTCATGGATACATGCTTTTATAAATTGAGCTTTGTATTTAAAGTGCACGTGCATATTGACAAATGTGTGAATCATGGGAACTGCCAAAACTTTTCAAATATTATAATGAAAATTATGAAAACTTGAAATCAATCAAATTGTCATGTATGATAACTGAAACTCCTTGATATAACGGATGCATAACATAAAAAAAGCTTTCAAATAAAAAAATGCAGTTTTCTTGTCAAATTTTACTATATGTTATTATTATTCTTACTATAGATACATATATATATAATTATATGTATATATAAAATTATATATACATGTATATATGTATACATATGTATATATATATATTACTGTTATTGTTATTGGTATTATTATCATCATCATCATCATCATTATTATTCCGGTTTAGGAAAAAAATGTCTGTGTGTTTGTTAGTAGATTTGAGATAGTATGAATATTTTCTCATTTTTAGACGAAATGAAAATTCAGTTGTATACATTTTGAAAGATGTAAGGATGACTGAAAAGCTTGATAGTGTCACCTATAAATATGATATATTTTTGACAAGAATAAAAAACATCTAAAAACTGTCAATTAAATTGTATTCATACAAATGCAACTTTTAATTTAAACGTCACTCTCCATAAAAGTATTTATATGACATCGTTTTAAATCACAGATCACGGTTTCCGAAAGTAACGTACACAAGTACAGACATAATGTATATTCTATGTCAAGTTCAAAAAGCGGATCAAATTTGAAAATTTGTCTGAAGGTACAATTGCAAGTCATTAGGGAACAAAAATGTAATTTCCAAAGTTTCAGACTTGACGAAAGTAGATACAAAGTAAGTTTGGTTTCTGTCACATTGCTTGTAGCGTTGCAACATATGACCTCCACAAAAAAGTAAACCACAAAGAATGCTTTATCTTGTCATGACGGACGAATTTAAGTCGAGTAAAAAATGAAGTATTCAGGAAACACATATCTCAAACAAATACTTATCGTCACTTTGTGTATCTTCAAACTTTTCATGATATGACATACTTCATATCAAAAGGAAAAGCTTGTCAACATGAACTATACAACGTTATATGAACGCAAATCCTACCGACTGAAACGACGAAAAGTACGTTGCCTCTGACAAAAAAAACATACACATACCAAGTTCAGATAAAACATGTTCTAAATGGGATATTAATAACTCTCGGAGCTTTAAAAGTTGCATTAATATACTGAATTTTTCATCCCATGAGGGTAATGTAATTTAATTGTCAATAATCAGTCCACGGTCATACACAAAATACTTTATAACAAATTTTCTTCGGAAAAAAACACAACTTTGGGACATTTAATTGTAATAAATTGAGCAATAATATTTTTTGTAGCCTGCAAGCGCTAGCCTGGTTAAGTCTAGATATCGCAATTTCTTTCTAAAATTAGCATTGTACTGATTTATCATAATTCGAGTTTTTACTCTGTTTCAAACATATATACCACCAGAGCATTTGAAACATTCACACCTCACAAAAAAGTAATCATCTGATGTGGTTGGGATGAATATATGTCGATGCTACTTTATAAATTAGTATTTTCATATTAAACTATTACCTTACTATGAAAATATTTGGGAAAAGTACACATATTCCCAGTAAGTTTTAAACGATAAACAGGTATGTGCCACATTTATTTCAAAAGAAGAAGACGACAAAGTATACAACTTACACATAATTTTACAGCTAATTTCTATAAAGATTTCCCTCGTATAGCTTTGCAGTTTGTTATGTATATTTTTCAAAACCTCTTGTTAACTGAAAGTCCCGAAGTTCCGCGATGAAATTAATAAATAGTTGTCTCGTATGCATTGTATATTTCATCTATTTCTTTCAACGTAATATTTTGGGAGTCATCTAAATTGGTATACAATTTAATGCAAAATACATTGAAAACACACCATTTTCTACCAATAGTTTGCTCATAATAGAAATTAAAGCAAGATGAGATTTTTCAGAAATTGACCCTCCATAATTATCATAAATTGAAATGTTACACGACACTAAAAAAATCACAATGCTATTTCGCAGTATATTAAATCAAAAGGACAGGCGTCCTTGTTTACACTGACTATTTTTTGCCGCACACTACATGGAAATTGACAAGCATAAAAGAGATACCTCAGTGTAAATGGGCTATACATGTCTTAAGACATTCGAGGGAAGGTTCAAGCCTCATAGCAGTATGTATTTACCAAAGATAACCCTTATCATTTACCTTGAAATATTTTCAGGGGAGGGATTCTTTGATATTTTAGCTTTAAACCCGCCACTGATAATATGGAAATGATTGTCACAATGCATCTCTTCAAGCAGTCGACGGTGCCTGCAAAGAATTATCAATAAGGGAGGAAATCACATTAGAAGCTTGTTTTGCAAAAACACACTTTGATTCAAAAGGGTCAACCCTTTTGTGACCACTCCATTGAGGTGCCTATGGCCTGGAGGTCTCTGCATTAACTAAGCCTCAATCTCTGGATTAGCCAACTTTCCCTAGGAGCATCGGATGACAAAAGCATGATGTACCAAACGTGGTGTGACAACTCTTTGTATTTGATCAGACATACTAATCCGCTTAAACTCGTTCGTCAGTAAGTCTGCACTTAAGTTTTGGCTTGACGGCAAACTCTTGACTCGCAAAAGACGACATTGGTTTCAGAAGTGTTACGGATAAGGCCGGACAGGTAATCCGAACTTCACACCCGTTAATGACTCCCAGTATTTATTGTCGGAGTCCCTTTAAATAATTTGCAGCGATGATACAACTATGGCAATTATGTGTATAATCTCCCCAAAAGACTACAGTTTTCCCATTTATTCCACAATACATCTTTGTTCTGCCGGTTTGCGGCGATGTTTGAACAGATGTGTGGATGTTCCATGTCTCCTTGAAATTTCCAGATGTTGATATCTGGGGTTGCACTCAGTCAAACAAATGAACTGGTTTTAATTTTCCTGCCACTAAAGTTGTGTGTATGTGTGTGTGTGTATGTGTGTGTGTGTGTGTGTGTGTGTGTGTGTGTGTGTGTGTGTGTGTGTGTGTGTGTGTTTCTAATCTGACATGAATGGGAAGTGGTCCTCTTCTTAAAGTTTTTTTTTCAACATTAAAATGTCGTACATTTGGTAACATTTAAACATCTATACTCTGCCCCACAATTGTAAGTCAAAGCTAATAGTTCCTTAAAGCACAAAGATTTCCGATACGTTTGTGTAATAGAGCATAATGACAAATTTCTTTATATTAGAGCATATAGATACTGACCATGAGTACCATATCAGTTTATCATATCATTTGCAATAAAATTATGATAGGAGTTAAACAATAATAGTTTCCTCAATCCAGTCCTTTTTAAACAACAGCTGATGCTGATTAATATTAGGCTTCCTTCAAATGATCTAAAGTTTTCTAAACGTAAAAGGTGCCTCCCCGCATGCCAATACCATGCGGACACGCATCTTGATATAACGCTTGAGAGACGTTTTGTAATTTGAAAAAAGTCTAAGTGGTGGGGAGTGCTGTTTGTCAGAAGAAAAGTATAATTTATATATCATTTTATCTTTTAAGGACCAGCTGGACAACGTTTTGTCAATAGTCTGTCCACATTGGCCACGCTTCCTACCATATTTTACAATGGAACCACATGAAATAAGAGACAAAGTTCTTTCTATGATTTACTAAAAATATTGTGCAGAAACTAAGTCTGTTTGCAAAATGAATACGCTATCTTACAGAGATTTACATCTGACACGAGTTGATGGCGTTTGATAGAAAAATGTGACTATATGAACTTACTCATGGATCAAATGTATAGACTTTTATTGAAATTCAGTATAAATGCAGTTCCAAGAAAACTAAAATCTTATGATCATGAAATGGTAACAGGTGGTTGTGTAGTGAGAATTGAATATAAAGCTCGTTACTTTTTCGTGTGACACGATGTATCGAAGTATGATGTTCATATGTAGGATGAAATTCAAATCAAAGAAACGACTGAGCTGAGTACATGCACAAATTCTCTTATGTTTGTTATGTACAGGACGCCAAATCTACAAATAGCTGTCGCGTGGCAGAGCGATAAGAAAAACATTTCAACAAATTGTCGTCAAAGTTAAATGTGTCCTTCTTTGTAGCTATGAGTCGTTGTCTGAATTACAGCATACTTTCCATTGCTTACTTCACTTAAATTATGTGCCAATGAATAGAAACCACTTTATGAAACCAAATACCATTAATATTTATTGTGATATAGCCTTGAGCATAGAGGCACGCATCAATAGCACACTGCCATATGTCGGCCAGTTCATGCCTTTTCATTATCGGAGTTTGGTACACAGTTTATTCCCAGTGCACAAACACATGAAACGACTTTCGCTAAATTGATTGTTTTTTTTCACTTTTGTCTGACTCTTTGGCCTTTACTTCCTTCAAAAGCCATTCATTTTGGTCCAACCCATCACTTATCACACCGCTCTGATCGCAGATAGGTTTGATTTTGAATAAAGAGTATAATTGCAGCAGCATAGCGCGGGGTGTAATTATCTCCGTAGGACAGGACCGCAGCAAAGGAAGAAGGATCAGCATATGTTGAAAAGCAGCACTCTTGTAGGTTGACTTTGGTGAAATATCATTCCTTAGAAACGTCACAGACCACACATTTGGTTCAATTGTGCAATATGAAGCTTGCAAGGATTGTCAATGACCTTTTCTCTGTTCATTTGTTTGGGGCCACAAACAGCTTTTTCTTACAGCGCCGTCAGCATTTACCTTGTAGATTTTAAAGACGGTAACTCGCATGGCTGATCTCGCACTGTCAATCTCCTTTTTCCTGAGAGAAAACCACGAACAAGTCTCTTTTGTTATACGACTTACGCTTCCTCTTCTAATTACAGAATACCATTGAGTCAGGGTTTGGAAAAGTTTCTGTGGAACTCCTAATGACCATGTTAACCAAGGATCACAGTGGACGATAGCGATCATTCCCCCGCAACACTTACAAGGTGGTAGTTGACAAGCAAGACTTGTGATTTATTTCAGTCAGCCGCCCCCACCTGTAACCCGTAACCTCTAAAACTAACATGGTATAGTGAGGGAATTTCTCGAATTTTTCTACCAAACTGTGTTGAATCAAGCATTACGATTAATCGCAAATTTGCGTTTTCTATGTCATAAAAGAAAATCTAATTACTGAGTTCTTTTCACTTGTTTTATATTGCTGCTTTACCGGCAATATAGTGGTCGTAAGACCACAAAACTACAGTTTAAAATAGACGTTGGGTATAACTTTTGATTCCACAAATGCCGGAATTAATATATGATCCAGAAGGAAACAACTACTAAAAATTGCAAATCAAAGCTTATGTGCTTTGGTGTGTGCAGACGGTGTTGCTTCAAGGTATTGAAATGGTATGAAAACTGCCAATAAAGTACAAATTGCTATAAAATGTTATATCTCTCTTCAAATAACGGACAAACTTTAGATTTAGACAAGATATGTATTCATCTCTCTCTCTATCTATCTATCTATCTGTCTATCTGTCTATCTATCTATCTCTCTCTCTCTTTGTGTTCAAAACATATGCGGTATGTATATGGAATTTAACTTCATTATTTTCACTTTTTTTCACACCAATGCCTTGCTGGCTTAGCATCTGCAATATGGCTTGATGTATATGTCGACCTGGTACTTTTTTACGTTTGACAGATACTTCATGTCATGTTCATCATCTTCTCCTCCGTTGCCTTGGCTAGTGTGGTCAGATTTTCTCTCTCTCTCTCTCTCTCTCTCTCTCTCTCTCTCTCTCTCTCTCTCTCTCTCTCTCTCTCTCTCTCTCTCTCTCTCTCTCTATCATAAAGTGTATGCGTGCACTGTTAGTTGCAGTATATAGTCTTAAGCAACATCGAATACATGGAGCTAAACGCCGTGCAGAATGTCATATGCGTTTTACTAGCGGTTTATAAATATCAGCATCATGCGAAGGTGAGGAACAGCTAAAAACTTGAGGGCCACTGTTCTATGTTTAAAAAAATACAGTCTGCGCATTTTATTTCGTACATATATACACATATATATATATATATATATATATATATATATATATATATATATATATATATATATATATATATATATATATATATATATATATATAGTCTTCGAGTAAATAGATTTTAATCTTAGGATTTCAAAAATCACTTTCCAACATAATTACACAAACGCTGTATTTCCTGCATAAAAAAGTGACTCGTGGATGTGAAAACCTGATAGACCAAGGCGTTTGAAAACTACCATGCACAGATGAGAAGATCATACCCAGGTCTGTCAGACCAGGCAAGATCTCACCCAGGTCCATTAGACGAGGCATTATGACGGCTTTTGTGCTAAAGTATTTATTCACAGCAAACAGTTGTCTAAAATGATGTTGTTTCAGGAACAGTTTGATGAGGAGAAAAATACTAATACTTATTTCAATGCTTCAATGCACCTGGTTAAATGCATTTTCCTTAAGTTTGTGATTTGGCATTTTATGGTATTACATTTGAAATATAAATTATTCAATAAGATATTTAAACACACCCACCCCCAACTTCACCCCCCCCCCCCACTCCGCGAGTAACCAAAATAACACCGCGTTTCACACGACGCTCCGTCGTGAGCTTTGGTGCTTCATGCAACAGCATGGTTCATTGTTATTCTAGTTGTCATTATCATTATTTTCTCGAGGAAGACTGTAATTGCAATGGGACCATGTTTTTATCACACATTTTGAAAATATAGTTTCGTCAAGGTCTCTATCATTCAGATTTTAGTGGGTTGAAAACAGTGGGGAAAAAACGACAGTGGTCTAGTGTGGGTTACAGATCGTAATGTACAATGAAAATTAAAGTGAATCCGACATCAAAAAATGTTTTCTGCAACCGATGTTTTCTCAGTTATTGATGACTAAAGCCAGATAAGAAGTTAAAATGTAAGAAAAGAATGCATCTTTGATTTTCTGCCCGTTGTATTCTGAATGCACCATAGCATTTAAAAATTCACATTTTTTTTTTCCGAGATAAGAGAACAGTGTTCCTTCCGGTCGGCTATATATTCGAAAGTTTCCATTCTTTCTGAGAGAGTGTAAACGTCAAAACGGGTAATTTGTTGCTTTTCAGATTTCCCCTCATATTGATGGAACTTTTTGTCACGTCTTTTGTCTCAAACATTGGCATTCTAGTTCCAAATATAAAAAATCATTTAAAAGTGTTCAAATTTAATATAGTAGCTTGTTGGGCGCCTTGATATTTAAACGGTAAATGGAAGACAATATGCAACAAGAAACTGAATTTCAACTCGGCGTATCTCTGGCTCTCGACATCACAATCTAAGCAAAAGGCTCTTCTAATTATAACTCAGTTCGCCATGAAGCCGTACCGATGATTTTTTGATACGTATTTTGTTTTTAAGATAAGGCTTTTCAAAGATGACACTTTTGTGGTTTTGCGTACGAACACAGAAAAATGACCAATCTGTATCGCCCCTTGGTGACACGACATTAAAAAGAATGAAATACTATCTCAGACTTTTCTCATGTTCATTTCTAGATATTTAGATGTAATGAAAAAATCTTACGATTCACAAGTTTTCAAATCTATGATAATCGAAACAATGTTCAACGTACCCACTTTTGAAATGTCTCTGTGTATGCCTCTCTGTTCTTACAATTAAAACAAGGGGGGTTATCTTTTGTCATAAATTGATTGTCGGGATACCTGGGGTCAAAGAGGTACGTGAGCTGTTTATGTGTGCGAAAAATATAGAATACTGCAGTGCTATTTGACTATTAGCCATGCAAATTAAAAATGTTAAAATTTAAGTTTATAACACCTCTGGAAAGCGACATGCTTTATCGTTAAGTGTTACAGCTCAAATTTACTTCAGAAATATAGGATTAGGTTGTGGAAAAAGGTTTCGACAACCTGTTCTGTTACATATATAATATACATTTATATATATATACACATATATATACATATATATGTACATACATATATATATATATATATATATATATATATATATATATATATATATATATATATATATATATATATATATATATATATATATATATATATATATATAAGCAAGGATGAGAAACTTGTTTGACCAGACAAAAAGCGAAAACATAATTGGTTCTCAGAGCTCAGGGAATGTGCAACTTTCAACCAAGAAGCCGACTTGTAACTAATACCAAGACCTTTTAATCCTATAAGTACCTATTAGGCATTTTTGGCAAAACTTATACATGGATGCAAATATTAAATAAATAAATAAATAGATAGATAGATAGATAGATAGATAGATAGATAGATAGATAGATAGATAGATAGATAGATAGATAGATAGATAGATAGATAGATAGATAGATAGATAGATAGATAGATAGATAGATAGATAGATAGATAGATAAACACAGACCAGGGAATACAAATGACATTTTTTTCCTTTATTTAAAAAGTAACGACCTACCGCTTCAACTCTCTGGCAAAATGTAAGCCTTTCGTGTTTTTAAAGGCGTATCTGGTGAAGTAAGTTTCATTTACATCCAGCTTTGTGGCCATAGTTTTCTAGACCATGAATTATTTGCAATTGGCGTCCACAGAATGTGAAGCAAAACCAGCTTCAGTTTAGCTACACGAGCATGCTGACAGTGAAAGAGTAGCTTGTTTCATACTTAGGTTCAATAATACTGCAAAAACGTCGTTTAAAATTAAACAAATGTCCAAATATCCGAAGTCAGAATAATTTCACATTCTGTACTGGTTATATTTGATTGTATCATTAGTTTTAACAAAACTATTTGATATTACTCTCAATGAAAAGTCAATCTTTATATGCACTAATTTTGCACGTTATAAAAACAATGAAATACAATATTTCCTACAATTAGTGTTTATAGAGTCAGTACAATCATAACAATATACGGTGACTGCATTTTATTGTATCGATCACTTTACCTTACAATTACTTGATATGTATTCATCAAAATTATTCTAATGTGCACTTATGCAATTGATGTTCACATCAGAGCTGCTGAAGTAAGAAAACCTTAGTTCTGTTAACTATCAGAATAAGGTAGGAAAGCTTAAACTCTTTAACTTTTGGGACGAAATCGCGCGCAAGACAACAGAGATGCACCCCTATTTATTCCTTATGTACTGGATTATATATACAAAATCAAAGTGTCATACACTTTCTGTGGTTGTCGCCTTTGATATTTAGCAAATAGTAGATTGATCACCCGCTTGGAGCGATTCCCATAATTAAGCTAACTGGTACATATTAATGCGTTAATTTCCAAGACGATCATTTTCTAAAACCGTGAAGATTTAAAACTCTTTGCTTTCAATTATCGCAATAAGCTGGTCAGGATTTACCTTTCTCGCAGTCCATTTCAGAAGCCAGTCGATATGGACCCTGACAAGAGAGTTTAGTGTACACCATGTAAGCAACCGCTCCATTAAGAAACGTGAATAAAACGCCATTAGAATTTGTTGAATTTATAAATAAGTAAACCAAATGAGGATTAAAATCATTCTACCGTGAACATTGAAATCACTACCTTTATGGTTAGGTATTTGTCGTGTGTCTGATTTTTACGTCAATGATTATGGGTCAAAATAAGTTGAATACAGAACATTATATCAACCCAAGATTGGCGTGGCTTGAGCTAAACTGACCATAAACTGGCCACACACGTAATGGAAACTCGGGGTCGCTCATCTGAAAATCAACTTGTTTTGTTAATCGACCACAGTAGTGGTGTAATCAGAACAACAATTCAAGAAAAACTAGCAATCTGCTGTGGCCTTTGAACAAGACAGGTTTGTGTCGGTTCTAATTTATAACTGTCATTGGTGAATACCGACTACAATGCACCACTTTATGTAGTCCTTAAACGATTCCCTATGGAACCTTGATGGGCAATAACATAAAGTAATTGAGTTCTTCGTTGAAGTGCTTCCAAGTGGTATACAGGAGACGATTGCTTATTAGACTCACTTGGTATCAATGTCAAAGAAGCGCAGAGTGCACCATGTTACGTTACGTCTGTTACTGTCCACATGAACCCCTGCTGGTCTTACCCGAGATCCTTCTGCTCCTGTGGTTTTCGTTCCTTCAGAATGGACACTCTCCTGAAGGTCTCTTGTCTGATCCTGGCATGTTTAATGAATTTCAATCAGACGCTGTCTCCCATTTGACGAGCTCATTTTGTATTTGCCCACACACTTCCTGTGGGTAAAATTTCTGGATTTTCTTGGTGTCTTGTGCAGATGTACAGTCATCTTTCTACTGTGGATCAATAAATTGGAACAGTCTGTCATGCACAGGGTAGAATCCAGACTGTACACGTATGTCTGTAATATGTGCTCATTTTCAATAAGAAGTTACACAGTTTGTATCATGGTTTTATAACACTGTCTCCCCTTTGTAAAGACAGGCAGTACGGACACGAACAGGGAGACTGCCATGATCGTATGTGATGTCTAGCAATGTCTGCATGAGAGGTGCCAGGTGATGCCAATATACCAATGCTGTGACCCAAGGATGGATTAATCCCCGGCAAACTGGTATGTGGTGGGGGGATCTCCATCCCTGGACGCGGGATGGGGCAGTGTATGCTGCTGACAGTGGTTGGAACAATTGACGGAGGTACAGGGAGATGTTTCTCGCGATGCACCGTGGCAGTCAGAGGATGACTTGGGGGGAGGGTCATCTGCTGTTGTTGCCTATAAGCCTCTCCAAGTAGTCTGCGCATTTCCTCCATGGATCTAGTCAACAAGATTATATAGTTCCTCGCTAACAACAACGTTGCCATTTTTGAGAGCTTCTTGACGGACGGGCCGTGGGCGTAGGGCATGACTTGTCTAAGGGCATCCATAGCTGAATTTAAGTCATGCATGCGCTGTCTCTCTCTGCTGTTGATTTTCAATCTGAGTTCTTCCTGGATCTAGGACTAAGATTCTTGTTCTTCCGATCGCGTCTTATCCCCGGCGAATAAATTTCATCCTCTGAAATATTTATATCACAGTCTATTGCCAACATGTCAGATAACTTTGGTAACTTTGGCATACCTGGCATATGCAGAGCGGTAGGGTCACTGTTACTTTCCCTGACCGCAATGTCATTTTCCTGACGTTGCACATCCATGTCTACTGGCTTGAGAAATAATGCACGTTTCAGTTGGATTCTTTTACTTGGCAAATCACTGTAGTGTATCCCCCAGCGGTGCGAGATAGTTTGCTGGTTCTTCCCTGCTCAGGAGTGTTTTAATGCAAAGGTGGATTTGCTCGGAGATCAAGGGTGAACACTATTGGTTGACCCAATGCCCATTACCCCTGGTGGGTGGCGCTGCCCCGGGGCGTACGTCACTTGTCATTGCGCCCCCTGCTGCTTACAACCGTTGTCCGTGCGCGACGCAAAATTTGACAGTCTTTACGCCGGATCTTCCATTCTATAACCAAACCCTTCCACGGGGTGCCTTATACAAATCCCTTTGCCTTACAGGAGGTCCACAGGATTATTCGTTTGAACTACCGTATGGATGTTCCACTGTGGCCTCGGTCCCCAACCAGCCCCATCTGCTGTGCCAGACGTTAAACAGTCAAGTCGAATATCACTAAAGAAGGGTTGGGAACTTGATAGTCGTGATTAGATTTAATGACTGCCTCGGGGCACATGTTCGCAAAG
>OZ026614.1:84406790-84474790 GCA_964020975.1 Hermodice carunculata | reverse complement strand
GATTTGCTGAGATATGTTTGTTTTTTGTTCATTGTTTCACTTCACGTTGCATTAAGAAGCACATTATCCTATGTAACGATCACTGATTCACAAAACTATCAAACCCCCATTGACATAGCAATCGTCATTTGTGTCAGATAGACTTTCTTCCTACAAGGCGGACGAGACTATACGGCTATCTGTACCTATCCACTGCTTCGCATGAGTCACAATCCTGTCTATTTAATTCATTGTCTAGTGATGGTCAAGGTAGCGACTGTGGATGGTTAACAAAAAAAGTAGACATATGTCTCGGACGAGTAAAATCCCTTATCTGAGCTTATTCATTTAGATCGTACATGCATTCTGTAGAAAGTATTTTTGATCTTCAAAGGATATAATACATTCTTGCTGTCTTCTTGCGGATCCTAACATGTTATTTCTAGGGATAAAGTTGTCAAATACTCATCCATCGAGTCGTTAATTGTCATTTTCTCTTATGCTGCGATTATTTACATCCGAAAAGCCACATGGTGAAAAGGACTTGAAACGGAAAACGTCTTCGTTTTGAATTGTTCTTGTACTTTTGTTCTTTCCCATGTGCGGCACATACACGGACAAAAAAAACCCACACACACACACACAAACACACACACACACACACACACACACACACACATATATATATATATATATATATATATATATATATATATTATATGTATATACTTCAGTGAAACCTGTCTCAAAGGATCACCCACGGGACCTTTGAAAAATGTTCCTTTGTGACAGGTGGTCCCATAAGACAGGTAAAATTAAACTAAAATATGCTAATGGGGATGTTGAGACTGGTTCTTTAGCTCAGGTGGTCCTAAGCAGAGGTGAGCTCACAGGCAGGTTCTACTCTCTCTCTCTCTCTCTCTCTCTCTCTCTCTCTCTCTCTCTCTCTCTCTCTCTCTCTCTCTCTCTCTCTCTCTCTCTCTCTCTCTCTCTCTCTCTCTCTCTCTCTCTCTCTCTCTCTCTCTCTCACTCTCTCTCTCTCTCTCTCTCTCTCTCTCTCTCTCCTCTCTCTCTCTCTCTCTCTCTCTCTCTCTATATATATACATATATATATTATATATATATATATATATATATATATATATATATATATATATAAACTAGCGTATAACTTTGGAAAGAAGTCAAGGCAACAGAATAAAGCACTTTCCTTTCTCGTTGTTACTTTATTAGTGGTAAAATTATAATTAATAGAGTGGCCGTTTAAATATTCTATTTCCAATTAAACAGGAAGTAGACGGAGACCATAGTTCCTGTGTCAGCCTACTGCCGCACTGCAGATGTACCTTTGTCAACACAAATGTCATATAGCCGCCTTTACGGTTAAAACTGTCTCGAATTTCTTTGTGTTTGTTTTTTCCTGCTCAAAAAGTCCATTCTGCTACTCGCCAGGCACCCATCTTTTCCTACGCCCTGTGTTTGATAGTCTGTCATTGTGACAGTGCTCCGAACAAGTTACACGCATTACACGGTCCAAAACTCTTTCCAATTGTCCATTGAAGTCGACCACAACTGAAGTCCATTTCTTTCACAGAAATGGGTTTTACATCAGAATGGTGCGCTATCACGTTACCATCAGAAAATGTTTTGTTTTCAAAAGCTCCTTTTTTTTTTTTTTTTTTTTTTGTTTTGCTTTTGACATGTTGTTCAACTTTTGCTACAGATTCTCTCAAGAAGCTGTCCTGTTCAAATTTGAGCTCAAATCACCGCCGTGTCTTAATCCTCCAAGAAAATTTACTTCACAAAGTCTTGTGGCGAAGGTTTGTATCAAGCTTTTGTTAATTGTGTACACCAAGATGCATGGCAGTTTGGCATATGGCAAAGAAACTCCAATTTCAGCAGCTTGACAGACGCGGACCTGAGGATCAAAATATCACTGACATTCGGTGTATTCACAAAAGTTTGTCTATGTTTGTCAACAATTGTACATTGAGTTGTTGGAGAGCTCTATAGCCATTTATATTAGAATGTGCCGACCTCAAGGCCCCTGTGGTATTTTTTACTCCTATAATAGCTCTTTCAGCACTTATCCGTGATCAAAAAGTACAAAGATATAACTTCCCTATCATGAAGGACATACGCGTACAGATTGATGGCAGGTGTTTCTTTCGAGGCAACATTGAATTTTGGGATACAGTTTAACTTGGCTTATAAATCATTTTTGTTCTTTATAAGAGTTTTAAGAGAAAATATTTATTTTTATGAATCATACTTGCTGGTACCCAACCAAGGCTATAAATTACGTGTTTTTTAATCAACGTACTTGCCAACCAAAAAAGACATAATTGACATTAACCATTAACGTTCCAAAACAAATTGTACAACACCTGATGCTCGCTTTGCAGATAGAAACGGTTGAAATCCTGTATGTGTAGTGTGGTGCTAAGTTTGGTTACTGAGAAAATTGTAAACGGCCATCAGGCTTTCTCGTCATCGATAACGTTTCTTGCTTGTCTGCACTGGGGGCAAAACAAATTTGTAACACCAAATGTGATTGGTTGATTTTCTTTTCAAGACAGCAAACAATAGGATGAGTCTGAATTGACAATCCACTGCATCATGAGACTTTTGACGGGACAACCTATTTACATCCGATTGGCTGTTCCCACGTGTAAAGCTCTTCGACATATGGTATCGAATGATGGATCCTTAGCAGACCCTGCCTAAGGCAATACAGAGACATGCCTTAAGAAATGGGAATTTTCTGATTAAGGGACAATGCAGAACTATGCTTGGGATGATGTGAAGATCTTATTACAATGAAAACTATTGGCTCCAAGCTCCCCCTCCAAACTATCATTGACACAGTTCACTGGTGGTCCCATCCACGTCTTTGTTTGTCAAAAATGTGGACCCAAATTTCTATGGTCTTATTGAGCGGTTAAACACAGTTGGCTACAAATGCAGCCATCAATATGCAAATTTTGACTTTATGCTGTAGCAGGTACGAAGTCTCTCATGAACATTACACAGGCAAATATGACATGTTTTCGTGATGAAAAAAAAAGTTTCTTCTTATGCTTATGCCATATGATCAGAATATACTGGAAATGTCAGATTGAAAACTCCGTTTTGAGGAAGCTTCATAATTGTTGAAGAGCTGCACAACATAAACTTATAAGCGATTAAGAGTAAACAACCCTGATTGTGTACTCGTCTTTGCTTTTTGACTCACGTCATTTGGAGCAAAGCCTTCAACAGTTGCCAAAGTGTCAGTATCGAATTTATAGAAAATATATTTGAAAGTCTAAATTGAATTATCTGGTAGAAAACTAATTGTTTCTACATTTTGTCAGCATCGAATTTATAGAAAATATATTTGAAAGTCTAAATTGAATTATCTGGTACAAAACTAATTGTTTCTACATTTCCTTTCTACTTCTCTCTTTAGATCATGATGATAAAATATATTGTAGCCATGCAGCAAAATCATCAAAAAATTGAATAGAAAACTGAGAAAAATGCAATAGTTTTGTGGTGCAACTGGCTAAGAAAAACCACGATTTTATAATGCATCGCGTACTTATATTGCACACATCATAGTCAATATAAAATTGCTGGGATGTCTTTAAAGGTATGGATATTTGATTGAGAATTGTAGAATGCCATACCTTCTTCAAACCTATGTTACTGGTGTGAGAAAATATAGCGAAAGGGGAAACCTTTTCGATTTCTTTGATTAAAGATGTAGCAAGTTTCGTATAACTAGTTGCTTAGAAATCAGAAGTTATCTTTATACATTTGACATCACTTGAATCACGTAGATACTATTTAGCCTGACATTTCAATTGCATTCTACTGCTTTCACTTTCAACAGTCCATGTATGTGGGTTCATATATATTCCTGGTAGACAAAGAACCCACATACCCCCAAAGCACGTCAGACTTTGTTGCTCACCTTCAATCTTTGGCTCCGTTATGGCGAGATAATGCCTATCTATTTGTATTAGCATGCTGAATTCTGATTCAGTTTCCTTTGATATTGACTTATCACTCACGCCACGTCTTGAATCAATAGCATTTGAGCTGATCCACGTCAAAAGCTTTCCCCAATGCCGAGAAAAGCCGTTGACTCCTTCTAAAGCATGGCACGGTGGCAATTTTAAAAAATGGCCTTTCACTAAAAAGCCATCAAAATTACATCGAAACGTACATTGATTCGTAAACTTTTCTGTTACTTTTTTGTCAATTTTTCTGCTTTTTATTTTTTCTCCGACACCGATAGTTTCATTGCCTTCACATTTTATCAAAAACATATCTCTTTACCTCAGGTAGGAAGCTAGAAAACCCTGCAAACTCCTTTAATCAATTCTATTTTTTTTTATCTCGTTAATCCTTTTACTCAAAGAATAATATGCTCGTAAATTTACTCAACATCTGATGTTGTTTCTATTCCTGATTTCTCAAATTTACTGCTGTAAACTTTTAACAAAGATGCGATGCAATGATCTCATTCCTACAGAAAAGTAAAGCTTGGTTTCAAAGTCAAACAGTCTTAAACATTTCCTCATTGGCAAGTGACTGTCAATTATGGAAATATGCTTTCTCTTATGCAAAGCCTCTGAAACAACAGACTGAGTGCAAGACTATTCCAGAAGTCTAAGCTTATACATTTGGTTTACAAAATAGAGCCAGATTATATCAGGATGGCACCATGTGCTTCTGGTCAAACCATCCGATTTATAACATTGCCAGATAAAAAAAATACCTGCGATCTTAACAACAGATTTTCCAATTAAGTTGATCTAAAGAACTAAAACTGCTCAGGAGAGCAATACGAAAATTATGATATAAACACAAACAGCATTGTTTCTTGTGTAATGATTGACGTCTTGACATTTTTTAATTCAAAGATAATCACAGATATAGCTGCTTGTATAGTGAGGGCAAACATTAACAAATGTGGAGAATTTTACTGGCAGAAATAACAGAGATTTGTGGCTTACATCTTGATACGAAACTATTTTAAAACTTCATCTTCAACTTTTTTGCCTTTGTTACCAAAGGAACCATTCTCACAAAATGTCTATTTTAGCCGCTGGTTTATAGCAAAGAAATGGTTCATTATATCCCGTACATTACGTTTTCCAAGGCTTAGAACTTAGTTAATATAAATTGGAATGTCATCATTACCTAAAGTTGATACTGAAGACTGTGATGTTTACTGATAACATATTGCTTACTTGTGGAAAATTATACATCATTAAAGTGTGAACCAAGAAAGTGATCACGTCGCAATCACGTATTTTACTATACATCAATATATCTTAATCACAATAAATTACCATAACTAATACAATTAGCCGCGCACTGTGAGTACGCATTATGAATCCTGTACAAGTACAATAAGCAGATATATCATATTCATACCGTAGCCTGCTCACCAAAGATAAGGCTCGACAACATAATCATGGTGAAATATTTCTGAATTAATAAAAACTAAATTTAAATCACTATTATCATAAGGTATAAGCATATTTCAAACTGCGACTGGTAAACAATATGCTTTCACAGAAAATGTGAAAAATGCGACTGGTAAACAATGTGCTTTCAAAGAAAATATGAATATAGTCCTCTTGTTTTTCACTCAGGATATACATAAATAAAAGGCAACACAAAAGTAAAATGACACAATACGTTGGTGTCACAGCGCATTGATTCTCAGAGAAAAGGGTTGTCTTCGGTAAATGTGTGATCATAAAAGTCGAATATCGACAAGGTTCTGCAACGATGATAAATACCCACGTGAGACCATCATGACAGGTACATTTTGACGTCATGGCAGAAAAAACCGCAACCAACTTATGCCCTTTTCAATTTTTTATGTTGCGTCATCTGGAAGTTTTTAAACTATGGACTCTTTCAGTGCCAATTTCGACAAATGTTCCGTGCCCTGAAATTAAAACAACGATACTAAATTTACGCTCTTTGTAAACTAGGCTTTCATTTAAGTGCCAGCATGGATATCATTGCACAAGACCATAAGTATGGCCTTCTTCATCGGCTTTCCTCAGCGCGTTTATGCAGGTAAAGCGCGCTGAAGCTGCTGAAAAGGTCATAATTTGACACAGAAAGAGTTTGTCTTCTCTCCCGGAAGAGAATTAAGCAACTTATGTCTGCTGGTGAAATATTGTGCTTATTTATATAGAGCTTCATCACTTACACGTTCTCATTAAAAATTGCCCCTTGAAATAT
The DNA here is from genome assembly GCA_964020975.1 of Hermodice carunculata. Lineage (NCBI taxonomy): Eukaryota > Metazoa > Annelida > Polychaeta > Eunicida > Amphinomidae > Hermodice > Hermodice carunculata. The sequence goes on along the minus strand of OZ026614.1, from coordinate 84,468,556 downwards.
TTGCATTTCTGTGGAAACGTTCGATCTCGTGACAAATATCAATTAGATCACAAAGAAACTAGGGTGGCTGAATATAAAGCAAATGGTGCCGTACGCATTTCTTTTATTAACAAGACGTGGCAACACACTGCGATAGAAGAGATTATTACGTTAGGCAAAAAAGGAAAAGCATAAGTACCTCAGGGCAGGAGTTTTTACAACTCTTGTATAATCATGTTAGTGTTCCATTTTTGTAGCAATAAAGATATTTGCTATTCATTGCATTATTGTAAATCGTAATAATTGTATTATACCCAAGAGTGGAAAAAGGCAAATACAATAATAAGACCTAAATGTGTGGCATACACAAATGCTGAAATGGGAACAATGCACAAAAGAGCAGGTTGCAACAATTGAACAAAAATGTTTTTGAATAATATGACATTACAAGCGCCACGCGAATCCCTTTATAGACTGGGATTATGTTGTTTTTTTCAGTAGTTTTGGTTGAATTATGGATTTTTCAATGCACCTCGTCGCGGGCCCACTTTTTGAAGGCTTTCAGTAAGTTGGAATAAATACCCTTTGTGATGAAGCCAGGTGCTGTTTGGTAACTCTAATCAGGTGATTGATCTCAGTTTTTCCTAAAACTACCTGGTCAAAAGTAGAGAATCCTTGGTTTGTTTCAAAAGTATACGTTTCTTCTCAAGTGAGTCAAGTTTACGTGTCAAAGAACACGATTTTCATGAACTGTTGAACTGGAAAATGTAGTTTGAAGTGTACGGTTACCTGCATTATGTACCTCATTAGTGGCGATACAATACTTTCCAACAAATATTGAACAAAAATACCATGCTTGGGAAATACATTTTTGAACGATATTATCTAAAACCAATTATTTAAAATTTTAAACCTGTCAGAATTTCGAACTGGCTAGCAGGTCGTACATGGAACTCATTTACTAGCGGTGCAAAATTAGAATATCGACATTTTTTAGCTTTCTGGTATTAACTTTCTAACAGTGGCTCTAATATTTAATCAGTGGCTCTTTATGACTACATTAAGTAATAGTTTATACAAATATGTGTAATTAACTGTACCGTTTATAACGCATCAAAATTTCTTTTCGTAACGGAAATATTTATCAGAAGAAAACAATGCTTCTCTTTTTAAATAATGATCCTTATGCGCAATTGCCAAACAGCTGGATAAACAATGTTCAATAATTATCAAAATTTTATTAGTATCCTGAACATGATTTCAGCTGGTCATATTCTCTTTGTTTCAAAATACTATCTTTAAATTGTAAATTAGTAGGGTGAACCAACGGGCAACTAGCGCATTCAAGCATTTTTCTGATTTCTATCTGAAAGATGGTCTTCCGTGTATTTTTCAGTGAGGTCTGCAATTTTTACACATGCTTCACTTTGCATGTTTATTTTGGGGCTCAAGTTTTATACACCAGTATGACATATAATTCACCAGCTGAACAAGTTCCATACCCCTGTGTAATAGATGATGAGTAAACTATATCCCCTTTTGAAAATTTTAAGGACATTCAACACCGTCCATTTTAACTCCATTACAGGCAATTTCTTTAGCTTAATAACCCGTGTTAGGGTTTAATCATACGGTCCGGTAGGTATCTGTTCCGCGGTCCAAAAGTCAAGAGTTTCTCATGTATACCGATCGTGGAGAAAGCAACCAGCATCCGTCTGGTCAAACGGCATAAGAAGGCTGGACACTATTGCTGAAGTTGGTCTGGAGGGTATAGTTGTACGGATCGGATTTTCCCCTCAGAGCTTTATTGTCACCAAACGTATTCCTTGTTTGTCTCCAAGGATTTCATTTCTGTGGACCTGTGTGCTTTTGATGTGATCTTCGCCCTTGCTTTTAAAGAAAAGCCATGCAACCGTCTTATCGTCTTGCAGTGCCATATGAAAGTTTGGACATATATCCGTGCAGCAAAATAAAGACCTGTAGCATACGTATACTGGTTTTATTAATGCCACATGGAGAATACATGTATGAATAATATACCTGTGTGTGTCTACATCTGTGTGTGTGTATACGTGTGTTTCCAAATTATTTTCAACTCAGTTGCAATTTGACACCATCTCAACGTGCGAGTCGATATCCTGAATACATTGTCAGCATTACTAAGTGACAAGGGTGAAAAATGTAGACACTCACAGCCTGCCGGTTGATAAAAATAAACAAGAAAATAAAATGTGCAAATGGTGGACGTCAGAAGACACTACCAAACATCTTCCTGCCATATTCCACAAACATGGCGAACACTTGTGGCCCGTAAACTTGAAACTTCGTATTCCACTTGCACACAGGAACAGCACCTAGTTGCTCTGCCCTGACTCACTGTTCCTGGAGTATAACACACACACACAATCCTCATGGAAAGTTGCATCGAATAAAGGTTGTAAAATTGTGAAGCGGGGACGTCGGAATATAAAGCTGGACAGCAAGGCAGCTGCACCAAACTTCGTCCACTCATGAACCCCAAACATGGCGAACACCGGCCTCAGCCTGGCAACTCAAACTTTAGCTTCACAAGATAAACTGGCGAAACGTTAATAGTTCATTAAAATATTACCTATGTCTACCTTGCCCACACAACTTTTGATCTGCCCGCGCACGACTGAACCTTTGCGCAAATTTTACAAAACTTGCATATAATTCGTGTATTCATGTCACGTAAATTCAGATGGAAAGACCATTCATTTTGGCAATCAAGACATTAGTTTTGCAGTTTTAAACAAATTGCTTTCATAACCAGCGCATCACATGGCGTAACAATCTGGGCACTAGGTCAGGCCTATAATGCCCCTTGTACTGTTAAATGAAGCATACATGTATTGTCAATACTTTCCATACAAGTCTGTTATGGACCACATGTATATACTGTTGCTAAAAAGCGAACGCCATTGGTTTAACATGGACCATTAAAAACATGATGCTTTATATGGAACTGGATGCACCGCTGTAATTTTACACGATTTGGCCAAGGAACGCCAGGTCGTGCTCCATCAAGCGCATCACAAAAGATTGCCCTGGAAATGGGATAATATGCAGAATTTGGTAATTATTTTGTCTAGCATTGAGGTTCACGAAAGGTTTAAAATGGGCTCACTGGCAGCATGCCGATGCATTTTGAAAGCAATATGAATAACACGAAAAAAAAGGACGAAAACATATCTCAAACAACATTTAAGAACCAACATGAGGAATTTTGGACATAAGAATATAATCCGATATCTCCCTGACATCGGAATGCAGATTAAGTACGAGAATAATGTAAACTGTCAAAATTGATTCCAGCAGAAAGAATTGAGTATCTTCTGATTAACCCTCATCCTTGTATACATTGAGAAGCTGTCCCTTGGGCTAATGAATAAAATAGAAATAACTACAAAAGAAGATTTGCTTCAAAGCAAATCTGTGTGCCTTCAAAAGTTGTAAATATTAAATGCTACAACTTTTATCCTTTGGTAATTCACATTACATCAAAGTTATGGCTGGATGCAAATTTCAAAGTCCAAATGACTTTGACCTTTGACCTTTACAGGTCACATGTAAATTGCGCAGTGTCACAATACCCACTATATAAGCCCAACATGAACCCTATCGGATGGAAATTGACCAAGTTATGGCAAGATGAAACTTTCAAAGGGCCAAATGACCTTGACTTTTGCCCTTTTGAGGTAAAATCTTCTTATAAAAATGTGCAGTGTTGCTATACCTACAATTTGAGTCCAACATGTTTAGAATTGGGTGGAAATTGGCCAATTTTATGACTGGATGAAACTTTCAAAGGTCCAAATGACCTTGACCTTTGACCTTTAGAGGTCACATGTACATATCAAAGGTGTGCAGGGTTACATTAGCTACAATTTGAGCCCAACATTATCAAAATTGGATAAAAATTGACCAAGTTATGGCTAGAAGAAAGACACCAACGAAAGTGGCCTTTGACCTTGAAATGACCTTTGACCTTGAGATGACCTCTACCTGAAGTGAACCTTGACCTCAAAATGACATTTTGGCTTAAAATTGACCTTTGACCTTGACATGACCGTTGACCTTGACATGACCTTGACATTTGAGATGACCTTTACCTTACTATGATCGAACTCCTATACACTCTGAATCACATCTACTATAGTATATAAAAGATTGAAGATTTAAAACTTTAATAAGCCCTTATTTGCATAATTTTGAAAAGCATGACCTCTCATTATGAAAAGGTCAGACTTTATCTTTAGAAGTATAATTGTGCCTAGTTTGGAGTTTCTACGTGTAATACTTTTCAAATGAAATGTCGGACAAATTTGCCTGGAAAGGATGAAAGAAAGAAAGAAAGAAAGAAAGAAAGAAAGAAAGAAAGAAAGAAAGAAAGAAAGAAAGAAAGAAAGAAAGAAAGAAAGGGAGGAAGGAAGAAAGGAAGAAAGAAAGAAAGAAACAAGAAAGAAAGCAAAAGAATTCCTAGAAAAAACAGTATGTCTGTGTTGGCACACAGACATAACTATACCGCAGTAGAATCTCCAATTAAGACCACCTCCATAAAGAGACCATCTCCATTTTAACACCACCTATTTACAGCCCCCTTCCGTTTTTGTTGAAACGTTGTATCCGGGTCCCCGCAAAATTTCAGACTCCAAACAGCATTCGTCTCTCTCGATATTTTACAGAGCTAGAATTATTACTGGTATATTTTTTCACATCATTTTGCAGTAGTTTTTAAACAATTTACCCGCGAAAAAGCCAAGTCAGGTCAGTTGACATTTGACAAATGTATAGTTGGATACCCGGGTACGAGCTTGTACGCGAGACGGGTACCTGGGTACGAAAATTGGTACTAAGACAATACACTATTACATGGGCTTAATATATGGAAATTTTTCTGTTGGAAAATATTTTATAACTGGGTTGAGCTTACACAAGCAAGAAAGAGCATTCCGTTTCTTTTCTCGAAGGGAAGAATGCAGAATTTTCCACTGCCACAGGCAGTTTCGTAAACAGCTGCCATGAAAAAATAAACTTGGTCAGGTCAAGATGTTGAGAAGTAAGGACAAGGTATTGTTATCTCTTGAAACAATTTATTCTTTAGTTGCTGAACATTGAGCAATTTGTATGAAAATGGAATCTATCCTCCACCTAATCACATGGCGAACAAAGTCTATTTTCAACGGAAAATATTGGTTTGGCATAACATCCTGTTTCCATTGGTACGGTCTGACTACTTGTTCTAATTTGCGTCAGACCTTGGTGATGAGAACTGACATGAATTTCGTTTTGATAGTTCTCATGATGTAAACATGTTTCTAATTAAGCCTAAGACTAGAGTTTACTGTTACTGTCCTTGATAGTTTCAAACCAGCGTTCAGTATAAACAGTCTTATCTTCTCATAATTTCTGTTGAATGAAAATATGAACAATTCAGGAGTTGTTCCTGTTTTTGAATAGCTGCCCACTGTGCAACTGCATTTGAAATCTGGCATTGTTCCATGCAATACAAAGTAGGTTGTCTTTGGGCCGTGGCAACATGTGTTCTCTAAATCTGTAGACAGACTGGAGTGCTATAACACCAATATTCAACACTTCATACAAATCTACGTCAGAAACGGCTACATGGACACCAATACAATCTATAGAAAACTGTCACTAGATTCTTTCGGTCACTAAATTCGACGATTTTTATAAGTTGTAGGCAGGCATAACAACAGCAAATTGGAGTAAATGAACATCAAAGTGACATCGTGTATTTTGTGTCCATGTTCAAACTATCAAATAGTAAAAGCGTTGCTGGTATTTCATTTAAATTGGATGTATTTCTTCTAAAGTTATATGCACAATTGGCCATTTTTTCTGGATCACCCTTATTCAAGAAAGGGCTGTTCGTTTTGTTTTTTTAATGATTTATTTTCCTCTTATTCCGATCTGCTACGGCGATCAAATAAACCTTCTATCCTTTTAAGCCAACTAAGAAAGTTATCCATTGAAGTCTAAAAAATCACGACACAAAGCAGCCCTTCCTTTCTTCATGACTTATATCAGAAAAAAAAGAAGTCCCATACAATCTAAGGGTTAACCTGCAACTTATACAGCCTGCTTATCATACAATTATGTTTGGAAAACACTCTTTACGATACGAAGGGGCCAGGCAGTGGAATACTCTACCACTTTCCATGAAGAAAGCCACAAGACTCTCTCAGTTCAAAAAACTTGTATATACATGGCTTGGCCCCACATGTTCATGTTCCAGGTGTGTCTTATGTCAGAGCAGGAATTAGATCACTTCTGTTTACCTTAAAATGACCGGCTGTGTCATGTCTGACCCATTTGTGATACAGCTTTTAATCTACATCGTCCTCAATACTGCCTTTTTAAAACCCTTTTGCCATTGAATTAAGACTAAGTCAACAGCTTCCCTTGGCATGGGTTGGGCACTAAGTGCGCAGCCATGCCAAGGAAAGTAGTTGATGTGGGCCATGTGATCTTGATAGGTATCATCTACAATTCGCGGTCAAATTGTTTTGCATTGCTGTTGTAATTAGTTGAAAATACTAAAGCAGACGACACTTGACCACCAGCCAGTTTTGGCCTGTTTACGAAGGTAAGGGTTACATGTGCTGAAAAATACACTTGGAAATTACCAATCCATCCCAAATGAAGAATCTGTTAAGAATTCCGTTGGTAACGAAGAACTAATTTAGCCACAGAGTAATATCACAGCAGTGCTAGATCTAAACCTAGAAAATATAAAAATAACTATATCCCGATAAAACACAAAAGGAAGATAGCTTTGGCCCTGTGAAGAATTTATTCGGAAAAAATATGGTGAAAATATGATACAGTCATTGTGACTTACGTCTTCGTACAAACTTAACAACTTCGGTTGATTTTAAGCAATTTGATTGTGAGCAATTAAGTTTATTCAAATTTAGATGGACTTGTTATGAAAGTGTTTCACAATGAAACGAAAAAGAAATTGTAATCCAGCGACGAAGAGGCTATACCGCATCATATCACAACATGGTGTGTTATCTTCAAAGAGAGCATACTTAAAACAAAAGCACACCTGGCTGTATTATTCCATATTTGTTACTTTGAGCTGTCTTTTCCGTTGTTTAAATATTTGTCGTCCCTCGCAGTCTGTGTCTGCAAAACCAAAATAATATACTTAAAAGCAATTAAGTAAAGAAGTAAGCCAACTGGAATAATTAATAAATCAAAGCTTTAAAAAAATGTATGCTCATAATTTCAGACGTACCAATCCAAGAAAAGCCTGGTCTTGCACTTGAGGGATAAAATATATTTAAACCAAATTTCCCGTGTTCTCTGTACTGTAGCTTTTATACAATTGACAATTTATCCAACAATCTTTTCCAAAAGCAGCATTTACGTGTTTTCTGCATCTTTGCATCAAATCATGATTCATAATGCGCAAACAAATATAAAAGAAATAAATCCAGATAAAACACGGGACAAAAAAAGCTACCCTGTAATGATTTTTTTTAATGTCGTGTAAATGCAATATGGCTGCTGTAAGTCTTGGTCTCCGCCCTCCACCCCCACCCCGTGCAAAAGTATATTTACCAACTGAAGGTGTTGTTCGCCACCAGACGGCGCTCATAAATTTGATGTTATGTCTGAAAATGACAAATACGCATACACAGGGATTTATTTTACAAATTCAATAACTGTGTTAAACATAGCAACCAGTCTCAATTGTGAAAACTCGACTCCAATGTTTGCCTATCACCTTGTCGCAGTTTTCCATTGAAGTTAACTTATGTACACTTTGTGTAACAAAATTCAATGTTAAAGTTAATATGATAATGCACAGTTCAAACATGTAAAGATGAGGTCGAATTATTTTTTACAGCATGGGGCAAGGTAACAAGACATATCTGGAGGCTTCTGTCTAATGTCTAATATTCATTGTCCTCTGTTACATCTGATATGTGTGGTCCTTTGGTGTTGATTGTCAACTGCACAGACGTTTTCCTAATTTTTCTATGAGCTATACCATAGCAGAGATGCCAATTGTCCCTCATCAAGGACGTTCCCTAATATTTGCTGAAATTTTGACCCGTTTATGGTGTTTGTCCGGCATTGAAACTGACAATTTTCTTATATATTCTTTATTAAATATGCTCTCTCCCTGATGCCCTCACTTAAATGTCCCTGAAATGGCATTTTGAACATTGGCATCTCTGTCATCGTCAAAACAGCGTTCTTCATTTCCTATCCGGGTTAGCCGTAACTGGGAGCCGTTTGTCGGTATGTAACTCTCTGAACCTTACTGTGTCGGCGAGTTCTTCTCAAATCTTAATTTCCACATTTATAGCTTATATGACTTGCTACGCGGTGTTAAAGAGGGACAGTCTTGCTGGAAATGTGACAGCAGCTCTGATCATAGAACTTTGTCGGGTCAGAGATGGGGAATTGCAATTATCCGGAACTGGGACGCTTGTATTGCGTATTTGTGCACGTAGTAGTTGGTACTGTACGCTTAGTTTACCGACTTTTCACTAGTGTATTGACAAATTGTAGTTGCTGACTAACATTTGCAGATGTATTACTTTTTTTCGCTTTTTTTTTCCTTCAGACCGTGTACACAGTATGAATAAAGATGCGGTAACAGTTTTAGTTATGCGTCAGGGTTAAGAATGGAACTGTTGTTGGCGGGTTGAAAATGCCTGTAGCAAGCTTTAATATGTGCAGCCCAATGAGAAAAAAAAGTGTCATACATCTTACCAAACTGATTGTAGACCCAGGAATTATGAAGATATTTTTGGTAAATCAATATATCAAGATGTTGAGCAAAAAATTGTAAACAAAGGAACCAAAGAAAGAAAGGCACGCCAATAAAGATGGCCACTGGTAGATCCCTGAAGTATATCCCGGAAGTAGATCTAGCGTCAGAAATGTTACAGAAAGGTGCTAACGCCGTCGCTCATTGTCTTTTCTCTCTATAAGTCCACTACAAGAAGAATGTCTTACTGTGAGATGTTTGGTCCATGTGACGCCGTTCCTTTTATTCGTACCAGAATTTGAAAATAACGCAAACTGACAGAAGATTTTTACCGCACGACTAATGCTACGAATGATATAATTTGAAACTTTCCGGTGTGCTCTTGTGAAGCTACTATACCTGCCCCCCCCCCCCCCCGTATTGCAGTAATGCTGTTGCCAAGACTACCATAACCATTTCCTCACATATGAGTATGTAGCTTAACAAAAACTACCATCGTTGTCCAGAGGGGGATACAGGATGTATTTAAGAGTTCTCCCTTGCCAAATACTTTATTTTTTTTATGAAAAGTGAAGGAGTTGAATTGTTATAGCACTTTGTGAAGAACATTTGCCTTTGTGATGACGTAATATACACTTTATTCACAATTTTATCGTGCGGAATTGCGTCTCATTTGGTGGCTTCACTTGTCAAATATCGCTACTTTCTGTCAAAGTTTGACCACCGGGGTCTGTGGCGCCACGGAAGGGAGCTTCTACAGCAACTCATATTGTTAACATTGACTCGCAGCATTAAATGTCGGTGTGCTCATGGCTTACTGGATTAAAATGGGGATGCAAACAAGAAAATGTTCCCACTTGTCCTGTCTGAACTCATCCACCGTGGTGAACCGATGTTGGAAGGAGCCATGGGCTACAACAAAATCGGTTTTTGCCGGTGCAACTGGGAGTGATCAGGGAGGTGTGTGAAACATTCCTGGACTGATCGAGTCTGTGCCCACAATGATCATGCCGCACCTGCAGTGCCACGGAAGATGACCAAAGCTGGCGCTTGGGAAGTTTAGACTGGTAATGGATGATTTTCAAAAGTCAGTGGACGAAAATTACTAAATAAGGGACTGGTTGAAGTTTAGGTCTCTGAGTACAGCCAGATTATAGCCTGCAGTAAGTAAGAAGGCAGGCCATTTATTCAATCGGTGATCTGCTGTCTTGTGTGCAATTGTCTTAGTTCGGTGATGTCTACCCTCTTTTTGCTGTACATTGTTTTACTTTTTTCAATTATTATGCGAAAGGGAATTATATAGGGCACGCCCTTGTTCCCGATTTTTTTTTCAGCCAAAAAGACATATATATTTAAACAAAGAAGGCAGGCCATCTTGCGCGGTTGCCAATACCGGCAGTACGCGCTGCACGCTAAGACAGGCAAACCAGTAGCACCTCCTGCAGTACTGTGTGCCTTATATGTATTCAATGAGAAGTCTACGCAAGTGTTGATAAGAACAGATACACGGTGTGACAAATAATCCTGACGTGTTTCGGCCTTCACTGGACTCATCAGAGGCTAATGAGTAATGATTGACCACAGGTTGAGCATAACAGTAATATTATGCCCAGCAGTATGGAGAGTTGAAATCTTCCAACTATCTGTATATGTATTCAAACTGTGGTCAAGTGCTTGTGTATTCCCCTCTTTTGAAGTTTGCGCCATGCTACAGTGGTCATTATTAATCCGTTTAGGCACCGGACTCACAGATGCTTTTCAATGCGACTCTTGACCTTCAGGTATCCCAAGCCTTGATATATATATATGAGTCACTAAGGGATGGCTCAACATTTTAATCATTTTTTAATTAGTACTTTCATTACGCAGGGGAGTGGGGGGTAAATGGACCTGTACACTTCTACAGATAATGGAAAATGATGGTCATTTGTAACCGAAATTTTGTGATATTTTAGTATTGTTTCTTGGATTATCATCATTTTAAGTACTAAGTTGGGAGGAGGGAGGTGGTCATGAAATGTTTAGTACCCTAAGTACTAATTCAAAAATCATGATAATGTTGAACCATCCCTAAATAGAATAAAACTAAAAGCCTTCTGCACGCAGGCCTACGATTTCAAATTCAACTGGTTTTGAGTGTACATTTACACTGTAGATGTACGCAGGCTTGTGATTTCAAATTCAAATGGTTATGAGGTTACTTTTACACTGTCTAAGCGTGCAGCATACACTGCTGGTATTGGCTATTGCCAACCGCACAAGATGGCCTGCCGTAAACTTCAACCTGTCACTTATAATATGGGAATTTTCACACAATGACTTTTGAAAAGCATGTCTTACCAATACCAGTATAATCTTCCCAAGTGCCAGTTTTGGTGATCATCCGTGGCAGCTATGGCAAGTCATAGTCAGTGCTTGGATCAGATTCAGCACCAGTTGCACCGGCAAACTTGACCGGTTTTGTGGTAGCCCGGGTTCCTTCCAGTAAGGCTGTAATTCTCTGTCCTTCTCCCTTCCTTAAGCTACATCTCCCCTCTCATATTCAGAGAGGTCCTCTTCGGAAAAGGAACTGCTAAACTGAGATCCAGCTTATTCTCCGTCTCGCTGCTGATGCTTTCTCCATCGCTATCTGCCATGGTATCACATTGACTCCTTCCGTGACGTCACGACTCGAAGCCCGCTTGATAGCCAAATAGGCGCGAACTTGTCAACTTCGGGCCCGTCATGGGCAACAAAATTCTTTTGCATATAAAGTTATTTCTCTGCGCGAGTAAAGGAAATTTTCTTCATAAATGGGCTATAACACTCCAAGTCCTTCACTTCGAACAATATATTTCGGCTTTTGCGACCTTTCAGGAGGTCAACTCCTGCCCTCACCCCACCCAACAGCCATGGAGTCGTGTATCGGAGGTGAAAAGTGCGTCAGAAGTGAATTTATTTTGGGCTCTGGGGGAACAAATCCCCACAAAACGTTTGATGAACGGACAAATATAGAAAAAAGGCGCATTTTAGTGAGAAAATACGTGTACAAAGTTTTAGGTGCGCCTTTGTAGGCATGAACATGCATGTGCGGATCTCCTGTACCCCCTCTGGATCCGCCCTCTGACTGTCCCTGAATTCAGCCGACAGCAGGTGGACACCATGCTGCTGTCGTGACAGGATAGGCCTATGGTGATGTGGAATGAATATAAGGGCCTCGTGGATCGCGATTCTCCTTTCCATACGTTCGGCCCATGCTTTTCTTGTAGTAACGGCTCCCACAGCAACAGCGCAAGTTGTTTCACGTGTTTCCACGGCCTAAGAGTTGCTGCGTGCCGGACATGTCAGTCCACCGTTCCGGGTTTCTTTAAAGCATTCCGAAAGTTAGCATCGCTGTAAATTAAATGCCAAAGTTGATAGCAGAGTGTAGATATACAAGCCATGTCACTCAGATGTGACTTTCAAGCTGATCATTATAACCATAGCTTATTCCAAAGGCAGTAGTCAGCAAATAAGCAAGGTAGATAAAAGAATGGACACGTTTACAATTGTATGCTGTATATCACTTCATCTTGACCATTCTTCTGTCGCGGTGTTTTGCAGCCCCCCCCCCCCCCCGCCCCCCCCCCCACACACACACTTTTTTCTCTCAGTACTGTGCGTCATGACGTCAAATTTACTGATTGCAATCTTCAAGATAACTCTTTTAAAACACATGTCAGCTATGGCTATCAGCGGTCCAGTTACAAGAAACAACGACACGAACGGGCTGTAAGACCAACTGGTGCTGCGATCCCGCATTCAGGCATGGTTCTTGTATTCAAATATGTGAAAAAGTTGGCCACTTCAAGTACCACGCGCGAACATGAGATCGCGACACACGTTACGATGTACTTGGCACGAGAGGACATCATCTTGTTAATGTTATTATGACAGATAAAGATGTAGAGGCTGAAGGCGACACAACTTAAATTCAGAAAGGCACAGATGCACGCTGTTCGACAGGCACTGGCAACAAAGATACATTATGCTTGCCTTGGTCTGAAGAATTCTTCTCTACTTATCACACCTAAAAACCAACGAAAAGATGTCAAACGCAAGTGGCTGTTGTGATTGGTTTAAAGTGACAAAGACGCACATTTTATGCAAGGAGAATAAGCCAAAGCTGTCTTCGCTCAAAGTGGCACTTCTAAAGGCACATTCGTCTTTAAAAGTTGCATCCTTAAATTTAAAAAGTACTCTGTGACAAAAATAACGGGACGATTGGAGTGAAACAGCGGTTGCCTATCAAATTCAAACATCTCGCCTCAATGAATCTTTAATGACTTCACAATGACCCCAACCCACCCCACCCCCGTTGGAGGAGAGGGAGGGGGTCATAGTGGAACACTCCCTTCCATGATAAAACCATAATACTGGTCTATAAAGTAATTCAGACTAAATTACGATGGAACGCAGATGGCTCAGAAGTGCTTCCAATATGAAAAAAAAAAGAAGTTAAGTAACTGAACGGTTTAGACAATCGCGATTCCTCTTTGCTCTCAGAATTCAAGTCCAGCCCTAAGTAACGTCTTTTTCGAAGGACCCCTAGTACCTTATTATGCGTATGGCAATCGCTTTGCCAAAATCTGTCACGTGCAACTCCAACTGGGCTTGAAGGCGGACCTGTCCCTGTCCGGGTCAACATTATTCCTACCCCGGCCTGCGCATGCACCTACCCACCAGAAAACGCTTTACACGTTTGCTATGTGCTGTCCGAACTTCTTTGGTCCGGGGAAAATATCCATTATAAAGTCATCAAAATGTAAACAGCGTTATCAAAATGTACTCCGTATCATTCCAGTCAACTTGACCAGCGCCGTTCTGCATCCTGGACGGTTTTTCTACAGTGTTGTAGCGAGATAACTGACAAAAAACAAAAACAAATAAATGTAAACAACTTACTAATTTCAGGGCTGCAAAGGTGTATCATGCAATGTAGACGTGTCCACTATTATTATTATTATTATTATTATTATTATTATTATTATTATTATTATTATTATTATTATTATTATTATTATTATTATTATTATTATTGTGTTAAAGCAGTAGTTGCATTCATGAGAATTTTTAAGTGATGTCTATTTTACAGGTGACATTATTTTACTGTTACGATATGTGTGATGTATAAACCTATTGGTTTGAGAAGCCTACCATTGTCTCCACTACAATAAACCTTTTTTGTTAACCCCCGTGTGTCATTGCACTTTTGCTTTCGTGCCAAAAGCCTCTTTGCAGGCAAATCGGCTTCCAACTTTCTCCTACGATCTAGTTGGCATCTTTAAGATACATCTAGCGGTGAAAAACTTTAATCCACCATGTCAGTAAAATAGGGCACGGTGTACTCGCATATGTTAAACTTTTCATATTTCGATGCTGACCCATAGTATGTGCGCGAAGAAACTTATATAGCATGTAATTGACCTGGTTTTTTCCTTCACATGACTCGAAAGAAGATGAGTTTTTCTCCTTGACATGATTTTTTGATATATTGTTGTATAAAGAAACGACATTTTATGATGATGGGCCCCATTTTTGAACGATATGAAATCATACTCGAGTCGAATAACATGAAAAACATCCCCATATTGCTAGGTCTGTTCCAGTGTGGTGAAGTATTAGTGAGATGGGACAGCTCACCGAGAGAATACTCATACCAATAAGTTCTGAAGGACGCTCAGATGCGCAGCGAGCTGCTGCCCCCTGGTAGACACTGATCACCACACAGTTGCACATTGTTCCAGGATCTGTCTTGATTGAACCATTTGACTGCTTTGTTAATTGGCCGAATCGCGGTTGCATTGCCACTTTTATTTGATGGAGACCATTTGGGGGTTTATTTAAGCGAGGCTTTAATTGTTATCATTATTATTCACTGAGTATTTTGTATAACGTTTTCAACTAAACCTAATAACAATGTACAAGGATATTTTAGATTTGTAATCAGTGGTAAACTCAAATCAGTCAAAATAAGGGAAGGTCACCTCCTGAAATTTGACATCCTAGTGCCTGCAGTTTGGGTGTCGATATACCTGAGTGCGCAGGTTCATTGGTTTGAATAATGCATTTTTTTTTACTTTTTAACTTTTCTCATGAGGTCTGTGTGTGAACACAGACTTCTTGTTTTTCCTCAAATACTTTTATTTAATTATTATCTATTTATTTATTTATTTATTTATTTATTCATTTATTTATTTATTTATTTATTTATTTATTTACTCATCCACCCTCTCAAAAGTTTATTTATTCATTCATCCATCTTCTCAATAATTTATTTATTTATTTATTTTTTTTATTTATGTATTTATTCATTTATTTATTTATCTATCTATCTATCTATCTATCTATCTATCTATCTATCTATTTATTTTTTTATTTCCGTGTGTCCATTTTGTGGTCAGTTTTTCTTAGACAGCAGTATTCCAAAAAGTATCAAAGTTGGCATGGTGATAGACCTAGTGGTGAAATTTTGCATATTGTTTGGGACAGTCATGATGTGAAAAATTATGCAAATTAGAGGAGTATTATTGGAAATTTTAAGTCTAGCATATCTTCAAAACTTTTCTAGATAGAGTTGCCATTCATAGCTCGATATGTGGGTTTATTGCTAAAGCAAAGTCCTATTGCGTGCCAACAAAGTTGGGAATTTTAGTTTATGTTATAGCCACTGAATTTCCTCTCAATACACATGCATCAGACATATTACCCCCAAGCTGGTGACTGTTTCACAGCCAGGCTGTTATGCAACCACAGATAATTGAGCTGTGAAAGCCTGGCCTCCATACCTATCACTGCACAGGCAGTGGTGCCAGCGCCAATTGCTCTGGACTTAGCCTTCAGTCCCTAGTGAGACTGGCTGTGTTGGTAGAGTAAACCTGTTTGTATTGTGTTGCAAAGCAGGGGGATGTGTTTTCTGTACTGGCATACTGGGCATTTTCATTTGCCAGACTTACGTACTGGAAGCCTTTTTAATTTCCGTACTTCGCACCAACCATTATTTGCACATTTTCGTATTTTTGGTACCTTGTACTTGGGCAAAACTATTACTTGTACCATCTTTACCGCCTCTCCCAAGCAAGCTACATAGTCTGAAGCTTTCGTTGGGTGACTCCCCATCACCATAAGCTAATACTGAGTGAGAGGTGCCACACAGGAGGGCATCTTTAGGTATCACTTTTATCATCATCATCATCATCATCATCATCATCATCATCATCATCATCATCATCATCATCATCATCATCATCATCAAGAGGTGCCATTTCAACTACAATTGATAGGTTAGTGACATAGCAGCATCCAATGATATATGAACCAAAGTTTATTCTTTATAAAGGGAGATTCGTTGCCTATGCAAATTCATAACTTCAGTTTGCGGACACATTCAGGCTGGTGACACACAAACGTTAAACATATTGATTTCTATAAGAACTATGTGAAGTTGAATGTTATGTATGGCACTGGATTAGGCGAGCCTAATAGTTGATATTAATAGAGATTGTCACGTAAATGTTTTTATGTTCCTGTAGACAGTGAAACTCTAACACATGTATTTATAAATACATGTTTATCAATCTATACATGTTTCACTTGTTGCAGTCATGTTATGCCTCAGGTTTACAAAGCTTGGGTATCTGGTGTTGATGTAGTAGTAATTTTTACCCTATAGTATAAATGGGTTTAGCATGATATTTAATAAATGGATTCAGCATCATACTTTAATTTCATATTAAAAACTATGCAAATTAAGGGCAATTAAAATTTTAAAAGCTACGTATTTTCCACCCTGTTGCATATAGACACAAAATTGAAAGTAGTACATACAGATTTGTGACACCTGTCAATATGATTGACAGTGAACAAAATATGTAGAATTTGAAATTTCCTAATTAGCAGCACTTGTAAAAGTTGAATATTTCCAAAGTTATTATAAATATAGGTGCCAATCTAATTTCCATTTGTAGATTTGGGACATAGCCGCATCCAATTAATCATGAACCAAAGTTGTAGCATTTTGATTTATGCAACTTAGGTGAATACATAAGATTGAATTCTTGAATTACTTTCAAACTATTACAGATCAAGGCGTCATTCTAATTTCATTTTGTAGGTTTGTGACATAGCCACATCCAATGAAAATGAACCAAGGTTGCAGCATTCTAATTTGTACAAATTAGGGCAATACACATAATTTAGATATTGAATAACTTCAACATTATTACAGACTGAGGTGTCTTTCAAACCTCAGATGACAGATTTGTAGGACAGTTGCATCCAATGAACCATGAATCAAAGTTGAAGCAGTTTGATTTATGCAAATTAGGCAAATACACACAAGTTAAATCTTGAATAATTTCATAACTATAATAGATTGAAGTGCCTATCCAACTTCACTTTATAGGTTTTTGACATAGCCGCATGAAAAAATATTGTTGCAGGAGTTAGATAAACACTGAATAGGCAATCTTTAAAAGTTTGCTAGGCACACACACTGATTTGCTGACAAGCAAATCAAATTTTTCTAGTTTTCATGTTTTCCTTTTTGCCCGTTTTGACCTGCTGCTGCGTTCAAAGTTAGATGATCACAGGTTCTGCCCTGCTGACACCGCACACTGAATTCACATTATTGGTGTACGTGCGCATGTATCTGCAGCATAAATGCACACATCGTTGCAAAATGAGGTCTTCCGAATTCTACTGAATAAACTTTGGCGTAATTATATATCATCAGTCTAGTCAGACAGCATTGGATATGAGTAGATTTTCCGTGCTCAATTATCAGGCTGCCTAGCCGTATCAACATCACCGCACTGTAGGCCATGGGATGGAGTCTGACTGAAATTTAGCAGGCAATGATGTGTACCTGCACAGAGAGAAATGGCTCAAGACCGTTCGAGTGACATGTGGGTTTACATGAGATTTCCGAAGTCCTGCTGCGTGTATGCAGTATCTCCATAACTAAAATTCCGCAAGTAATGCTTACTTTTCTCAGTTCCTTGACTAATCTTAACAAAGATATTTTACCCCTCAGCAATAAGAATCCTCTTTGAAGTGGTCATGAGGTTGTATTTGATATAGAGCGATGCCTCTGTATGTAGCATTTATTTCTGGCACGCAAAAGAATGTATGGTATTCGTCATATCATTTTCTGGTAAACATAAAAAATTATATCAAATTCTTCAAAGTTTAAGTATTCATATTTTACAAAAAGAGGCAGTGAAAGAAACGGAGGCATAACAGACATCTGGTATTGATGGATGTCTTGCAGGACATAAGACTTTTTTCAAATAAGATTTACAAATTCCATATATGTACATCTTTTTTTGTATAGATAAGGGCAGGAGTAGTGGTACCAAGTGGAGGGATTTTTGTAAATCGGGGATTGCGGTCAGAAATATTACGAGTTATTTCTCCGATACATGGAAATGAAGATCGTAAAAATAATTAATGATTTTCATGATTTATGTTAAGTGCTTTCAAAGCAAGATATTTTGAAAACTGATATACTTGGCAGCTTCTTTATATTTTCTATCGTACTTCAAACCTAACTTTCTGAAACAAACCTGCATATTCAGGACATAGGTAACAAATATTTTGCTTTTCTGCATACATTTATGTTCACCCGCATGCATTTTTATATATTGTTCGTTTAATATGATACATACTGTACATATCAGCTTTTACAAACTCTTAACGTATTAATCCAAAGTTTTCAAGCTGTAATAAAAAAAGCCAGTGGAATAAATCTTTATCGAAGATTTTCAATATAAATTACACTGTATGTACATGTAATTAATGTATATTTTAAAAAAAAACAATTAAAATAATTAAGTCCATTTCACCAGAGCCTCACTCCAGTTTACCAGAATGGTATTCATTATTAACGGCCACTATAATATATTTTAAAGTATTGTATTGCTGTTATATTGAGCAATAGGAATGTAACTTTTATCATTCAAAACATCCAGTGATGAACCATTTATGTACATCCTTTTCACAAACCAAAGCCATAAGATGTAGAATCATAAATCAAGAGAAAAATATTACAATGAATATAAAGAAATTGCAAGCAGCAGTGCAGACTTAGAATGATTGTCATTATAATGAGCAGTCAATAGGGGTTATCTAAATACATTTGACAAGAGGAATATAACAGGAGATGTCATGGGATCTATTTTACCCTATAGACCCACAAGGCAAAAGACCCATTGCAAAAGGTCAAGTTACATGTTGAACACCCATGCAACTTATTTCAATGAGCATCAAGCACGACACAAGGTTTTGACTGTGCGTGATCTATTTTTAAATTGCGTTTTAGTATCATATATGATGATTTTATCGTTTAACTAATGTTCGTCTTTCATGTATGAATATTAAGGCGCCCGCTTGCATATAAAGCGACGTTTACATATATATATATATATATATATATATATATATATATATATATATATATATATATATATACATATATATACATATATATGTATACATATATACATATATATACATATATATACATATATATACATATATATGTATATATATATATATATATATATATATATATATATATATATATATATATATATATATATTTTTATATATTTCAAGTAGCCCGAAACTTCAAGACTTCAGAATACATAGTCTTTGCTTTATTTTCCACAGATTCTGAAAGTTCACCCCAATCACATCATATTCCTTATGTAAATATGTATTCAATACAGTTTGAGTAAACAGAGTCAAAGTACAACGTTTGTATATGTACGTGATACCTTCTCATGCATATATGTGTTCATAAGAACTGTATGCTTAAAGCAAGAACTGTATGCTTAAAGCAAGTTTAATACTGGCTTTAATCCTTGCACTATGTGATCATGTAGAATATTTAAATGCGGTCTAACATTGTTGAACTCGCTTTTGAGCATATGACTGTATTAGAGGAGCGTGAATGTGTATGCATGATGATGATGATGATGATGATGATGATGATGATGATGATGATGATGATGATGATGATAGTGATGATGATGATGATGATGATGATGATGATGACAAACTTCATTTTTACTTTTTATTCACCACATTTCCATCCTTTTCCGTTCTGGTTGGTTCTGCTCCGGGAGCAAATAGAAATGGAGTAACGGAACCACCTTGTCTGACACCTCCTGACAGACAAGTAACCGTTTCTAGTAACACAACCATTTTAGCAACACAGGATGGAGTTTATGCCACATGCCTATGTTCGCCACCAAAATGAGCAAAATGCTCTACGTTGCTGTTATCAGAGCTTAGACATTATGTTCCATCATCCAATACTATATTATGGGCAAATGTCGAAACTAAGTCCACATGTGAACATATAACAATTCCAAATCAACATACATGTCGAAATGTATCACACAGTCTATAGCATGATCGTGTTTTAACCTTACTGATATTGCACTTCTCGTCTGTGGATACACTTGGAAATTAGGTACGAGGTTTGGAATGTATTTCCCACAAATCCATTTCGGCCTTCGATATTTATCTTTTTACACAAAGTGAGATGACAGATAATGCAACCCATTATGATACTTATTTGTGCTGCAATCTATTGTTAATGAATTGGACCATATCGAAGAAAGGAGACAAATCTTAATATTCCGGATACAATTTTAGGGTATATTTTCTAAACATCATAATTGTCAACATATCAGCAGTTTGAAAAGATGACATTTCAATCGAGAAGAAAAACTAATATCCATCATCTTTCAGACGCATAAGCCACTGCTAATCTAAGGTCATGTTATATATGGGCCTACGCCAGTAGAAAGTGTGTGGTCAACCTTTTACATGTCTTAGTGAAAAATGAAACTAAATTTAGTCAATTATGCTTGACTACGAACGGGGTAACTGTCTGGTATGGAGAGCAAGATATTGCAGCGTTGATGCAAGTTTTGTTGTTGATCTTGTGACATCACCATGAAACTATCATCAGGTGATTTTAATCACGTAAAGACATAGCATTAACTATGTACACGTTAATGTAACAATTTTGAGGGGAAGCGTGGCCTTAATATAGAGATTTAATGTGCATGAAAGGTGTAGACATGATAAAAACGAGAGGAAAATGTTGTTTTTAATATAGATAGATAGATAGATAGATAGATAGATAGATAGATAGATAGATAGATAGATAGATAGATAGATAGATAGATAGATAGATAGATAGATAGATAGATAGATAGATAGATAGATAGATAGATAGATAGATAGATAGATAGATAGATAGATAGATAGATAGATAGATAGATAGACTGTGATTATTTGCAAGATAAACAATTTGTAGAATGTGACGTTCGGTGTCGCAAAGCCATCGAGCTGAGAATCGTCCATACTTGTGGGTTCGGGGGCTTTTATAAGCCGGAGGCTTGAATGGCTCCTTGTTTCTCCGTCAGTTTACGTCAGCATTTTTTTATTAGGATATATTACTCAAAACCTGTCACTCAAAACGCACAAATACACCAGAATTTTATGAATTTGTATGCTTTTTTCTAACGCTACTAGGAATTTGTTTCACTAAAAATGTGTTTACATTTTTTTTTCCACCAGATCAAAATGCTTTCTGAGATTTTTGGCGGGGTTGGTGGTAGAGGAGGAATTCGTCTATTAAAGAAGGTGTTTGATCATCCAAAATTAGATGCATCAAAATGGTCAAAAAAGAAGTTTAGAGTTTGTAAAAATGCCATCAATCAGGACTATCTATTTTTTTTTCAAATATAGCCAGTTGGTGACTAAGATGTATAAACTGCGTCCAGAGAGTGGGTGGAATGAAGCGCCTGAAAAAAACCGAACTTTTATCTACCCTTTAACTTGGTCACGTCGCCCAAACATCTACGCCAATAATGATGTGTGCTGTAGCTCACACGGATTGATTATGCTTGACGAGTGGATTCACATCTGGTGCATTGTTTCACACCACTTAAAAAGTCTACATACATATTAAGTTTTTTTCTTAATTTTGTCATCAGTTTTAATGATTTTAGGTGGAAGCTGTGTAGCTAGTGCGCAGTGAGACTGGCAACTTTGGATCGCAATTACCCATTTAATTTTTTCACAAGTACATTAAACCTGTGTATTTTCTGATTACTACATATCCATAGATTTGTATCCATAGAGTCTTTTTTGCAGGATTGGAATTTTTTGAGATTTTACAGCATTCTTGCTTGGTAGGATTTTCACATTTTTCGCGCAGAAGTCACACAAATTTTTTTTTCCAGTTGAAATCAGAAGTATATATCCATTTCCAGGATCGAATTCAATGGTAAGTCCTGAAATAGCATTAATAAAAAGTTATAAAATCGTTAATTTAGTCCTGACAAGTTGTTCATTTTCCTTCTATTAATTGCTCCAAACGTCACGGAAGGGGTTGTCAGAAAAAAAATCCTGGGAAGCGTTCCTGGATATGATATTTTTCTTTTAATGTCCGTTGATTTTAATGTCATAAGGCAATTTGTACATTTTTGAGGCGAGATACAAATTGCAGAGGTTGAGCAAAAAACAGTTCCGAGAAAATCGCATTGAAAGAAAAAGTTGCAAATTCTTAGGCATTTATGGCTGTAATATGACACATACTCATTTCTTCTGTCCTGTGTTTTAATTATTGTGTGAAATAAACTTGTAGCTTTACCTCTGTGATGTTGTCATTAAACAAAACTATATTTTGTGGCTTAAATCTCGACTGTTTTTAACTTGGGAACACCACACTTGGCTTGTTTGGGTGTGGGTTCACATGCGACTTTCCATATTTGGGGACCAGTAAGTGGATTGTGCTAATTTGTTTTTACATCAATAGAGAATTTCAAAGTAATCAGAACAATGATAGTGATTAGTCTGAACTGGCTCGTTCTTCTCTCCACGGCTAATTGTTTCCTGTGAGTGACCCTTGTCAATAGCTCAATTGATTTCCAGAGCTCATGGACTAATGACTGTGCAAACAATGACATGGTTCATTATCATGTCCATGAAAACAAAGCCATGTGCCCGGCACTGTTTAAACTTTTCATTGTAAACAAAAGTTTTGAGATCAATTATCTCATATAAATTTTACGTTCACACATCTGAGTTTTAGGGAGCATGTAGTTTAAGTATCAGACTATCCAAAAAATATGAAAAAGTGATTAGAGGTTATCCAAAGGGGCCGGCTTCAGACCTTCCACCTTAAAACTTAAAGGTTGACACATAGCCAATGCTCGAGAAAGAAACTCACCTGAATACTGTGCCTCAATTTGTTGAAACCACTTTTATACTCTGGTAGCAATCAGTTAGCCAACAAAATATTGTATTCTGATAGTTAGTAAAGCATCTTATCTTTTATTGCCAGAAGAATACGAAAAGAGGACAACAAAATAATTAATAAAATGAAAAAAGATGCCTATGGCTGTGATTGCAATCTCCTTGGTTGCTAACACTGACTCCACAATCCATGGATATTCATCAAATGATTACCATATCATCCGTCAGGCTTTTGGATCTCATAATGACTTATGAATAAGCTGTAATGTTACCTGATAGTTTCCGGCTGGAACAGAAGTGGACACGTACACAGTAAAACTTATAATAATGGGGTTCCCTGGTTGCCGGTCTTTTGAATACAAGTTCCCACCGCTAGAGCGCAATATAAGAGCAACATCCCTGTTCTTACAGGGCCCGGCGTAGACATGATTTTCCATATGAATCCGGAAGCTCAGTCTGGAATTGCACTTAATTTGAGAAGGAAAGACTGCCTGGGGACTAAAACAGGACAGAACACAAATAAATTGTCGGGTGGCTATTTACAACATCGGACATTGCAATATGTATATTCCATAAAACCGAGTTTCTAATATGTCTTTGCGATTGACACTTTGGATATTCACTTAAAAATGGATATAATGTATATATATAGACATATATTTTTAGTTGTATACGAAGTACACAAGTAAAAAAAATACAAATAAACAAACACAAAGTACGGCAACTTATCGAGACATGATATCCACATAATGTACAAATGAGTCATATCATCTAAGGTATGTTTTCAAATGAGAGCATCAATAACAATCTTAGGTGAATTTAATTGCTACACATTGTATCTATTGCATCTAAAAGTTCTTGGCGTAATAAAATGGTACGGAATGTTCCGTCTCTGGCTTGGCATAATTCCCAAATGAGGTATGCGGTCTGGCTATCAACTTCGGAGCAATGAAGACTATTGGATACAACTGGGTAATGCAATGGGTAAGGCTGCCATTATAAAATAGTTATTTATTAATATTATACGTTCTTAAAATTACGTTGATGGAGTTACAAACAGAGGAATGGCTGTCATCAAGAGCAATGATACCAAACGTGCAATGAAGGGTATTTGTACTATTAAGTATTTTATGAATAAACTTAATAAATCTTTTATGAAATTGAACCTTTACAGGTAAATCTTCGCAAATATATGGGAGTAAGTTACTATGGCTGGTATACAGTATTCTCCAGATAAAGCGTACTGCTTTTCTCCAGGCTGTGTAAAACAAATTAACATCTTTGAGTGAGAAGTCTGACAAATGGCATCAATATAGCGGCATGCATGTTTTGAATAGTTTGTATCTTGTTTCAGGAAATACTTGACCCAATTGCGCCATGAGAATATTCACCTCCTATTGAAACGTTTGAATGGACTTCTGTATTTTGTCGTCTTCCGCGTGTAAACCAGTAACATTTCCTAGATAATCCCACTGAGCTACTTTGCATATAGATATTATGAATGAACAAACTATTATCTATGTTTAAGGCACAAACGTTTGGCCTTTTCTGGATTGAATGTGACACTATATCCTTTGGCAAACTGTTGGCAAATATTTAACATTTTGAACACACTGTGTAGAGTTGGTGCAAGAAGAACTAAGCTAGGGCACCTGAAAAAATGTGTCCTACATAGCATTTAAAAACCAGTCATTTTTAATCTTAACATAAGTTCGTCAAAATAAACTCCAAACAAAATGGGCGATAAAATACCACCTTGTTTTACATTTTAAAAACTGTGATGCATTATTTCCCCCACACAACAGATATTCTTTGATCTAAATACATATTTAAAAGTAGTCTGGCTATTATGGGACGTATACCTCTTTTTAGCGGCATTGAAAATAATATTACATATTCAAGCCTGTCAAAGGCTTCAGTGGCATCCAAAAATACCAGTAATACCAGTTGTACATTTGACCCTTTGGGAGTTGTAATAATGAATTCATTAATTGAATACAAAATAGCACTAGGTGGTAGCACATTCTCGTTTGAATCCAACTAGTCCAACACTTTGCTTTGGGTACTGCTAAGAGCAATGCACAGCTTCATTTGAGATATGGCAGAGCAGACACTTTTAGTTGATATGATATGACGTGAGGAGCATTCGTGCTCATTACATTTAGACATAATGTATCAGAAACTGTTTAATCAGTTCACCTAATAGTTTCTGTGGTTGTAGGTTTTGTTCGGTGGCAATGTAAAAGATGGAGCCTGCAGGCGTTGGGTGGTGGTTCATGTCATCGCTGCTATTATGGGCTCATAATTGATGCTTAAATGTCTTTGGAAGTACTTTTTGTTGTTTTTTCTGCTTTATTTATTTGTTTGTTTTTTTTAAATTTTCATGAGAAAATGTTACAATTCTGTAGTATAAGTTTGAAAAAAAACCCACAAGTACATTATGGTTGGGAAGGACTGTGTGATTATACAATAAATCCAAATGTAAAGAGTGGATACTCACAACAAAAATATGATCATATGCTGTTTCCAAGAGCCGAAAGTTAACTGGGTAAATAAAAGCATGCTTATGTGATGTATTATAGTTCGAAATATTTTTGTCACAACACAACCTGGAAGCAGAGCAAGATTTGAATGAAAATACTTTTAAAATTTTAATATATGTTTCGTGTGGATGACCTTATATTTATGTTGAGATATCTGCTATATGGGACCTTTCCTGTTATGGTGTACCCATTGAAAAGCGATTATTTGACATTATTTTGGACTCAATTAGTATAAGAATGTACAAAAGGGGGCATATTTGTGTCAAATACTGCACATCTACTATAGTACGTGCATGACTATGCATCATGTGATCATAATTACAATGCCTTTGAATGTTTTGAAGAATATTTCCATTAAATACTCACATCGGTATTGGATGATCGTAAAACCTGTTACAGCAGTCTCTGGCAATTTTTTTCAGGGCTGGCCTCTCTTGAAGGGGAGGGAGGAATAAATCGAAAATAGCGTGCTTGTCCTGTGAAACAGTAGCCTCCATAGAAAGTGTGTTGGGGGGGATGTCAGGTTCATACAAAGGGGAACAATGTATGGGACTTCACATTTACTGTTCTTCACAGAAACGTGATTCTTGATACGTGACTAAGGTATAAAATGCTTCAAAGATGGTTCATACTTCACCTGGGTGTACCCTTCAGTTACAACAATATATTTTAAAGTGGTTCTTCGCTAAATTACATTGACGACTTATAACACCAGCTACATAGCATAACGTAAAGGCAGATATACCGGAAGTCGACCTACTTCCCCATTAAATTTGGTTTTCGATGTCTACAATACTTGAAATATAAGTAGAATTCAATTTTGATCGTTGAGAGAATTGCAAGGGCTGCTCTTCGGGTTTGATTGACGCGAGATACATCCTGGATGTAAATGAAAAGAACAAAGAAAACAAATACACAGGTATGATTACTCTACAGGGGTTGGGGGGATTTTTTGGGGGGTGAGTGGGTGGGGGGTGGGGGCAGGTTCTTTGTTTATTGTTATTTTTTGGGGGGTGAAGTTTTTTTTTCTCTTTTGTTTGTGTGTATGTGTGTGAAAACAAATACACAGGTATGATTACTCTACAGGTTTGGGAAGGGGATGTGTGGGTTTTTTGGGGGGTTGTTTTGGGGGGGTTGTGTGTGTGTGTGTGTGTGTGTGTGTACGTACACGGGGTCAAGTTGATTTTCGGCACTTTTGTGTACTTACAACTTCAAAGCATTCATTCTTTTTTATAATTTATTGGATAGTCAGTTTCATTCCGTATACCGCTCGGGAGAGTTTCTTGAATAAATATGATTTCCTTTCCTCGGGCTAAATTAGAATTGGAGTTTTGCTTTACTCCTTTTATCAGTACGTGCACATGTAATTTAGCTAAATCTTGCCATTGTGAGCAAAAACTTGTTATATTACTTATTTGCTATAATTTCATGTTTTTACATTCGTGGATGTCAAGTTGGATATTTTACGAAATATAATGTACAAACAGGCAACCACCATAAAAAGCGAGTCAGGGAGTTTAACGCTGCGGAACATGCTTGGTGGTTTTCTGCTGATGATTCATTGATACATTATTTGCGTTGTTGAAGCATTGGATTTTCACAATCTTTGCATCGAACGTGATTTTGGTAATTAATGAAAGTATATGTTAAGGGCATAGATAATAACTAGATAGGGTATGGAACGTGGAGAGTTTGGATTTTTTTCAGAACTACAAGGAGTACATACCACTGTTCACTGTTTGTACATACCTGTTTGTATAATTAGTATGGACAGTATCTAATAAATAACGTTACGGTTTCTGTAACTGGACTCTCTTTATTTATTTATTTATTTATTTATTCATTTATTTATTTATTTATTTATTTATTTATTTATTTATTTATTTATTTATTTATTTATTTATTTATTTATTTATTTATTTATTTATTCATTTATTTATTTATTCATTTATTTATTTATTTATTTATTTATTTATTTATTTATTCATTCATTCATACATTTATTTATTTATTTATTTATTTTACATTTATTTATTTATTTTTATATATATATATACATATATATATATATGTATATATATATATGTGTCTATTATTTATTCATTCATTTATCTATTTACGTACTTACTTACTTAATCATTCATTTATTCATTTCATTTCTGGGTCAACAGGCACAGGCCCATGACAGACCTGGTAAAACTGTATGTACAGATGAATACATAGAATATCATAAATAAAAACACAAGAAACAATTTAAAATGCAAAGAGTGTCAACATTATCAAACCAACTGCAAAAGAACCCGGACACCTGTGTTTAAAACTGATAGGCGAGGAGAGGATGTCCAAATGTTATATTAGACACTCGTAAAAAATATAGAAAAAGAAGAGACAAGTTAAAGTAAATTCCGAGTCATTTGTAACTCGATACTTAAACTCATTGAATACATTCAATTCAGGAAGATGAGCTCGCTGGGGAAGTAACTGTCAACAAATATACGAAACACAACAGATACGCCAGACTTGCAACATGAGGGGTTGGTCTAGGAGATGAATGAAGATTTCTATTCTGGGAAATATCTGATCACAGCAAAGTACTTCCATGAAGATACAGACCGACAACGGAGAGACGACCAGTCACCCCTTCACTTAATTTTATGCTTGTTAGTGTACATGAACACAGCAAAAGTCATATATGTAATAACCAGTATTGTCTTATGTACGACCCCGAAAATGTAGTTTTTCGGTAAATGATATTAAAAGTTGAAACACAAGATTGCTTTGTGATTTTACACTTTAGAATCTGGCATAAAAATTCCCATATAGCCGTCCAGCTAATGGTCACTAAATGTTATACTAGTACTGTAAAGGCAATCTAAATGTGGTTTAGGCAGAAGATACAGTACAATCCATTGATCACAATATGCTGCAACCTAATTCTACATGCTTCACAATTGCACGTTGGTAGTTTCTTTAATTACTTGGTACAAAATTATCGTCTAGAGAGAACGTAACAATATTGGAGGCTGAGTTCTCTTTCACTTTCGTAATTCCATGTTATAAACAGACCGAATCACCGCCGGAGAGAGCAAAGTCGCAGTCAATGTGTGAACTGTTCCATATTCGTCATTGGAGGTTCCATTTCATCCTCCCATCGCACAGACATAATAGAATTGCTGAATTATTTATTTCCTGATGCTACATTTACCTGTAGATTACATTAACGTTGTATTTTTTTTCACTTACGCATAATTTGGACACTTAAAGTTATTTTCCTTATCCCATTAGACTTCTTTCTCCTTCTTTTGAATCAATATGTGCAATACGTGTGTGTGTGTGTGGTGTGTGTGTGTGTGTGTGTGTGTGTGTGTGTGTGTGTGTGTGTGTGTGTGTGTGTATGTGTGTGTGTGTGTCCGTCCCAACCCGAACTAACCGGGTTTTAGGATTGAAGCCCGCCTCGGGTTCGGCTTTTACAGTCACTAAACGTTCGGGTTCGGTTATCATGGTCAATGTTGGTAATAAAATTAAATAAGGTCACTGAGGTTACTTTTCGTACTTGTATACACCTTAAACAATGGAAAACGCTACTTTGCAATTAAGTGCGTCACATGGGTTGCATTAATCCCCTGAATTATATTAACACTATTAATGCCCAAGTGCAAGAGGGTAACAGCTACAAACCCCTGTTTAAATAAAGCTTTAAATGAGCATTCTAAGATGTCTCAGTTTATCAATGGCATAGTTGAATTGCATATACTGAACCCGAACGGTGCCGGTTCGGGATCAGTAATGTGTACCGAGTACCCGGTTCGGTTTCCAAATACATGTTCGGTCAGGCTCTAATATATATATATATATATATATATATATATATATATATATATATATATATATATATATATATATATATATATATGTATATATATATATATATATATATATATATGTATATATATATAAAATTGTAAAGGGTTAAATAAGGAGCTTAACCACAAAGACCAATGAGGAAAACAGCAATAAATTGTGGTACCATTGTTGAGCAGTCCTTGTTAGTCCAGCTTTCCGTTTCCAACTTTTTATGGATATGGGTCAGCAACCAGGATAACATCGTAAAGCTTACACCTGTAATAAATTTCTCACCATTTAACGTTACATGGTCTTAAAATCAAAATGAAAAATGAAAAATTGAAAATGATGAAATATTTTTATTTCCAAGAGAAATTAATTTTGACTTATGAACTCTTACGTTTACAAAGTGAAATAAATAAATAAATAAATAAATAAATATATATATATATATATATATATATATATATATATATATATATATATATATATATATATATATATATATATATATATATATGGCAATTGTTTTTGATTACTTTTAAAGGATAGAATTTTGTGCACCAGTTGCCATATATATAACACAAACTGAGTTGAAAATTCAAACTTAGTTTTCAAAAAAGTAGGTGTAACTAGAGTAAGATGTCTGATATTATTCTGCTCTTCCTTTTGGCAGGTATGTCTATCTTGAATAAAGGCATAAAAAGTCTTGCACTTTTTTCCCAGGCCAGTCAGCAATTAATTAAAAGAATGTGGATATTTTTTAGCATTGTCTTTGCACAAATTGCAAATGAACAGTACTCTGATTACGTTCATTTTTTAACTTGATTTGATTTTGAATTTTCATCAAGTTTTACGAGCACGCCACCGATAAAATACCTTCAGGGTAAACTGAGTGTCGGCCAGACCTGTATCGTTAATTATCAGGCCTATGGTTTACCGCAACTTGGCAATACTGAGGAAAATCTCCTCTGCTGCTTTTTACATATATATAGTATTAGAATCTACTGGGCCCTCCAACATGCATGTTGAAAAATCTTCTTCTTTTTTTCGCTGCAGGTTCCACAGTAATTTTGCCAATAATGCTTCTTCATAGGTTTTTTCTGTCGTGTTGGATATTTTGTTTTGTTACGTGGCCTTTGGAAATCACGGTTTCATGTTTTCACACTGAACGTCTAGCTTTCTTGGGCAGTTAAAGTGCCGCGTAGTGGGGGTAGGGTCACCGGGAACCTGGTGGAACAGGGAGACAGGCTAGATCAAATGCCCAGACATGAAACCAATTGAGTGGTGCTTCCAGGAGGCAGTTCTGGTGGGGAGTACTGTGGTCTGAACGTCAGTCAGGTGGAAGGAAGGGCTAGGGCTGGCATACAGTGAGTGGGTGAAACAGGAAGGAATAATAATAATAATTTATTTCGGAAAACTACCCCTTTGACACGGGGGCACCGTAGACCGGGGTATGTCCACGATGCGTCCATGGTAGCATAAAATGATAGCTATGTACAAACCAACATACATATAAGACATCCATGACAATATACAATAAGAAATATATAAAATCTAAAATACATCTAAGATAAATGTTCCAAACAGATACCAGCCTGATGTGTGAGCAGTCCGGAGACGATACGCAAGAACACACACCCGTGTGTTAAAAGTGATGAAAATATTTACATTGTGAGGTACCATTATGGAGAGTGTCCACCGCTAACCATATTGTCTAGATACTCTTTTCAGCGGGACCACGCATCAAGCAGGAATTTTTTACATACGATGTCAAAGTCAGAAATGGCGGTTTCATTTATGTGTGAACTATTGTGTCCCAAAAGCATGCATAGTTTGGTGAATAATGAGCCGTTCATGAATCCTTGCCAAATATATGTATT
Source organism: Hermodice carunculata (assembly GCA_964020975.1). Taxonomy (NCBI): domain Eukaryota; kingdom Metazoa; phylum Annelida; class Polychaeta; order Eunicida; family Amphinomidae; genus Hermodice; species Hermodice carunculata. Next base: position 84,437,234 of record OZ026614.1, on the reverse strand, counting down.
GCCACTCGTGGTTAGTCTGGACTCCAGCAATTTAAAATACTTAATTCTCAGGTCAGTAAAGTTAGGGCACAGAAAAAGAAAATGTTTCGAGTCTTCTGTTCCCAAACCACATAAAGTACAACTATCATGTTCTGATGTGCCCCATCTATGCAAGTCCGCCTGTAGACCGAGACACTCAGTTCTTGCTTTGAATTTTAACCTGGCGCCATCAAAACCATTGTAATGAAATAGATAATTTTCTCTGGTAGAACGGACTTTAAGATATTTAAACAAAGACAGGGTACTTTTTGCTTCAATTTCATCGACAAATTCCTTCTTGAATAACTGCATTCTTAACTTATGATACACATCTGGCAAAAATTCATTTTGTCTGTAAACTGCATGGTCTAGACCGACATTGGCGAGTGTTTTCTTAATCTCATTTACGTAAGACCAACAGGAGGGCGTTTTTTCTTTAAATTTACATAGTAATTCAGAGAAAATCTGTTTACAAAGGCGTGTTTTGTCAAGTTGACATTGTAAGCGGTAAAAATATTTAACTCTTTGTCTGTCCAAATACATGCTAATAGGTAGCCAGCCTAAATCGCCGAGTGTAGCTTGGATGGCCGGGGTCCCCTTTACTGCGTAGAATTGCCCGAGCAGCAGAGTATTGCATTGATTTTAAAAGGTTTGTGCATTCTTTTGTGTTGTCCAGCCAAACTGCGCACCCATGGGAAAGTGACGGTAGCAGGGCGCTTTGCCATAAACTATCACCAAAAATGATTCTATTGATATTCTCGTGTGACGCCAAAATACTGCACATGTAACCGTTGAGCCTTACGGCCTTTGGTTTTAAGTGTGTCTTAATGTGGGCAGAGTCAGTTAAAGACTGGGAGAATAAGATTCCTAGATATTTATAGGTCGCACATTCTTGTATGGGCATGTGACCTAACATCCATGATTTCTGTATATCCATACGTTTACCGATAACCATGACTTTGGATTTTACGTGGTTAAATTTCATACCCCATCCTATGGCAAACTGGCTGGCTACCGTTAACATCCTGGATAGTTGTGCGTCTGAACTAGCCATTAACACAATATCATCGGCGTACAGTAAAGCTGGTGTGGTCTGCTGATTAAAAATGATTCCAAGTTTTTTTTTTGTAATGAAATAATCAAATCCATCATGGCTACAGAAAACAAAGTTGGCGACAGAATACATCCTTGTTTTACACCATTAAATGTCTGAAACCAGTCACTTTCAAATTGTCCAAAAATCACTTTGTTTTCAACTTTTTCTTACAGGCTGAGTAAAAGTCTCCGTGCTTTCCCTTGAATTCCATTTTCCCATAAATTTACAAATAATTTATTACGATTTATTGTATCAAATGCTTTACTTATGTCCAAAATGCCAACCATGTTTTCTGTTTATTGTCTTTTCTTAAACTACACAAGCCTTTTAATGCAAAATACTGATCTTCAAGTCTACGACCCTTGCAGTACGCGCCATTGTATTCCCCAAGAATGCCACTTTCCTCAAAAAAAGACATATATTGTGTTTCCAAAATTGACGAGAATAACTTGTAAACATTTGATGTGGTTGTGATACCACGATAGTTGCTTAAATTTTCAGGCTTACCTTCTTTGAACAAAGGCTTAACAATTCCTCTGTACCAGTCATCTGGAAATGTTTCTGGTAGTTTACACAAATTGAAAATGTTTGCAAGGACCAGAAATCCTGGCGTCTACCAGGCAGTCTCTTGGGCAGAGTGATAGAAGTAGACACAGAGAAAATGCAAGGATGTTGAACAATAGAAAAAAGAAAAACGATGAACATAGGATATGTCAATTGCAGGGCACATAGGAACAAGGTGTCAGAGATCGGAGATCTAACAGAGAGTGATCAGGGAATAGACACTGTAGTCCTAGTAGAAACACATATCAGAAAGGAAGAAATTAATTAGTATTGTAACGCGCCTAGCAGGGTAAAACCTGATTGGTGGAGGGGGAGAAAGTGGACAAAGGAAAGGAGGAGGAGCAGGGTTCTTGATCAAGAATGGGGTAAAGTGGCATGAGATATGGCAAGATTCATATGAAGTGGACAGTGAGGTGAAAAATGAGATGCAGTGGATAGGAACAGAGTCAAATGGAAATAAAGTGGCAGTATGGGTAGTGTTTGCGAGTCGCGAGGGTTTACCCAATGAATGGAATATATTTTCTAGACATTCTGAATGCGATGCAACAAGAATAGATTGTACACTTTCATTAAGAAAGGTACAAGTAGAGAATGTACATCTGGATGTAGGCATAAAGCAGGGATGTGTGCTGTCCCTGATTTTGTTTGCTCTGTATATTAAGCAGTTGGCATACCAGTTAATGGAGTGTGATAAGGGATTAAAGGTAAGCGATCTAATAATCCCAGGTTTATTTTTTGCAGATGACAGTGCACTCAAAAGCAGGGTCTCAGAAAGAAATATAAGATATGCTAAACATAGCAGGGGAGTATGGGAATAAATGGAGGTTACATTTCAGTACGAATAAGAGTGAAGTCATGACTCTTGGGAAGAAACCGGATAAAAATAAGATGTTGAGACTTGGGCAGTTCCAAATTCAAGAAGGTAGAGAGCAGTTAATAGAAAAACTGTCGAGGTCAATGAGTACGAATGCCGAGGCATGAAGGTAAAAGCTACAGGTAAAGGCATGTTCAGTCATGAGGTGGAGAAGATATAACAGAAAGTGAATCATATGGAGGGAATGATAAAAGCTACGGCACTGCACACTTTCAACACAGCACGCACAGCAAGAGTAGTATGGAATAGAATTGCAATACCAACAATGATGTATTGCTTAGATGTGATATCAATATGAGAGGGCGGTATCCAAGGATAGGAAAAAGCACAGAATGAGAAGGGGAAATGGATTCTGGGATCACCATCATGTGCAGCAACACAAGCAGTCCTAGGAGAGATAGGATGGAATATAACCGAAGACAGGATTGCCAAAGCAAGGAAAAGTACCGGGGGTATCTACAAGCAGTAAGTAAAGACAGGTGCTGCAGGAAAGTCTACGTTGAGGTAGTCAAGGAACGAACAAGATGGGTCAGAGACCTAGATCAGCTAGCAAAGAGATGTGAATTGAAAGGATATGATGAGGTTGATGATTGAAAAGTGAATATAGCAAAGACTGTTGCACAGGGCTGGAAGGAGGACATGGAAAGAGAACAGCGGATCATTGGCTGTTGTGATGTGATGAATATAGAGAGATAAGGGAAGATTGTTTTTCAGAAAGTGGCACAAGTAAGATTATAATTGCAAGGAGTTAGAACTTGTTCAGTGTTCGGAGGAAGGGGACTGTGTTGCATGTTTTTAAGGCTGGCTTTCTGGGAGGCAGGAAAAGTATTAAAAGTGTGCAAGACTACCTGGCAGGATGCTGGGAGAAAAGATGTAAAACTAGAAAAGTCGATTTGCTACGAAACAAATCTCTCTGTGTGCCTTCAATAGTTGTAAATATGGTTAGATGAAATTTTCAAAGGTCCAAAAGACCTTGACCTTTGCTCTTTAGAGGTCACATGTAAATAACAAAAATGTGCAGTGTTACATACCTATAAATTGACGGTGGATTGGTTACCCGCACCTATAATAGTTTTGAAAATATTCAAGAATTAAAATTTCAAATGTCCCAATTTGCATAATCTTCAAGATATTTCTCCTCTTTAATGAAAGGCACAAATTCATATATAGACCTATAATCATGTCAAGTCTGAAGCTTCAGAGTGTACTTCAGAGTGTAAGTGTTTTCTTATATTGATGTGCCAGGTCAGATTAGTACTGGCAAAATTACAGTAAACGTACTGGCAGTATTAGATGAGGTGCCAGAAACGTAACATGCATTCTACTTTTTTACAAGTTAAGTATGGGGAGCTCCTTGTTGACACGTGTTTCCGTCCACGTACAAAAATAGTTTTAAAAAATACAAGTGGCAGAGCAAATGTTACATGCAAATGGAATACATATATATATGAAACCATCGTATATCAATCAGTTTCAGCCATCGCGAGCGTGTCATCTGCGATGAACAGGCGATACTTTACTTTCCCAGTGGCAGGCATGGGAAATTGTTGCGTGGCTGCACAAACCATATCATGAGACACCATGATAGCCAAATTATTTAATTCCGGGATGCAGAATCTCACTTGTCCATACAACCCCACGAGATTTGAAATAATCTCCCCCTCCCCCCAACAAAGGCGAGTGAGACTCATCTGTATAAAATTATATGTTTATATTGTAACCGAAGTTCGACAAAATTGTTTCTTAGGAGAGCCTAAGCATTGTTGGATTGACCACACGGCTGTACTCGTAGCACTTACGGATCCAGCAATCATGAGTTTGGATTGGGACACAAAAATGTTTTTATGGCTCCTGACACGTCGGAATATCTGCTGGCCAGGCTTTCACAGGTGCACCCCATCCTTGTGGTACAGGGCAGGTTCTGAATGAAACAGTTTTGTGTGGCGGATATAGCTGACCCCCATTTTAAGGGCGTGGTTGTGGACATAGCGAGTAATGTTCTTCAGTGCAACATCTACGTACTTTTGGTTCTTGGCGCCATAGTACCAGACGCTTGGTAAAATTTCGGAAGACACAATGACAGATCGCGGCATATGAGTTTGTAACCATCCCAGTAAAATTACTCAGTGTACCCGTGTAACACAGCTGTTTGTCCTCTGCAGGTCGTTAGTGCCTACGTGAAAGAAGATTATGTCTGGCTGCTTTAGGTGAGCCATCATGTCACAGAGTTCAATTTCGATGTCCTTAAGCTCTTGAGCCTGTAAATACACATGACCGTGCAGGTGTGTCAGAACCTTTAGTCACGTAATGAATACCGGGCCTCAGGTGACAGGATATTAAAAATAAAGGAATAGATAAATTCCTATTCTGTTCTTGTCATGTCAAAGAAAATAAATATGCCTGATTATTTGTTGGTTTGGGAATGTTTATTTCATTGAGATTTGCCTCGGAACTGTAACTATGGAGGTAGGCATAAACAAATGCATGAGTAGCGAAAAGTTAATTGGATGTGACACCATTTTCTGTTGATAATATTGCTGTCATTGAAGTAAAGTTTGAGCAAAATGACAGGCACAGTTTCAACGAAAGTTTAAAATGGGAGAAATAAGCCTGCAAATATAGCCAATTCAACATGTTACTCTATTACGTTTGATTTAGTGATGCAAGACCTAAAGAAGCATTTATGGCCTTTCGACTATGTAGACACATACTAATACACATGTATCCAATTGGTCATTTTTGCCCTTTAATATACTTCCCAGGTTCACGAGTGGTGTCATGCACAATAACAAGCCATTTTTAATGTAGCTGCAGCAGGGTGTAAGCTATGGTAAGTGGGCCTAGATCCCAGTATTATCAAATATGGAACGACACGAATTAAATATCCTGGCTACCCTTCAAAAGTTGAATATGTACATAGAATTGCATCTAAACTGGAATACAATTCCTTCAAAATTGATAAAGCAAAGGAAGTCAGTCATTTGTGTCATGATAATCGATGCCTGGAGCCAAGTCGTTTCATCTTGGAGACGCATTAAAGTAAAGTTCACGGCTGAGATGTAAATTGCAGTTATCATGTACTCATGGGCATACACCCTACTGTATATTAAAGTAGCGTCATTCCTACTGGTGAGTCCCATAATATATATTATTAGTTCATAAGTTTATAATGTTGATAATGTACATTTTTAATTGCTGAAGGTCCCCCAACTGCGTTTCACTTTTGACCATGTTGAATAACTATGTTCAGTGAAAACATGGCCTGTGTGACATGTGGGCTTATCAGCCATACCTTTTTATAGCATTGTTTTTGTTTTTCACTTTGTTTTAATGCATGACATTTAAATTTATCATTTCTGACAGCAGCACATTTACCTTCAAATTTGCGAGTCTTCTGTCACTCTCTCACCCATTAATTGTTTGTCACCCACCCCGGGCATGTGTAACGGCTGCACAACACTGGAACCTGCTGTCAGTGGTGCACCTAAGACTTTACTTAAAGTGAGTAGTAACTTGTATGGCATATTGGTCACTGAATGATCGGCTGCATGCATGGACACGACCGTATACATGTCACATTTTCGGCACTGCCTTCACAATAGCCCTGTTAGTGGCTAGACTTTTGTTAGATGTGAAACAGATTTTTTTTATTTTGTCAACTGCTTTATGTCCCAATCTCATGTTTATTAGCCAGCCAGGTAGCTGAGCTTATTTTTCAATAAGTTAATGTCATCTTCAAAATTCTCATGTGCTGCATGAAATTCGTCTTGACATCGATTACCAAGGCCATCGTTAAATCTGTTTTGTGCAGTAGTTATATACGTGTGGCAAGCAAACATTTGATGTGAGAAAGTGGCATTTCTCACTGCGTTTTCCCAGATCTTACTGAAATGGCATGTACACCGCTGTACATTGATTGAACCAGTCTGCCTTTGTTTGTCGCATGGTTTGAACTGTTGCTTTTGCATTTGAGTCTCTATCCAATATAATAGTGCCAACTGACAGGCCTGCGTCATTGATTTGTTTGATGCAATGGGTTAGGTACATGACTCATTATCAATTGTTGCATCAGCAGGCAGGTTAGCAGAGCATGAGCCATCATGACGTTCTCCAGGCCCATGCCTTCGAGAACATAGTTTATTAAATATACCTACTGCCACAATTTTTTTCAATCGGGTTTCTCCGCAAACAAGTACTTGGCTTGTGTTGCTGGCTGAAAAGGTGTGCGTCCTCGAGCAGTCTGTAGTCTATTTTTGTACGTACAGTCACCTTCCACAGTGATGGAACTGCAAGGATCCAGACCTTTCTGTTTGTTTAGGTCTTTCAAGTCCTGCATAATGCTGGCCGTGTCCTTCATATTTTCATGTAGAAGGTTGTCATTTACTGTATTTGCATTGTATTCCAGCCCAGATTTGGACGGAATTAATGCAGTTTGCAGCCAGTAGAAAATCGCAGAATGCAGTGGCAGATATTGAATTCTTGGACAGTGCAATCTGGACACTAACATTTGGTGCAGCAGCTCGGCGTCCAAGCCCACTTGTATCGTGTGAAGGATCCTGCGTGGGACGTACGATCAGTGGAATATGTACATGTAGAGCATTTAAATGCCATCCGCCAGCAAAGGTCTCCTTTCTCACACCATTCCCACTGTAATTCACCTCTGCATGTTGGGAATTGCCTGTTGTGCATTGAAACTGTATCTTGTGGGGTAGGTACAGAAACTGTATCTTTTGGGTTAAGTACAGCGTGAGCTGCATGCTCACATATTGCCTTGTACCACAGATCCACAAGTTTCAGAACATGCAGAAAAGCATATGTGTGCAAATCAGGGTTTCCAGTACTGGCCCCCTCATCATATTCATTTTAAAATGTATCATCTGTGTACTCACCAGGTTGCAACACTTTGACGTCCAATATGGGTTGGCGTTTATCATCTTGCAAAATTTTCTTCCCATCTTCTCTTTCATGGACTGTGGCTGTGCACGTTTCAGCACTCATTTGCTGAAGTGGGGGTGTGAGAACTTTGACCTTCTCTGCTGCAGGTAACCATTTGGGTGCGTGAGTGTGTCTCAATGCAAACTTAGTTTGACGCCTGTTCCGGTCTCCCTTCATGGCTACAGTAATATACTTCTTGTAAAGCTACAAGTATCTTCGGTCAACTTTTCTCAATCAAGAGCAGTGACAGAATGGACATAATACTGTGTTGTATTGTCCTATGGAGATTAAAAGGCAGGTAGAGGCAAAAAGTCTGGGGTTATCAGATAGGACTAGACTGCAGTAGGGGCCAAATTCAGTGGCTGTGAGGTTTGGATTGAATACACATCATGCAGCTACCAGCCTTTTTAATAACGAAATGTCTTGGGTATTTTGTTAACAATGGGATGACATAGATACCAATGGAATTTACAGTTACAAGAAAACCCGACATTCGTTTTACTCCATAACAAGATACAGAGTATTAGCATCGATGTTTTCTATACAATCTTATACAACAGCAAGTTGGTCATACATCTACTTTTTCACATTGATATTCATTTAATTTCTAACAATATATGTTTACATTTTCTTTCCTGTTTCCTCACTTTATCATTTTACTGCTACATTATACTCAATAAATTTCGATTTCTTATATTTTCTTTTATAAACCTTCCATTGCTGGCCACTCTTTCTCGTGACTACGATATAAGTGATATTTTGCAACCAAAAATATGACCAGACCAGAACTGCAATCCTTCTGTTTCAATTTCAAGTAAAATATTGCTTCTGGCAATACGTATGTCAAATAATGACTTTTTTTTATCCATTTTCGAAACCTGATGCCAAAACCATTGAAAAATAGGACATTCATAGAAGTAATGAATTTGTGTCTCTTCTCTTCATTACACAAGGAGCACATAGCACTGTCTTTACTTCCATAGAATATAATTTGTATATATTATCCGATGTAAAAATCTAAACTGGAATGCCCGTAGCTTAGTGGACTTAGTGCATATATAAATTTGTCTGAAACAATATCCCCAGTATTCATCTTGATTGCTTATACCTTAGTCTTCATTCCATTTATATATCCGATTAGTGGTCGGTATAAATACATGCTCACTTAGCATAAAATGAAAAAAAAAAATGAAGATTCCTCTGTCTTCATTACTTTATCAATTCAATATACATATGTTTCTAAGTTTTCTGTCCAACCTTTCTGAATTTTGCTCTTCTGTTTTCTTGGGATTGCAGCGATTTTACCTCCACATTTCAAATAGTTTTTTCTCACATCAGGATTTTTATTACAAAATGCTTCGCAACACAAGAAATGCCTATCTTCACCCAATAAATGAAGTACAGTTTATACCTCTCTGGCTCTAATTTACCAAATGAACCAGTTTTATTCTCGATTCCAACCCATGAATTTAACCATAGGTATTGATGAACAATATCCACACATTTATTAGGTTCATGAAGAATAATGCTACACCAGTTTTGTTACTTTTTCCAAAATATGCTTTTTAGATTTTTTAACACACGATCAAAATCTTTTAAATTTATGTTACATTTCCATATATTTTTAAAAGCTGGCAATTGATGAAGTATGACCTCTTTCCATGTACATTTATTTTCATTATTTATAAGTGTCTTTATCTAACCGAATTTTAAAGATTGATTTTGAGAGACAATATGTATCATTTCCAATCCCCCTTGATCATATGTTCCAATAACTGTGTTGTGCTTTATTTTATCCTTGTCCCCGCTCCACAGAAGACTATACATTTGAGTTTCAACTTGTTTGAAAAAACTTTCCTTTCTGTTCCTTGACACAGGACTTGGGACCACTGTGATGACATAAATTAAATGTGAACTAGCAAAGGTCTTCAAAATAGTCACTTTACTGTGTAAGGAAAAATGTTGCTGTGACTACGTTTAATTGAGTTTTTATTTTTGGTAAAAGTGGATTATAATTTAAATTGTACATTTTATTTGCATTTGAACAAATGATTATTCCCAGCAACCTCGCAGGACCTTTTGTCCGTTATATCTCTTTAGTTGTCTTCGGATAAGCATACTTTCTATTTTGTCATAGTTAACTTTCAATCCAGAATATTTTTCAAACTTATTAAATACAGTTATTACTTCTTGCAGGCTTCCCTGATTGGCCATGATCGTCAAACAAGTAATCTGCGTACTGACTGATTTTGTGTTCTGTTTCTCCCATCTTAACACTTTTGAATTTTTCATTTTGTAGTACAGAAAAACATGATCCATATTCATTAATTCCAAAGCCAACAATGACAGCAAAGAGATTCCAGAATTGCCAAAGCATCAACATTTTTCTTCCAATACCAAAGTGAAGAAACAAATTTCACTCCTGACTTGAGACAGGCAGTCACCCATAAAAGGCAACTGGTGGTTTTAAACCGGTCCTCTCAACCTTAGAAATATTCATCATTAACTGCAGACACTAGTTCTTTTCCAAATTGTATAGGCCTAACCACCCAAAACACAAATTTCATTACTTCTGCCAAAAATAAAAAGATACCTGTTAGGCCTATCACCCTTTAGTTCTCCCAACTTGTCAGTAAGACAAGTTTACAGCAAAAGAGTAAAGTAGGCCTACATCGTTTTTGTGATATTTATGAATCTGGAACATTATAAACACACTCTACCTCCACTATAACTATGAGTCGGAGAACAAAGCCCACAGCACAGCATAGCCAATGAAGTAATTTTCAAATAGTACAGAAAAACATGATAAAACAATAAAAATAAATAAGATGAGAGTGGACAACCTTGGTGTATGCCATGAGACAACATAAACGGATCTGTAGCCCACCCATTATTAAGGACCCGACTACTTCCATTACTATACATTGTATCAATACATTTCCTGAAGCTGCGGCTAAACTTGAAAAACTGTTATACTTTTTGAAGAAATTTCTAATCTACTGTGTCAAATGCCTTTTCAAAGTCGATGTACATAGCGTTGGCCGGGATCTCTTCACCATCTGTATAAGCCAAAATATCAATCATTCTCAATATGTCCTCTCCTGTATATCTATTTTATAGAAATCCTGTTTGGTCTTGTGTTACGATTTTAGGCAGAACTCTCTTCATCCCATGGGATAAACATTTTGTTTTTATTTTATAATCGGTATTCAGTAACGAAATTGGTCTCCAATTTTTGAGATGAAGTAGATCTTCATCCTTTTTAGGCAAAAGAGTAATAAGTTCCTGATGTTGTGTTATTGATAGATTTCTATTTCCATATGCAAAATTTATAGATTTTATTAACAGGTCCTTAATTTCCTTCCAAAATACTTTGCAAAATTCTATTGCCAGTCCATCTGTCCCTGGGCTTTTATTGTTTTTAAACGTCTTGATTACTGCACTAATTTCAGTTTCAGTCAAGGGACCCTTACAGAATTCCTGCTTATCCTCTGTAAGTTTGGTAACATTTTCATACTTTTGGATCTCTTGGTCTAATTCTAACCCTATGGTTTCCTGTGCTGTACATAGTTTCTTATAAAACAGTAGCTATTCCATCAGTATTTGACTTTTATCAGTTGACGCTACCCAATTAGACAACTGTAACTGACCAATGACTTTATTATTATAATTGCGCCATTCTAAATTTAAAAAGTATTTACTCACCGTTTCCCCTTCTTCATACCATTGCACGTTGCATCTAATTTGTGTTCCTTTGGTTTTATACTCTACTTCTCTTTCTAGTTCCTCTTTTATTTATTTTATCTCTGCTTCGAATTGTTTGGGGTCTTGATCTGTTTGTTGCAGCTCTTCCACTTTTAAAATGTGTTCTATCTCTTTAGTTTTATTTAGTCTACTTTTTTCATAAATGCATATGTTATTGTTTCCCCCTCTCATTTGTGCTTTCACAGTGTCCCAAATAAGAGACGGATTTGCTTCTACATCAATTTGTACTGTGTGAGCGATATCATGTTTCATCAGTTTCATGTATTCTTTATCCACTAGTAGAGAGCAGTTTAGCTTCCAGAAACCGCTACCCTCTCATGTATTTCTGTCATTAACATCAAATTAATCTTTGAATGAACAGCTTTATAACCTGGTTTTATATCTGTATTACCGGTATGAGAAGACAAGCCAAAACATACAAGTAAAAAGTCTAATCTGCAAATATAATGTTTGGGTTATTGGAATGCCAAGTAAATCTGAATTCATCTCGATTTTGAATTCTCCAAATATCTATCAGGTCTGTATCTTCCATCCATGATAGTAAGGTCGCCTGTGCATTAGAATCGGTTTGTGCTTGACCTCCTCTTTTATCCTTACTTACGTCTAAAACTAAATTGAAATCACCTCCTAGAATTCTGTTGTCATTTTGGATGCCCTCCATAAGATTCATAATATTTTCTAAAAAGGCTGGGTTATCCTGATTTGATCATATATATTTGATAAAGTTAATCTTTTGGAACCAACTGTCACGTCAGCAATAATGTGCTCACCATTTATGTCGGTATTAATGTCATGAATTTCAAGATGAAAGTTGCTGGTAAACAGCTTACAACCCCCTCTAGATTCACTTGCTCCATGTGAGAATAAAACAGTAAACCTCCATTCAGCTTTCTATAGCTTTTCTATATCTGGGGTGCAGTGTGTTTCCTGTAAGATTATAATCCCTGCTTTACTTCTTTGTAAATAATGGGAGACTTCTGGTCTTTTCGTGAGGTCATGCTGACCTCTGACATTTAAAGAACTAATCAAACAGACATCTTTCGCTACATACTACTACCCTCAATGATTCCTCATCTCTTTCAAAAAAACCAACACTGTAGATTGTGGTATCGCGGAAAACGATATGATAGAGATTACAGTAACCGTGATGATCCCAATGAGACCAGGGGTGGATATGGCGGGTATCACACATGGGGTGATAGTGCTGACGGGTACTATGATGGGTATAATAGGTTTGATGACAATTGTGGGCTTAGGGAACATCAACGATGGAATTAATGGCTCATTCCTAGGGACAGTTATAAGTCACATGACACAGAATGACACATTTGTGTTACAAAGATACGCTCCTCATTAGAATCATTATGACAACGAACCTGAACAAAAAGTATGGATATAATACAAACGTGTTGAGCTTCATTTGTCTTTACTCTATATTCACGCTCTCCCTATACATGAAAATTACAACATATAATTTGAATGGTTTAACTTCTTCCGAACCTTATCTGTGGAGCTTATTAGAGAAGAATGACATTGTGGCCATAAATGAACACTGGTTATATCCATGTGAGCTTTCTGGGCTTGATAAGATTCACAAAGATTTTTATGTACATGGTAGGGCCAGTTCAGATCTTGACTCCAGTAAGTGGTCGGCCGGTAGGAGTAAAGGAGGAGTTGCAGTTTTCTGGCACAAAAACATAAACTGCAATGTAACAGTAATGAAAAACATCATACATGATCGCATATGTGGTATTGAACTAAGTTAAAGCAGCATGTGTGAAAGCATATTCATTCTTTGTATATACATGCCAGTGCAAACGTCACGGCTGCATATGGAAGTACTTGACAGCCCAGACGAAATTGTTCAATCATGCTCATCGACAGGGCATATTATTATAGCGGGAGATATGAAGGCGCAAATGGGATTTCTTGGTGGGGCCAAAGGTGTAGGTAGCCCCACTAGAGCTGGTGTACTCATTAAACAGTTTCTGGTGCGCAATGGGTTAACTGGCCTTAACTGCTCTGAAAAAGCTGCGGAAGAATGGTAAGAGCAAGTAGAAAAACACATGGCCCACCGACTACTTCATTGAAGATAAATTATGTTATTATACATAAAGTAAACGATGTATGTGACGCAGGGGCAGATCATTTTCAGGCTCTTGGGGATCCTTCAGGCGACGATCATAAGTATGACCGCAACAATAAATATCAGGTTGAAAATGATATCAAAACGATTATAAATAACATCCATACCAGGGGTGCAGATATAGAATCAAATGACCCTATATTCCTTTCACTGATATCCCATGAAGAGGTAGAGTGTATATGAAGGCAACTGAAAATTAGAAAAGCTGGAGGGTATGATGGTATAACGGGTGAACATATAAGATATGGAGGCAAACGAGTGATAGTTATTTTGGTAAAAATCTTCAGAGCTATGGTCAGGCTGGAGTATATACCTACAAACTTCAAGCGTTCGGTTGTTGTGCCTGTATTCAAAGGTGGAAACGAAGATCCCCTGCCTAAGATGACTACCGTGGCATCTCTCTTACCAGGTTTCTCTCTAGAATATGGGACACGGTTATCCTTAACAGATTAAAAACTTGGCTGAAGCATATCGATTACCCTCATCCTCTTCAGTGTGCAAATAGAAAAGGTGTCTCATGCGTAAATGCTTCCTTTATTATTCAAGAAACTGCTGGTTACCTCAGGGAAAATGGTGAAAAATTGTTTGTAAATTATAGGGCAAATCAGCAAAGAGTGAAAGTCATTTGTATCTAAGTCAAGAGAATGCAATGAAAATATTAACCAGATATCAAGTACAATTAGGCAAGCTTGTAACTGTCGTAGGCCGCTTCTTGCTACCTGTAGCCCCTGGGGGTTTAACCTAACAGAAAATATTTTGCACTTCCCTCTGTCCACTTTTGCTTTCACTCCCAAGATTAACTACCTTTGCCCTCCTTTGAAAGAGTAATCTTGGACCCTTATTTCGATCCCAACACCTTCCCTTCACTTGCTTCTCTAATGCTTGGTAAGCTTTCAATCTGCTCTTCTCTTCAATTCCTCCTTTCCACTCCTCCTTGTGCTTTCCTGCCACGGCCAACATTTGTCTTCCATGTAGTATCAACCTCATCTGGCCCCTTTAGGTCATACCTGTCTGCTAAATTGTCTATGTCTGGCACCCAATTCGCCCATTCTGTAAATGCGTCAAGATAATCTCCCTGCACCACATATCCTCTTATGTCTCCTGCAAGCGGTCCCAATAGCTTAACTGTGCTTTTGCTACTCTATCCCGGACATTCACCGGGCAAGTTTCCCTAATACTGCAGCGGCTGTTACACATGGCTTGGTCCCTACTATCCTTTTACTCACTTCTCTGTGTGACCTTTCTGACCATTTGAGATCTTTCTCGCGCATTGCATCTAACCCTTATAACATGCTTGGGGCTCCTCCCCACTCCAAAAGTACCCTCCCTATAAATGACCTTTTGAAACTTTTGCTGCTGTTAGTGTAATCATACTTATTGTTCCACTGACCTTCTGTCTGATCTTATCGGCACAATATCAAAACACTTCATTACCTGTAGCTTTGATCCTAACACCCAAATATTCATAATCATCTACCTTTTCTATCCTAATGACCTTCTTGTGCCCCTCTGGAACCTCAAACTTGCCAACCATCCACTTTTCTCCCTGCCTCTGCTTCTGAACCAGAATCATGACCATGCTCTTTTTCTTCCTGTTTTATAGCCTCAATTCCTCCGCGTAGTCCCATGCTTTTCTGTGTATATTTTGTAATTACTCTTCTTTCATCTTACCCATAAGAAAAATTTCGTCTGCAGAAAACAAACCTGGTATCCTCTCATCTCCTACCTTAATTCCTCTTCCCCTCTCTAGCTACTGTTCACATATCTCACATAGATATATGGTGATCCAAAATAGGGGATAAACCACAGCCTTTGTTTAACCCAATACACGGCTCTGCTCCTTTCCCTTCCCCTTCAATCTCCCTCTGACTCACCATACACTGCTCCTTCCCCTTAGATCTGCCTCAGACTCACCGTACATTTTACATTTGCATATAAAGGTCTCAACACTTCTGAAAACTTGCCCCCAAAGGTTTAAAAAGCAGGTAGGTGTTTCTGTTGCTGTAACTCATATGAGAATCATTACAAGACAATATATGGTGGCTCGTTAGTGGTCACTACTCTTGTTAAAGGCGCAAATGTATCGTATGAGTACAATGGGAGCCTTGTCAATCCATAGCAAGAATCATGTGTATAAATGCCGTCTTATGGGACGTATTTCAACCAGGGAGGTGGATTGAGACATGCACATCTCTGTCAGAACCAAAACCTTCTATATATAAATATAATCATTTTTCTAATATTGTTGGTTATGACGATGGTTTGATTTTAATATGTGCACATTTTATATGCAAAAATTGTATGACTTATATATCCCTATATTTACGATTATATCCAATTAGTATGGCTGTGTGCATCACAACGAAATTTTTACAGGATGAACTTTTTATATAAATTCCACCATCGACAAACATCGTAGTTTGATTGTACATCCCACTTGAAACAACCTACTTGTTTATGGCATATGGAAGGAAATGATGTCCATTTCGCTGTGGTGCCAGTACAGGTTACTTGACTATGGCGCAGAAGAGAACAGAGGTATAGTACGTTTTTGGCCGGGAGTACAATTTTTTGTGCGACAGGCTCTAACATAGGATTTCCTGGTAAAAGAGATGTAATATTTTGTAATTTTGGGGATGTGGAAGCGTTTATATTATATGTAAATCAAAGAAAAATGAGAAAAGGGTAAAAACAGAAATTTAGGAAAATCGGGGGGGGTTAATGTATTTTCACCATTTTTCAATTTTAGGGAAAAGAGGCTGTTTTCCCTCATATATTGTATACCGGGACCTTTGGGCAGTTTTTGGTGCATAAAGCAAACATACATGCAAAAATATGGAAACTCGTGTCACATTTTATGTCTGGGTTTAGGTAATGCTTACAGAGTTTCTCGCTAAAATTTTGTAAATAATTGAATACATCCCGCATATTAGAGGCCATTTGTTGGCTCTCTCGCTCTAAATTTGTGGGATCTTTGAACTGAAGCTCCATTAAAAAAATTCTCTAAACTTAATTCTCATTTTATGCATCTGTGGCAATAAAATTGCCCTGTTACCAAAACAGACAACCACAACCATCATTTGCTTATGTAAAATAGGTTGAACTTCCATAAAATAACAGGTTGTGCCTTTTTCTACCGTGTGGAGGAGTATCTGCTTAACTAATCCTCTTTTGGGGTGTTTGCTGCTATACTATAGCAGCGAAATGTGCTGCGGTATTGATTGAATACGCATGACAAAATAATGTCCAAAAATTTTTATCATGTGTGATTCAGCACATTTTTTCATTTGCTAAAAAAGGGCGAGAAAAGAAAGAAACAACAATCTTTTGTTCACTTACCCATTACCATAATATGGAAGAGGAAATATGTAATCATTGAAGTACCAAAGCAATGATTGATCAGATGACAGAATGTAAACCAGGAATAAAATGAAACTTTGCAGAAGTGTAGTCATTTATTGTTACTGACACTCCACTGAGCTTTCGTGACATACGTCACTTCCTAAGTAATTGAATTGGATTATATTTTCTACATTTCAATGTTGTATTTCCCTTTGTGTACCCATGAATGTTCTCCTTGAAATGATTGTTTGGGGTTGTAAAACAGGTAACCGACTTTAATTGTAAAAGCAACGGATATACATATATCTGTCACGAGACATGGTTGTCCATCCACTAGAGGTTTTTCCATAGGCCGAGGCCGAGGCGGCAGATTCAATCCTTGCCTGAAAACACAAAGAAAAAAATAAATGCCTACATTAGTTAATCTTCTGGTGCTTTTTTCTATGACTATCTTATTTTCTTTCATTCATTGAATCCCCACCCCCTTGTTGTTACTAATATAAAGTTGCAGTTATTGACATATGCACCACGTGCAACTTCAGTAAACAAAATCTTTCACTTAATCTGTATGGTGTACATATTAAGCTTTCAATTGTCAGAGTAAGACATTGCAGGAAACCATGATAAGCAGATGTATGAACCTTTCCTCACAACGGCACTGCAAAATATGAATATACCTTCATTAGGTGCTACATAAACTGTACTGTAAAGCCATTGTCACCAAAAATGTTAAGTATTAAGTCGATGATATTTAAACATAAACTGGCTGATTTCGCACACTTACTTGGTAGCTTCTATAGGTTTTCCCAACAATTCTCAGTGCCTTACTGCAGAGGGTCTGACCTGAGCTGTTGCTCCAATCTACGAAGCGTATTCTTGACCCCACCCTGAAAGAAAAGAGGAAGGCAAGTTAAAAACAGATTAGTAGTAAATCATAGGCATCTGGAATGAGTAACATTGATTTCTTTAAATAGTCTCAATGTTCTAGGAATCCATGTACAAATAAACAGCAAGGGTTATGTAGATCAATTTTCAAGTTTGATATTTAGTATACTGGATATTCTGGACAAAGTGAGAAAGCTGTGTTTGCCAGATGCCAAAACAAAGATGTATGACATCATCTTAATGAGGTAATTGTCACATGGGATTAAAAAACCCATCATTTTAAGATGCAATATATATATATATATATATATATATATATATATATATATATATATATATATATATATATATATTAATTATAATATTTATGTAATGTTACCTCTCATCCACCATTTCAAAGACTTCTGTGTCAGGGCATGATGCCCGAGAAATCAAGTTCATGATCAGTTTGACTGACTTGATCCTGAAAAACTGACAGTCCCATGGTGCTCTCTCTTGGTTCTTGTGAAACTAATGGTGACTCCTGGTGTGCATGCTCCCCATATCGTCTTTCCTCTTTGGGCGGCAATTTTTGGCTTGCCTTTTCAAGTTGAAGCTCAGTGAACTTTCTTTCAGACTTAATGCTTTAGTGTATTACGCACACCCTAAAGTGAGGAATATTTTTCTTAGCAGTCCGGGAACTTATGGAAACCTAAAAGCTGATTAATTTTCTCTGTTTGGATTCAACTGAAACAGTGAATGTAAGCTGGTTGTTTGGCTTGGCACTTAGGTTTTCGAGATGGCGTCTAGACAATCAGAAAGCAGACAGAGGGAGAGTAGTGCACACCAGCCTATTGCCTCCTTTCGGAGGCAGTCCATGGGTGTAGATCCAGGGACCACTTTGTCCCCATCCTCATCCTTGTTGGATCACGGACAAAAGCTGGACTCAGGGAACCACTATATGGCAGTCTGGGACAACCATCCTCTCTTCTGTGCTTGTCGCTTGCAGTTGGCTCAAATTTATTCTCGTGAGCAAACTTGCAGATAGCAGATATTTGCCAGGAATGGGGAGAAGACAAATGGCTGCTCTATGAGAAGGCACAGAGAAAGTCAGATCCTATGAGGTGTAGGTGGCAGGTCCCAGCTGCCAAGTGCTAAACTGAGATGACTGACTCTGTTGGGTCTTGACCACAGTCTTCCCATGGGAAAAAAATGTAGACTTGCTTTGGCTCGTTTGCAGTCTCGTACGGCTGATGGGAGAAAACAAAGACTTGCTTTGGCTTGTCTGCAGTCCAAAATGACAAATGTCTCTACACCTGATAACCCTTGGGTGAAGGTGAAGAGATGTAGGAGTCATAAGTCAAGTAGTAAGAGATCACCACATGGGGCTCTTGTGCAAAATACTGTACCCCTAATGATCGCCTCTCCTGCTCTTGGCACTGATCCAAAGGTAGTGCATGCTTTGGAATCTATATCACAGAGCATGACTTTGCAGGCTAAGATGCTCTGTGCATTCTTCACCACCCCTCTCAGCAGCCAACTGTTCCTTCTATGGAATCTGCCCCAAAGAAGTCAACCAAGTGCACATTGCAGCTGTTGAAATCTTGGTCCTGTGGGTCTGAGCACACGAAAGCAGCAGTGTTGCAAACTGGTGCATGTTGGCTGGAAACCTTTGGGTCCCATCTGGATATTCTGGAACCATGGCCAGTCCAAGTGCTCAGGTCCAAGCACTCAAACCATAATTCCAAGAATTATGGAAAGCCAGCACCTCTGCAAGCACAAGTGCCTGGATCAGAGCTCTTGGATTCTAATCCAGGGTCCTGGCCAAAGCACCAGTGTCTGTGCATTTTTCCCGAGCGTCCAATTCTGAGAGCTTGGAACATGATCATATGCAGAGGGGAACTAGAAAGAAGACACCTAGACATGTAGAGACATCTTCTACTCCCAGCCTTGAATCAGCTGTCCCTCAGTTATGAGGCCCAGGAGTTCGGTCCCACTGTCAGACGAGAGGTGGGGTGCTGTTGCACTGTCATGACAGGGCTTGTCTCTGGAACACATGGGGCAACACAGGCCTATACCATTTTTGCCGGCAACACAGGCCTATACCATTTTTGCCCTCTGTAGCAGAGTTTTATGACCAGCTCACAGCCAAGACTAGTGGCATATAGGTTCACGTAGAGCCACAGATGTCTAGCTACTTGAAGCAAGGGTGACTCCTCCCTAAATCGGATGTACAGGGGAAGTAGAGGGCCGCTCTTCTCTTGGATGCTGTTCAGGGAGAGATGGTAGAATTGGTCCCCGAGGACAGGACTTTCAGGCCTGCTCAGCTGATCAGGCAAGCTGCAGGGTGCTGACCAACCCTGCTCGGTCCTTGTTGTCTTTGGCCACCTCAGCCCTGAAGTGCTGTATCTCCAAGACTGCATCTGCTGAAACGTTCCCTCATTTTCATACAAAAGCTAACTCAGAACCTTGCCTGATTTCTAAGCTACACGGCCATGAGCTAGGACTTTAAAAGTTAACGAATAAACTGTGAGGCACCAGTTAAAGCATATGGGGTTTCTCACAACAAAAGCAAATACTTTCAAAGTCTGGCACACACTCAACCCGACACATCACACAGGAATCATTCTCCTATCACTAAAAAACCTAACTCTCACCTTACATGTACCAAGTCAAGAAAGTTTTTAAGTTATAAGAAAACTGATGACGCTCTTTATTCGTCCAACCTATAAAAATGCTAAGTAGCTTAATAAAAAAATACAAGTCGAGCCTTCTGATATGCAGTGGTGAAAGTCTCCAATTATGCAGGCAAACTCTTGAGCCCATGACCTCGGCCTGTGAACTCGGAACTCCCTCAGTGCACGATGCGTCCCTATTCCACTTTACTACTTTACGTAATCATAGAGCCAAGTCATCACTTTATCTTAGAGATATTTTATAAAACGTAATGCGTGAGTGACCGAACCCATCAGCACATATACAACATGGATTTAAAACCTTAGAATGCACATACACATTTAAACTGCAGTTTTCCGAGCCATGCAAAAGAAAGTATCCCGTAGAACCCAGCAGGCAAAAAGTCTAAAAATGTTCTACTTCTACCGACGTTTACCACAACAGAAACTTATTAGTCCATAATTTATGTACACAATCGACACTGCAATAACAGATTACTAATGATCACAATGATAATGGAATCTATGGATATAACCAGTTTTTAAACCAAGAGACCCTTTGTTATAATCACTTAACATTGATAACATTAGTTTCACAACTTACATTCCCAACCATGCGCATGATAAATAACGAATGAATTTATTCAGGAAGGCCAAAACAGCTACATAACATTCCAATCCTCCTTTCAACCAAATCTCACATCTTTCTTTACTGGGAAAACAGTAACCAAATGTAAAAAATGATGGACCAGAATATAGTATAAAAGTCGTATTCTGGAAGAGCTTATACTGCATAAGTACTCTGTTTCTTTTACACATAGCACGTGACCATTACCTCTTGCCATTTACTTACATGAATATAAAACTGGCAGATTACATTACAACTACAAACTGAGCCCTAACAAGATTTAATTTTTTTTTTTCAGCTGTAAACCCATCATGCACGAAACTGGAAAACTTCCAGCCCAAATTTGAAAAATGTCCCAATATGAACAGGGAAACTAAGCAAAAGTAGAGGAGCCAAACTACCTGCACCAAAACATCATGTAAATCCACAAAGCCGACCAAATTCCGACAACCAGGGGTATATTTTATTTATCTGTATATTTATATATGTCCCAGACTTTCTGGACAGCGGAGAAAAGAATAATTTATGAGGGCAGACACGTTTCTAATTTTCAGTACTTAGTTTGGCTGATGGAAAGTGAGCGTATGAACTTATGTAAGAACTTTGCAGCTTTGCCTTTGCAAGCTGCTCTTTGAGCCATATACTGCTTTGTGTATCAGCTCTTCCCCTGAAAGTCTATTGTATCCATATTAAAACAAATTATCACCAGGCGTATTACATAAGACCTTACCATGAAATGTGACGAACCCGTCAGCAAGCAGGATAGTTCCAGACATACGGCCCAATAAATGCAATTTTACAGATATTTGTCCTGTTCAGAAAAATGATACGGAACGGAATCATGCTGAATTGACAAACCTTCCACAAATCAATTCCAATAACTCTTTCTTGAATAATTACAATTATCATAAATCTAGGCGCCTATAAAATCATACCCTAATTTCTGGAATATAAATTTCCGCAAAAGTGCATTTCTTTTCGCTGTCGAGCACATACCTTACTCGGCTAACAATACATATTGCGACATACCTTCACAAACCAATGTCCAAGTAAACTCACAATTTTGTGAAAATGGTAAGCATGACCTGGCATACCTAGCCAACTACTACATGGTGAAGAGAGTAAAAGTGACCTGGCGTGGCTTTTTCCACCTTCCGTGTCTTTCCTTCATACACCATAACCCCAACTGTCAAAATTAACAATGGTATACTTAATCCATGTATATTCTTGAATATGATACACAAATATTTATCCCGGCAATAAATCAACCTTGCCTGCCAAGACAACAATTCACTTATATACATATTTACACGTGACGTCATTCGAGGGAGAGAAATGGGTATCCCAACCTCTAGAACACTTATCTCTATAACATCCATAAAATTCCACACCACAAATCGTATTCTACCTGAACTAATATAGACTCGTAATGGGGTAGACAGTGGATTCTTCCCCCCAAAAATTAACCTATCATCCTATTTAGGCGAAAAGAACCATAAGACTTGCAACTGAGCCAGGAACAAATAGGCGAGAGAAACGGCGCAGTTTGTCCCGGAACTGAATCCTACCGGCCAAAATAACCTTTACTACATTTTCATGAATCAACACAATACCAGCCACAAAAATACCACCTAAAAATATCTCACTAACCTATTCGACCCATTACCAGCGCAGCACTGCTTGAATCCCAGAGAGAGATAGGCAAGACCTGAAAACTGCCGGAGCGGCGATTAACGTTTCTCACTCATCTTTATATATATATATATATATATATATATATATATATATATATATATATATATATATATATATATACGCTCAGCTTCCCGCCAAGAACTCTACGTCAGTAAGCATTGTTAATCAAATTCTAGCCTCGCTGTTTCCAAGCTGGCTAATCATGTGACCGCTGCTACCTAGTTCAGAGACAAATACCCTAGCATTCCCCAAGAGGAAGGAACAATCAATAACAAAAAGAGCAGAAAAGATGTAAACAACATGCGCGCTCTAAAAGAACCCAGGCACCTCCCAGCAATATTAGTTACAAGCAATTGAGGAGAAAAAGTATTCTTTTTTCTCCCTAGTAGCTGACACCTAGGAAAAATCAACTAGTTTTTCCCAAGGGAACGCTACAATACTCCCTTCCTTTAGAAAAAGTCCTTCCTGGATTTTTATTAGTAAGCAAAGAAGCTAATTTCGTAAAATACATACATACATACAAACAGGCCACTATCAGTATAATACAAAGATATCATATCATTTTTGGTTTTTTTTTCTCTGTCTCTGAGATTTACAAACAGGATTCGGATTCGTCTCATCATCTTAAAGCTCAACCTTCTCCATATCTGAAGTCAGATCCATTTGACTCTCTCTCTCTCTCTTTCTCTCTCTCCCTCTCTCTCTCTCTTTCCTTCATATAACTTCAGGTGTTCGATGTGCTCCACAATGCTACTTATTGCACCTAATTTCGTAATCCTATAACTTACTTCTGACATAACTTCTATGACTTCATTAGATCCTGCAGCCAATGTGCAGCCAAGGACCTCGTTTTACATTTTGCACTGCTTTCGGCATGAGATCAGCTATCTTGAAGTGTTGCTCATGGATTTTCTTGTCAGAATAGGCCTTTTGTCTTTCATGCGACCGTTGCACATGCTTTTGTATTTGCCCACGTCATATGTGCAAAAACATACAATGCCCATACACAGAGCTGCTATCCATAAATCTCAGCTGCTTACGGACTGGACTCTTTCCCAATCTCAAAATGATCTTTGACCGTAAATGTTATCAGATTTCAACTAAATAAAAAGAACGTCAATGTACCAATATGCATTTCCAAATCCATTTGCAGCTGTGTTAAAATTACCGGTACATCCAATTTGGCAGCTACAATAAATTAAACAAATATTCGTGAATAATTGCCAGCCCTATGGCTTTAGATTTCTAACTTAGGGCTTTCGATGTCTGACAAATTACGCCAGCATTTTATCTGTATTCATTCTACAATTTGTTTTATGTCCATCTATGCCACTGTAACGATGGGTGGATGGAGAGAAAAAGAGACAGACAGACAGACAGATAAAACGTCATCAAAATGATGGGGCCACCATAGTTTGTAGCAAGAATTTAATCAATATTTATGGCTTGTACTTTTGTGAATTCATGATTACCCAATCGAATGTTTTATTCACTGGAATTCGAAGTGGCTTCAATGACACCAAAAAAGGTCTTTCCTCAATGAAAGTCTATATGACCATCAAATCTGCCCATGATCCCGTGTTTCTTAAAAATCAATGTGACAATTGGTTGATCTCAGACAATTCCCATGTGTCTTGAGCCTCCAGCTTAATTGATTCTGTCTGACTTCAGAAATATAACTTTAGTTAATCGTGAATCTTCGATTTTGCCTCACAGAGATATTCTTATTTTTGGACCTTTTGATTACAGTGTGTAATGCTTTACGATTTGCAATGTTGCCTTCTCTGCTGAATTTACCGGGAACTAAGCTGATAATGCATGGTCCGTAAGCGTTGTTTGTCTCTTAGAATATAGCAGCTCGTGATATATAGAAAAGATGACATGCAAAAAAGGGACAACAAAGGTTCCATGCTTATGATATTTGGGGCAAAATAGGAACAAATACTTGTTAATATCGGCAAATAACTGCAAATTTTCAGTCAAGTAAATAGTTTGACCAAGTGTATTTTTATGAGGCTCCTCGTTTCAACTGGCCCAAGTCATTGTAATTTTTTTGCTGCAGGTCGACTTTGGGTCGCTGCGGTTTCACGTGGCCGACGCTCACTATCAACTTGTGTAAAGTTTCTTATAGAAAGTTAGATTGTGATAAAATGCTGTCTTCCACTAATGCATATACCGTATAAGGGCTGAGAGATATTGCGCAACGACGATGATGATGTCTTGCAAAGTTACATATACAAGATGACAAATGGATAGAGTCATTTGTATTATGAGTTATGGTAAATGCAAACGTACTCTTACCTTGGCTCGTAACAAATGTAACACTTGTTTGATGGGTTTCTACATTTTTCGTCGACTGGGCTGATAAAGCATCGAAGAAATAAGCCGTCAATAAGCATAACATTGGGAAAGTCACCGATACCTCTGGGCTCTGACAAAAACACAATTTTATCATGTTCAGGTATTAAATGAACGATCTCATAAAACACGGCAAAATTACTCGATGGCTTCTGTGACACAAGATCAAGAAGGAGTCTAAAATATACATATAAATAACGTCATTTAGTGTCTCTATGGACATATTCTTTTCATAGTCTTTGCTCCGAAAGTGCAACTTTATGCCTGATAACGTTCAGTTGGAACAAAAGGATTAATAAACGTGCGACAAATCATCATTTTTCAAATATCTCTATTCACACATTTTAAAACTTAGCGGAATTGGCACTGATATGAAACTTGCATCCATTAACATGTGAACAGGCAGGGGTATAAGAAAAAAAATTGTCAGCACAAATTGGTGAATACATATTACTCAGAGCTGTAGGAATTTTTTGCCAAATATCATGCACGACATTTTAATCAAAAGACTCACTGAAATCTGCCTAATACGGGTATGTTTATAATTCCGGCATCAGTTTCTTTCATTAGAATTAAGAGTGCATAACATTGTGTGAAATTAAAATTATGGACTTTGCGCCCTAGATAAAAATATGGCAATTAACTGGGCGCCTCAATATTAGGCACATTTCATGGCAAGATCTTTTGTTGAAATTATACCTTAACGAACAGGTACTATCACACTGGCTGTCTATTGCATTTTTGCCCGTACGGGCTCACAGGAAATATACAAAATACCAGTAGGCTACACAGGTTTAAAGCGGCCCATTATCACAAATATTCAAAATAATTTGTAGATTTGGCCGCTTTTTCAGTAGACTATATACAAATGTACAAACTGGCAGTGCCACGTCAGCCTCACGGGGAAAACATGTTTCTAATCTAGATTTCGTCGTGCCAGCAAAGAGGCGAGAGCCTCTCAAATCATCATTAACGTCACAAGTCACAAAGAAAGTTCTTCGCTCTCAATAACTACTGTTGCCGTTAAAATAAATCCTATAGAACCAAGCTTTCATTCAAATATCGACTGTATTCAATACGGAAACAGTGATTACTCAAACGTAACGTACATAGATCTGCAGAATTTAAAAACGTTAACAGCTTTTGAATAATCATCAATTCTGTATTCAAATTTAAAATTTCGGTACGTGTCCAATTTTGGAGCAGAGCCATTAATAGCATTGTACGAAAGTATTGATGCGTGAAACTTTGACACTACTGGTCACGTATTCGACTTTTCATTTCACAAAGGTGACTAAATTGCCATTGTTATTGCTGTTTGTCAACTATCCTATAATCATCTTACCCAAAGGGACCAGTGAGCCCAGTGAGAAGAACATTGACAAGATGACAAATTGCGGCACCATTGTTGTCCCTCTGTGTTTTGTCTTGTAACCTCTGCTAACTGTCGATATGTATGTGTATACCCATTCTTTATAGAGAGCGAGACAGCACACACCTGTAATATGTTATCAGTTCTCAAACTGAAAGATGATTATGTGGCACTTTGGTTGTCGGCTTTGTCCACACAACTCCCACCATAACACTACGCCTCACATTTTCCCCGACCGCTGAATCATCCAGATTACATTGCTGCGCAATTAGCGTCACTCCCCAGCGTGCTATTGTGCATCCGCATTGTTTGGCCTATTAGGTCTGCGTACACCATCGCACACCAGAAAAAACATTCAGCGATCTAGGTGGATCCTATGGAGGCAACAATTTCGTGCACAAAATTAACTTTGTGTACTAGATCAAATATCTCCTATATTTTTGTGCAAAAATTTAATAATAGGTTCAACTCTGATTGTGTTTTATAATTTTGTCCAAAGAATTGTAAGAGCATATTAATTCCCTTTTGTAGGGGGGTGGAGCTCATTTATGAGATATTTGCGTACAATTTTGTGTATTACATTACGATTTTGTCCACAAAACTGATAAATTCAACAATTTCGCCCACGAAATTAAGGGTGTGCAATTGACACACCAATGCAAAGTCCAGTAATTCAGCAAATATACCACTAAGACTAATATCTTCATATTTATCAGAATCATTTGTAGTCTTTCCTTTTTCATGAAATTAGATGCAGGGAAATCTTATCATTCCTCCGTGGGAAAGCCCACGTTTAAGAACATTATTATTGAGAAGTCAATAAAAACTTGACGTACATGATTCTCGTGAAGTCACTAATACCGTGCGACTCAAATGTGTATAAGCAGGTGGTTGTTGCAAAATTAAAACAAACGAGAGGACTGTGACAGTCCTGTGCTCAGGTGACCTTGGATGGGCAGACTGTAGTGGTCCTGTAACCTTTGGAGTAGTATCAAGGTAATATTTCTTGAACACCATCATGACTGTTTGCATTATCCCAGTCTTCATTCACGCACTTTTGGTGTCGTGATTTTTTTTAAAAACTTGCATGATCCACTATTGCGAATTGAAACTAATATGTCAGTTTGACCTGACAAGGTCACTTAAGGTCAAAATTAATAAAATCAACAGAAACCTCATAAGGTATTAGTATTCAATATTAACCATGGGCGTAGGAACCACCAATAGCAAGATTTAAGGCAATATACCAGTTTGACCTTCCAATCCGTAAAATTTACAAACTCCGGACCTTGGACTTGAAACAATTCAGTTCATTACTAAAATAATAGAGCAGGAGTTCCCCAAGATAAATTTTTGTGGTGATTCAAACCCCTTTTCCCTGACATAAGACCAACTCCTGTCAATGGCTTTTCCTCATGCTAGCAATACTAAATGACATTAACTTTTTCCTTGGTCGTATTCACAGACATCATCGAGTGTCAAAATCTCCAGGCAATTATAATGTTAACAAATGAAAAAAATCACAAATGAATTGCGGCACAGTCGGGGATCCTGCGTCTAACCTCCTGGCATACAAAATTATAAAAATAAAAATGCAAAAGATCTGCAATTACTTTTGTCATCAAATGTTTATATAGGGGTTCCTGCTTATGTCGATCAACACAGTTAGTAAGCGAGACTGTCCCAGCCTTAGTCAGGAACACATGGTCACTGAGGCTGGCTCTAAATATCATCACACGCCATTTGTTTACCATGGCGGGCCATAATACAATCAAAACAGTAACCGTTCCCAAATGCAATTTCATGCAGCAAAATACCTAAAAAAAAAAATTAAAAATCATCATACTACCTGAACATTTGTTTTTAGACTAAATGCTCGATGGCACCCGTCTGCTACCCACACTGTTTGACCAGAGAAAAAAGCAGCAGTTGATCAGTGTTCTCTGTCAGCTTAGGTTATATGGGGCGAAAATAAGTAAAGTTATCTTAAAATAATATTTTGGGTAGAATGTACTTCATTAGTCCCTCTTTTCTATCCTCTTTTATACTCCTGTAGTGGTCGTATTGTCTACGGCTATTAATACGCCTCGTCTTAAACAAAAGAACGTCTTGGGGAACCCAGAAATGTCCCTGTGCACTTGCGAAGATGTTGGCCTAGCGGTTTTTAGGGAAAAAGACTTTTAAATATTTTGCCAAGAACAAAAAAATCTTTAAAAATCCAAATCCAGTAATTCCGCTTGACGGTAAACACGGCCGTCCAAGACCCTGTAACGTCTTAACATCAATAAAATATGTTTAAAAAGTCTATGGAAAGCTATGTCGTTGAAAATATCATATAATGTTTTGTCAATTTCTTTTCTTAGGAATGATTTGTTGATATATATTTGTGTTGGTTAAGAGCTGATAGTTGTATGGAATAAAGAACGGATCTAAGTATCGGCAGATCACTTGGATTATTAGGTGTTCTAGTCAAATATTGTGGTGTACCATAAGAGTAGCGAGGCTTACAAGGATGTTTACGATGCCCATGTGTATGTCCTTGCGTTGCCTGAGTATTAATCGATTGCAATGTGCAGCCACTCTTACAATAGTTTTAGAAACATTCCCTACCCGTTTTTACTGGATCATTAAGAAGTACTTGAAATAATTGTAAAAGTGGGAATTTTACATACCAGCAGGAGCTAATTATATGTTCTCACCGCAAATCGCATGTTCATACACGTTCCATCAGGGGCTCATTATATTTTGTCACCCTAAAGTGTTGTTTTTTTACGCCCATTCCATCATGAATGTGGAAAAACAAGATTAAAATGATTCACATCGGCCTGTTTGTTGGCTTTTCACCCTGCATCCAGTCATACAGAGAGAGTGAGCAAGTACGTCGGCTATCGAGAAGAATAGCAGTTTGTAGGCACTTCATTTTTAGTCAAAATTACAGACTTTGCCAAGCTTGAAAAGCTGAAGCCTTGGCTGTTTATCAATGCTGATGGTCTTGAGGGAAAAACATTATTCCCAATGTGTGTCACCACTAACAAAAAGACCTGACATACATTTTCTGCTTTTAAAGGTAAGACGGTACAACTGGACAAAAATATGCCTTGGCTGAGATTTCACGAAACTGAGTATAATGGTAAAATGTACTTCTGTTGCTATTGCAAAGCACATTTTGTAAAATACTACTGCGTAAAACATATAGTGGACAGAATACCAAGATGACCAAAACAGTGGTAGATAGTGTTCATAGATTCAAGAATATAGGAAACATGTTGCTATCCCCTTCTGTATTTTACACTGCTTTTGAGTCTATCATTGCTCCACTCAATGAAAGCCAAGGCACTCAAGCAATAGAAGAGAGCCTTCACCTTCCTTCATGATTTTGCATGTGCACCATATACAGAGACCACCTTGATTTTCCTTGGATGAGCCGAGCTTGAAAGGGGGAGAGTGAAACAATGTTGCCAGGAATCTTTTGCAGAAACTGAGACTGGAAATTTGCATAATTGTCAATATGCTGGATGATCCTGTGCCTATCATGGTGACAGAGTAAAACAGAAACAAATTACTTGTTACTTTTGTTTAAAGCCAATATGTACACAGTCTGATAAGGTGGATGATCATAACACCTTTAATGTGCAGTATTGGGATGTAGCACACTGACATTGAAATAAGTTTTACACAGGCCTGCTTACGTCAAAGATAAGAAGAGCAGAGACATGTTGGACTGTGCATTTAAGGGTAGAGGAGAATACGATTCAGAAGACGATGCTGCAAATGACCACACAGACAATTCCTGCTCCAAATACAACATACCAGAAGAGATCCACAACTTGGAAGGATATGATGTACATGTAGTAATGGAAGCTGTTAGAAAAATTTACCTGGGGGAGATGAAATGTATTTCACAAACTTGTGAAAAGTTAATTTCTTTTTCACTGGGAAATGCTTGGTTTATAGATTCGAAATCGTAGTTTGGATAAAAAAGCTGGAGGCATGAAGGACTTCAAACATGGTCCCATATTTTGAAGAACTTTAGCAAGAACTGTTGACCAGGAAGGGTGTCTATCCCTATGAGGACATGGACTTGATAGTATTTTGGCAAAGGACCTGCCTCC